>JACEFZ010013156.1:420000-525000 GCA_014155875.1 Cepaea nemoralis
GTAAGTAAGTAGGTAAGAAGGTTAGTATGTAAGTAAGTAAGTAAGTAAGTAGGTAAGTAAGTAAATAGGTAGGTAAGTAAGTAAGTAAGTAGGTAAGTAAGTAAGTAAGCAAGCAGTCAAGTAAGTAAGTAAGTAGGCAGTCAAATAAGTAAGTATGTATGTATGTAAGCAAGCAAGCAGTCAAGTAAGTAGGTAAGTAAGTAAGTAAATAAGCAAGCAGTCAAGTAAGTAAGTAAGTAAGTAAGTAGGTACGTAGGTAGGTAGGTAAGTAAGTAAGTAAGTAAGTAAGGAAGTAAGCAAGCAGTCAATTAAGTAAGTAAGTAAGAAAGTAAGTATGTAAGTAAGTAGGTAGGTAGGTAGGTAGGTAGGTAAGTAAGTAAGTAAGTAAGTAAGTAAGTAAGCAAGCAGTCAGGTAAGTAAGTAAGTAAGTAGGTAGGTGGGTAGGTAGGTAGGTAGGTAAGTAAGTAAGTAAGTAAGCAAGCAGTCAAGTAAGTAAGTAGTAAGTAAGTAAGTAAGTCAGTCAGTCAGTCAGTCAGTCAGTCAGTCAGTCAGTAAGTAAGCAGTCAAATAATTAAGTAAGTATGTAAGTAAGTAAGTAAGTAGTAAGTAGTAAGTAAGTAAGTAAGTAAGTAAGTAAGTAAGTAAGTAAGCAGTCAAATAAGTAAGTAAGTATGTAAGTAAGTAAGTAGGTAGGTAGGTAGGTAAGTAAGTAAGTAGGTAAGTAAGTAAGTAGGTAAGTAAGTAAGTAGGTAGGTAGGTAGGTAGGTAAGTAAGTAAGTAAGCAAGCAATCAAGTAAATAAGTAAGTAAGTAAGTAAGTAAGTACCTAAGTAAGATAAGTAAGTAAGTATGTAAGTAAGTAAGTAAGTAAGTAGGTAAGTAAGTAAGTAAGTAAGTAAGTAAGTAAGTAAGAAAGTAAGTAAATAAGTAAGTAAGGAAGTAAGTAAGTAAGTAGATAAGTAAGTAAGTAAGTAAGTAAGCAAGCAAGCAGTCAAATAAGTAAGTAAGTACGTAGGTAAGTAAGTAAGTAAGCAAGCAGTCAAGTAAGTAAGTAAGTAAGTAGGTAGGTAGGTAGGTAGGTAAGTAAGTAAGTAAGTAAGTAGGTAAGTAAGTAAGTAAGTAAGTAAGCAAGCAGTCAAGTAAGTAAGTAAGTAGGTAGGTAGGTAAGTAAGTAGGTAGGTAAGTAGGTAAGTAAGTAAGTAAATAAGTAAGTAAGTAGGTAAATAAGTAAGTAGGTAAGTAAGTAAGTAAGTAGGTAAGTAAGTAAGTAAGTAGGTAAGTAAGTAAGTAGGTAAGTAAGTATGTAAGTAAGTAGGTAAGTAAGTAAGTAAGCAAGCAGTCAAGTAAGTAAGTAAGTAGGCAGTCAAATAAGTAAGTATGTATATATGTAAGTAAGCAAGCAATCAAGTAAGTAGGTAAGTAAGTAAGTAAGTAAGCAAGTAAGTAGGTAAGTAAGTAAGTAAGTAAGTAAGTAAGAAAGTAAGTAAATAAGTAAGTAAGGAAGTAAGTAAGTAAGTAGATAAGTAAGTAAGTAAGTAAGTAAGCAAGCAAGCAGTCAAATAAGTAAGTAAGTACGTAGGTAAGTAAGTAAGTAAGCAAGCAGTCAAGTAAGTAAGTAAGTAAGTAGGTAGGTAGGTAGGTAGGTAAGTAAGTAAGTAAGTAAGTTAGTAGGTAAGTAAGTAAGTAAGTAAGTAAGCAAGCAGTCAAGTAAGTAAGTAAGTAGGTAGGTAGGTAAGTAAGTAGGTAGGTAAGTAGGTAAGTAAGTAGGTAAGTAAGTAAGTAAATAAGTAAGTAAGTAGGTAAATAAGTAAGTAGGTAAGTAAGTAAGTAAGTAAGTAAGTAAGTAAGTAGGTAAGTAAGTAAGTAGGTAAGTAAGTAAGTAAGTAGGTAAGTAAGTAAGTAAGCAAGCAGTCAAGTAAGTAACTAAGTAGGCAGTCAAATAAGTAAGTATGTATATATGTAAGTAAGCAAGCAATCAAGTAAGTAGGTAAGTAAGTAAGTAAGTAAGCAAGCAGTCAAGTAAGTAAGTAAGTAAATAGGTAGGTAAGTAGGTAAGTAAGTAAGTAAGCAAGCAAGTAAGTAAGTAAATAAGTAAGTAAGAAAGCAAGCAGTCAAGTAAGTAAGTAAGTAAGAATGTAAGTAGATATGTAGGTAGGTAGGTAAGTAAGTAAGTAAGTAAGTAAGTAAGTAAGCAAGCAGTCAATTAAGTAAGTAAGTAAGTAAGTAAGTAAGTAATTGAGTAGGTAGGTAGGTAGGTAAGTAAGTAAGTAAGTAAGCAAGCAGTCAAGTAAGTAAGTAGTAAGTAAGTAAGTAAGTAAGTAAGTAAGCAGTCAAATAAGTAAGTAAGTATGTAAGTAAGTAAGTAAGTAAGTAAGTAAGTAAGTAGTAAGTAGTAAGTAAGTAAGTAAGTAAGTAAGTGAGTAAGTAAGTAAGCAGTCAAATAAGTAAGTAAGTATGTAAGTAAGTAAGTAAGTAGGTAGGTAGGTAGGTAAGTAAGTAAGTAGGTAAGTAAGTAAGTAAGTAGGTAGGTAAGTAAGTAAGTAAGTAAGCAAGCAGTCAAGTAAGTAAGTAAGTAAGTACCTTAGTAATATAAGTAAGTAAGTATGTAAGTAAGTACGTAAGTAAGTAGGTAAGTAAGTAAGTAAGTAAGTAATTAAGTAAGTAAGTAACTAAGTAAGAAAGTAAGTAAGTAAGTAAGTAAATAAGTAAGTAAGTAAGTAAGTAAGTAGATAAGTAAGTAAGTAAGTAAGTAAGCAAGCAAGCAGTCAAATAAGTAAGTAAGTAAGTAAGTAAGTAGGTATGTAAGTAAGTAAGCAAGCAAGCAGTCAAGTAAGTAAGTAAGTAAGTAAGTACGTATCTATGTAAGTAGGTAAGCAGGCAATTAAGTAAGTAAGTAAGTAAGTATGTAAGTAGGTAAGCAGGCAATTAAGTAAGTAAGTAAGTATGTAAGTAGGTAAGCAGGCTATTAAGTAAGTAAGTAAGTAAGTAAATAAGTAAGTAAGTAAGTAAGTAGGTAGGTAAGTAAGTAAGTAAGTAAGTATGTAAGTAGGTAATCAGGCAATTAAGTAAGTAACTAAGAAAGTAAGTAAGTAAACAAGCAGGTAAGTATGTAAGTGATTACGTAAGTAAGTCAGCAAGTAAATAAGTATGTAAGGAAGTAAGTAAGCAAGCAAGCAGGTAGGTAATTAAACAAGTAAGAAAGTAAGCAGCTAGTCAAGGAAGCAGGTAGACAAATAAGTAGGTAAGTAAGCAAGCAGATAATGTAGTTAGTACGTAAGAAAGTAAGCATGTAGGTAAGTAAGTAGGCAGGTAGGTAAGTAAGTAAGAAAGTAAGCAGGTAGGTATGTAATTAAGAAAGTAAGCAGGTAAGTAAGTAAGTAAGAAAGTAAGCAGGTAGGTAAGTAAGAAAGTAAGTAGGTAGGTAAGTAATTAAAAAAGTAAGCAGGTAGGTAAGTAGGTATAAAAGTAAGCAGGTAGGTAAGTAAGTAAGTAGGCAAGTAGGTAAGTAAGTAAGAAAGTAAGCAGGTAGGTAAGGAATTAAAAAAGTATTCAGGTAGGTAAGTAAGTCAGAAAGTAAGCAGGTAGGTAGGTAACTGAAGTAAAAGACCTCGTTTCACGCTTTGAGGCGCAGTTAGCATATGGTGCTCGACAAGCAATCACACACGCAAAGAGTTAGTTGTCATATCATACTGGCCGCTTTTATTTCCCAGAACATTTCCTGCGTGGGAGCAAACATCGCCTTGATAAGGATTCGAGCACATAACCACAGGTAGACTAGTGTAACAATTGAGTAGTACTTTAACAAGCTTACACCTCATCACGGAGCTCTGAACACCAGTCCTGGCCCCATGCTGTGCAGCGGTTGATAACCGCTGCCGTTTGACTGAAAAGAATGCAGAACCCACAAAGAAGACGAAAATTGCTGCACTTTTCAATGGTAAATACACCAGACGAGTATGTCTTGAGATTACAATGCAAACAGGTCCTTGACCTCTAATAGGTTAAAGTACGATCGGATTTTGGGAGCTTTAGATATTTGGGCTGTACACTTTTACGACCTGGAGATAGGGAGAAATGGGCTCAAAACATGTCAAGTTGCCGCGTGTACCCGTTGGGGACAATGTATGTGGTCTGCTGACGGTTACAAGACCAACCTAGTTAGCAGGAATGTGTTGGTGTCAGCATGGTTATCTATATAATCAAGGTTAACCCTCTTTGTTCCAGGCTGCAGGTGTTTCTTTCAAGTATATATCGTCTGGGTCAGTGGGAACTACCGATGTAAGTATCTGGGTCAGTAGGAACTACTGAGGTGAAGATCGGGGTCAGTAAGAACTAAGAACTACAGCATTGATTGTGTCAGAAAGAACTACAGTAGTGATTGTCTGAGTCATTCAGAACTATACTGGTAATTGTCTGTGTCAGTAAGAAGTAAAGTGCTAATTGTCTGTGTCATTAAGAAGTATAGTGGTAATTGTCTGTGTCAGTAAGAACTATGGTGGTAATTGTCTGTGTCAGTAAGAACTACGGTGGTGTTTGTCTGTGTCAGTAAAAACTACATAGGTAATTGTCAGTGCCTGTAAAAACTGCAGAGGTAATTGTCTGTGTCAGTTAGAACTACAGAGGTAATTGTCAGTGTCAGTAAGAACTACAGTGGTAATTGTCTGTGTCAGTAAGAACTACAGTGGTAATTGTCTGTGTCAGTAAGAACTACAGTGGTAATTGTCTGTGTCAGTAAAAACTACAGAGATAATTATCAGTGCCAGTAAGAACTGCAGAGGTATATGTCTGTGTCAGTAGGAACTACAGTGGTAATTGTTTGTGTCAGTAAGAACTACAGTGGTAATTGTCTGTGTCAGTAATAACTACAGTCGTAATTGTCTGTGTCAGTAAGAACTACAGAGGTAATTGTCTGTGTCAGTAAGAACTACAGAGGTAATTGTCTGTGTCAGTAAGAACAACAGTGGTAATTGTCTGTGTCAGTAAGAACTACAGAGGTAATTGTCTGTGTCAGTAAGAACTACAGAGGTAATTGTCAGTGTCAGTAAGAACTACAGTGGTAATTGTCTGTGTCAGTAAGAACAACAGTGGTAATTGTCTGTGTCAGTAAGAACTACAGTGGATATTGTCTGTGTCAGAACTAAAGAGATAATTGTCTGTGTCAGTAAGAACTACAATGGTAATTGTCTGTGTCAGTAAGAACTACAGAGGTAATTGTCTGTGTCAGTAAGAACTACAGAGGTAATTGTCAGTGTCAGTAAGAACTACAGTGGTAATTGTCTGTGTCAGTAAGAACAACAGTTGTAATTGTCTGTGTCAGTAAGAACTACAGTGGTTATTGTCTGTGTCAGAACTAAAGAGAAGAGATAATTGTCTGTGTCAGTAAGAACTACAGAGGTAATTGTCTGTGTCAGTAAGAACTACAGAGGTAATTGTCTGTGGCAGTAAGAACTACAGAGGTAATTGTCTGTGTCAGTAAGAACAACAGTGGTAATTGCCTGTGTCAGTAAGAACTACAGAGGTAATTGTCTGTGTCAGTAAGAACTACAGGGGTAATTGTCAGTGTCAGTAAGAACTACAGTGGTAATTGTCTGTGTCAGTAAGAACAACAGTGGTAATTGTCTGTGTCAGTAAGAACTACAGTGGTTATTGTCTGTGTCAGAACTAATGAGATAATTGTCTGTGTCAGTAAGAACTACAATGGTAATTGTCTGTGTCAGTAAGAACTACAGAGGTAATTGTCTGTGTCAGTAAGAACTACAGAGGTAATTGTCTGTGTCAGTAAGAACAACAGTGGTAATTGTCTGTGTCAGTAAGAACTACAGAGGTAATTGTCTGTGTCAGTAAGAACTACAGAGGTAATTGTCAGTGTCAGTAAGAACTACAGTGGTAATTATCTGTGTCAGTAAGATTAACAGTGGTAATTGTCTGTGTCAGTAAGAACTACAGTGGTTATTGTCTGTGTCAGAACTAAAGAGATAATTGTCTGTGTCAGTAAGAACTACAATGGTAATTGTCTGTGTCAGTAAGAACTACAATGGTAATTGTCTGTGTCAGTAAGAACTACAGAGGTAATTGTCTGTGTCAGTAAGAACTACAGAGGTAATTGCTGTGTTAGACAGCTTAAATAATTCTACGGAGAGACGTATATGTAATTGTTAAAGGCACAAATAATTACAAACATTGTCTGCGGCAGGATGTCGACGACAGATCATCATCATCAAGTGTCAAGTCGACAAGCGTGGACAATCATGGTGTACTACCTCACACGATCATCAGAGTCCTGGATCACATCTATGTTCTTGTTTCGGTTATGCCATGTGACCAGTTCGCCTCCTTTGTGCTCTGTTCCCATCAGTTTTGCCAGTTGTCATTAAGTTTTCTAGTTTATTTCTCCTCATAACATGCCCAAAAAATATCTGGCCTGTTACGTCTAATTTATCTAGTCAATATACGCTTTTCATTTGCTTCTTGTAGACTATACACGTTCGTGTTTCTTGTCCATGCTTCTCGTGCATATTGCAGCAGAGTTCAATATGGAACTTAAACACTCTTCGTCTCATTGGCAGATTTGTAATGATTTTCTGCATGTCAGTGTGCTAGGAAATTAACAGGTTGATAGACAGGCTGCTGCTGCTACTTTAAGATTATCCTGGCCAGTTGTGTTGTATTGCTCTGAAACCTGGAGTACAACGAAAGGAGACGAAGCCTTGTTATAAACTTTTGAGAACAAAGTTTTAAGACGCATCTTTGGACCCATCAGGGATACACAAAGTGGAGAGTGGAAAAGAAGAAGTAACAAAGACATTTATGATCTGTTTAAGTCCCCGCTAATCACTGGTAGCATGAAGGCTAATAGACTACAATGGCTGGGGCATATAGAAAGAATGGAAGATAATAGGGAAACAAAACTCGCTTACATTCAGGAAATAAATGACCGTAGACCCCGAGGTAGACCAAGAAGACGGCGGAGAGATAATATATATACAGACCTATAAGCACTTGGAATCAACGACTGGCAAGAGAAGGTCAACCAGAGAGACGAATGGAGACGGACTGTATCTGCAGCTAAAAACCTCAATGGCTTGGAACGCTGAAGAAGAAAAAGAAGAAGAAGAAGAAGAAGAAGAAGAAGAAGAAGAAGAAGAAGAAGAAGAAGAAGAAGAAGAAGAAGAAGGCTCTCTGGGACCGAGTTGAAAGTGCAGCAAAACAGACAGAGGATATATCCCTACAGAGGCTGAATCAAGGAGGTGTGAGCACCATGACTGCACGACACTCGACTCGTAGGAGTAGGAGGAAGTACAGACCGACGTTTCACCAGGCTGCCACTAGAACACGGGGACTCTTTGTTGGCTACTGAAGCAGACGTAAGAGTACGTGCGGTAATGTGTCGAGTGCAATGATGTTGATATTTGAACTCTTACATTGCGCTTGTACCCGGTCATTTGTTATGATGGTGGATGTTAGCAACGTAAATATCTGAGGACTTAATTAGAAGTACTGTACTACATCCCTCCCTCCTCCCCATTTCAAAACCCTCGGAGAATGCACAGAGAATCAACCTCGGAGAATGCACAGAGAATCCAACTGTTTTTACTGTATTTCCTAACTCTAACAGGAAGACAAACTTGACGAAGTACCATATTCTCAGCTTCGGCAGTGTATCATTGCTCATAGTAGCGGGGGAAGATATACTTACTACAGTCCCACAGTACTTGAAAACAACATAACACAGGGTGCGGTGTGTAGGGTCAGGCACCATCAGACGATATCACTAACTGTCAGCTGAGCAGACCGTGTATACTCGACCTCAGCTTTATATGGCCAATTACGACGGACTTAGTGCTCAAGAACTTTGAACTTGTGACCGATGAAGAAAGTCAACAAGAATTAGCATTATAATTTAGCCTACGTAGTGTGGGGAAGAAAGTCAGCAAGAATTAGCATTATAATTGAGCCTACCTAGTGTTGGGAAGGACCTACAAGCAGACCAGGACTATGGGTCTAGTGTGGGGGAAGGAGTGCATGGAATTAGGGAACACATATGTTACTTGGGTCATCTTCAATATGTGCCCTGCCAAGTTGCGTGGGCGTTCATGTCCCCACACAGATCTCGTCCCTGGTGCTGCTGATCATCTCTTTCGATGATGCTCGTCCATGCCACTACCGCAGTACATGCCGGTTCACCCCTCTCGATCTGTTGCTGCCTTTTCTTCCATTGATCTTCCAGTCGTCACGATGTTTTCTAACGCGTCTCCTGTCATTACATGACAAATGAACGATGTTTTATCTGTCTAAAAGCTGTATATAATTTACTTTCATTAGCCTCTTTCAAGCAATAGTTGTTAGTTACTACGGTAGTCCGAGGTATTCGCAACATTCGTCTCAGGAACCACATCCCTGCGGTCTACAAGCTCTTACTAATGTTTGCACGTGATGTTTCCATTTTATTATAAAAATCTATGGAAGCTTTGGAAGTGTGATTTTATAGAAGAATACTGAAAATTAATAGGACAAATGAGCAATCATGTCGTTTTAAGGGAAGCTGAATCGCAAAACAACTTATCACAAACATCAGAAATAGGCAGTCATCGTTTTTTTTTTTTTTTTTGGCCACGTTATGAGAAGAAAAAAAACTGGAACTTGTGACATCCGGAAAGATTTGCGGAAAGAGAGATAGAGGAAGACAGCGTGAGAAGATTCTTGACAATCTTGTGTCATGCCACGGAAGGGAGTCACACACGAATTGATTCATGACGTCGGAGATCGTAACTTGTGGAGAAACATGATCGCCCACGCCAGCCGGCAAGGCACTGGATGATGGATTGTTATTAATCTTTTCAGAAAGCCATTTGTTCTTTCTTTGTGCGTCCAATTTACTTGTTCTGTGGTTGTACTTGGATAAATATACCTTATATCAATGAGAAGGTAGACGTGAGGTAGGGTAGTGTCTATATGCGGCTACTATAGGAACCGACGGTGAAGATATATAGGAAAATGGGGAAGGGGGCGAAGATAAGAGTTAATCTTCAGAGGCCTGACGATATCACGCCCTTAGAATTTGTTAGACTGGTGAAGAGTTAAATACACAGTGTTATTTTTTTTATCTCAAAGAAACCAAAGGTTTCTAAATCCCTCCAGATAAGGGAATTTACACACTGAGAGGTAATCCTCTCCACAATCATCTATCACTGAGAGGTAACTCTTTCCACAATCATTTCTCACTGAGAGGTAATCTTCTCCACAATCATCTAGCACTGAGAGGTAACCCTCTCCACAATCATATCGCACTGAGAGGTAACCCTCGCCACAATCATATCGCACTGAGATATATGAATTTGTTAATTTTGAGTAATTTCCGACATACATTTCTAAATGCAGATTCGGTGATTTCTTACTGTGCCCCTACATATTATTTCTGGATTCACTTGCCTGTGTACTGGCAAATGGCCTTCTTGACAGACGATAGTTCATTTCACTGTGCTTCGAAATAGGCGTAATAACTACAACCCACAACGGGGACCAGGGATGGAGTTACACCTCTCCATTGCACAAAGCCTGGGCTGAATTGTAGAGACCATATGTTGCCCATGCAGCATGATCCGTCTTTCGTCCTGCCTAGTTTACTCCAGAGGAAATGGAACACCAATATATACATCTGGAACAAGACCATAGAAGCCGCCGGATCAGCAAAGCAATACTTTTACTGTCTGCCTGTCGGAACTTCGATTCTAGACCAACTGCCGACCAAGGCGTAGGGCCTGGTCTCCCGTGCCATGAAATTTAGTCTTTGGTTTGCATTTCCTCGCACCATGATACGGTTTGTATACTTCCAATTGCACTCCTCCTCCCGAAGCCGTTGGCACAGTGTGGGATATCAGGTTTAGTGAGCGCCAAGGTAGGTAATATTGTCTACTGTTTTACGGTAACCCAGTCATATCTGACTAACATCTGACACCACACTTGTCTGTAAATACGTGGGATATCATCGTGGAAGCCCATGGATGAATACCGGAAAGTGGGATCATCTTTTGGCCGAGCTAGTCACTCTGGGATCGAACCACCTTCATAAAACAGATGCCGCTGAGTAGTATTAACTCAGCAAGTGCTCTAATGGAACATGAAACGTTGTATTGTGTAAGACAATGCGCTCTCCAGTTAGCACACATAACACAGCGACACACGTCTTGGCGAGGAGGGGGTGCTTCCGAAAATGACACAGAATAATGAATGCAGAAAGTCAACTGCCTTGAATAAAATATGCACTTACTATACTAATTCACCTCGATTTTTACCTTCTTGTTTGAACAAGCTACTGACTCAAGAAACAGACCGCGTTGACCCTGAAAGTGTACTAAAGTCTCGAGGTGAACGTGACGATTGGGGACTATAGCTAGGGTACTTCACATGTAGTAGGAGTGCCCACCACATACCAGACAGCAGACACGGACGACGGATGAGGCAACACGAACAAATAATACAAAAATGTGATCAGGAAGCTAGACTAAAGAACACACACACAAACACACACACACACACTGATACGGTTGGACGTCTCGAAAAAATTCTTCATCAACGAACAAGAAAAGTAAAACAATACAACACAGATAAAACCAAAGACAAACTATTATTTCGGCATCTGAAATCTAACACACACGAACACTCTCTCTCTCTCTCTCTCTCTCTCTCTCTCTCTCTCTCTCTCTCTCTCTCTCTCTCTCTCTCTCTCTCTGTGGGGGTGGGTGGGGAAGGTGTATGGTGGTGGGTGAATGGATTACTGTTCATATGTAGAGATAAGTATTCTCATGCTTGATCTGTATTTAATTGGTATGTGTTCCTCGTGCGTCGATAATGATAATGGCCATTGCCTGCCGTTGTGGTGGACGAACCCGGTCGGAACAACTCTTGTATCTGTGTGTGTTTTGTTTTTCTTCCGTCGAGTTTTCCAATCATAATTTGTGTTTTTATTCCAACTCCAGTATCAACCCTGCAGAAACTAGCCCTCTGTTACGATATCATGTATGCAGTAAGAACTCCAAGTTTACTTTTACTGATTTTAAAAGCAGTTTAATTTGTAAAATTAGCTTACCTGTTGGCTGGTTAGTGACTGGTCGATTAATTTGTTTGCTGGCTTGTTGACTGCCGGTCTCTCTGGCTTAGGGGTTAAACAACTTTCTCCGTAATCCCGTTTATCCACGTAGGGTAACGCAGAACGCGAGAATTGGTAGCGGTTCTCACCGCGTTGGTGACTTACGGAATAAGTGGCTGGACGCTCAGAAAGCAATGGCAAACTACTGAGTGTAATCTTGCCAATAAATCAACAACAGCGGTAAATTGCTGGTGTTCACAGCGATGTCCTGTAAAGGATATGAAATGTTTGCATATTCATTACAGGACATCGCTGTCAACATCAGCATCTTTCAGCTGATTGTTGATTTCTTGGCTCAGTAGTTTGCCATTGCTTTCTGAGCGACCGGCTCACATACCCTGTAAGTTACCGACGCGATAAGAACCGCTGCTGATTCTCACCGTCGCCACGTTACTTACGAGAGTATACGAGATTACAGAGAAAAGTCGCTAACCTCTAGGCCAGGAAGCCGGCTGTAAAGGATAAGCGGGAAAAAAAAAGTTGGTTGACTAGTTGGTTGAATAGTTGGTTTGTTAGAAAACTTGTGGAAGACTGAGTTCGATATTGTGAAACCGATGCGTTTACATTCAGACTATCTGAGCTATGAAAATAGCTCTATCGAGGTGAGGTGTAGAGCTGTGGTTCTCAACCGGTGGGGAAAATCCCCCCCCCCCTACCGTCATGGGGGAATTTTAGGGTTTCAATTTGGGGGGGGGGGGGGAAGAGAAGGGAATTAAGATTATCTCAAGATGGCGTTAATACAAGAACCGATTTCTTGATATTGTGTTTCCATCCATACTTTACAGTTCTATACTTCTCGCCCTTCTGAATTTAGTTTTATAACGTAAGTAAACCTGTAAATGACGTTTTATGTAGACGTCTAGACTTGTTCTAGTATGTGTTATTAAATTTAGCTTTCATTTTTACGTATACTGTGTAGGGGCTGATGACGTTCTGAATATATGGTGAAGGGGTGCATGGGCCAAAAAAGGTTGAGAACCACTGGAATAGAGGGTTTCCTCCTGACCTGGTGCCAGCGTACTTTCTCCAAAGAGGATGTAGTGCAGCATTTCTTTCCCATATCCAAGAGTAAGTACTACCGAGTGTAAGATACTGGCAAACATGATACAATGGCTGTTGTTCACGCTTCGAGACGTGTTAGAAATATCGACTTCTTCGCCTTTCACCCGTTACCCCTCATTTGAGCATAGACCTTCAGCACACTCGCCCCAAGCCCTTCTAATCTTCACTATCCGCTTTAAGTTTGTGCGAATGATGTAAGTATGTATGCAGGTGTGTGTGTTTTTACGAATGTGCGTGGGCACGTGTGTCTGCCTGTCTCATAACAATGGTAATATATGCATTTAAATATTGAGCACAACCCACCACTGGCAACGCCGATCACGTTCTGGTATGAACCTAAGGCCTATCCACGTCAATATGGAAGCACTATACTCGAGTTTCGCCCTCATTTGAGCTCATCAGTAGTGCATATCCCTGACCGGATCCGGAAACAGTCCCGGATCACGCGTGTGAAGCGGGTGTGTAACCACGCGGCACACACTGGACACACCAAATTATCACAACAGAATATCACAACGCTACCCATCGTAGGCTATGCTCAAGATTGCCCAATCGCCGCGACCGACGTCCGTCAATCGATGGGACCCGAACGATCAGGACTTCTCACTGGCAAGGTACACCAGGCCTCCTAAATCCAGTGAGCAATAATCAATTGATTATGTGGTTGTTTCGGGATTTGAAATTTAAATATTGAGCACAACCCACTACTGGCAACGCCGATCACATTCTGGTATGAACCTAAGGCCTATCCACGTCAATATGGAAGCACTATACTCGAGTTTCGCCCTCATTTGAGCTCATCAGTAGTGCATATCCCTGACCGGATCCGGAAACAGTCCCGGATCACGCGTGTGAAGCGGGTGTGTAACCACGCGGCACACACTGGACACACCAAATTATCACAACAGAATATCACAACGCTACCCATCGTAGGCTATGCTCAAGATTGCCCAATCGCCGCGACCGACGTCCGTCAATCGATGGGACCCGAACGATCAGGACTTCTCACTGGCAAGGAACACCAGGCCTCCTAAATCCAGTGAGCAATAATCAATTGATTATGTGGTTGTTTCGGGATTTGAAATTTAAATATTGAGCACAACCCACCACTGGCAACGCCGATCACATTCTGGTATGAACCTAAGGCCTATCCACGTCAATATGGAAGCACTATACTCGAGTTTCGCCCTCATTTGAGCTCATCAGTAGTGCATATCCCTCGTTCGGGTCCCATCGATTGACGGACGTCGGTCGCGGCGATTGGGCAATCTTGAGCATAGCCTACGATGGGTAGCGTTGTGATATTCTGTTGTGATAATTTGGTGTGTCCAGTGTGTGCCGCGTGGTTACACACCCGTTTCAAATCCCGAAACAACCACATAATCAATATATGCATTGTTTATATTTACAACAGTCATTTGACAGTGTTTGTTTTTTCCT
This sequence comes from Cepaea nemoralis, assembly GCA_014155875.1. NCBI lineage: Eukaryota > Metazoa > Mollusca > Gastropoda > Stylommatophora > Helicidae > Cepaea > Cepaea nemoralis. The sequence goes on from JACEFZ010013156.1 coordinate 433,648, forward strand.
ATGTTAATGTGATTGATTGATTGATTGATTTAGGAATAGACATCACGGCATTCGGGGCATTCCCATAAGTGCTCCGTCCCCATCCTCAGCAGCCAGCGAAGAGTTCCAACACTAATAGTACCAGTAGCAATCTGATTATAAGTCCGTCTCGCCTTTCCTTTGAGCGTTGAGCGTCGGCCAGATCCCTTCGTCCCTCCTCGCTGTCTCATTCTTGCCAGACCATGGTAATCCATTTGCTCCTCCGAGATGTGCACGTGCTCCCACAAGGCCGCAACCACGTCTGCCTTGTCATGTATCAATACTCCACCAAGTTCTGCAGAGCCAGCCAATCTGTCCGCCTGTTCATTTCCCAGCACACCGGCATGCCCCGGAGGAAAGATCCAGGCGATGCTTGTCACCTGTGACCTCCGAAGCGAAGCAAGCCACTCCGCACAAAGTCTGCCCGTCCTCACCCTCGTCAGCATTCTTTCTGAGTCAGTTACAATCACTCCTATGTTAATGTATCATGGACTATTGATGAACGAAAGATGAGTGATTGGAGGGGCTTATGTAAGACGGGCCTGCGTGCCCAGTTTGTTACCCTGTAAAAATTAAGTTCGTTCGTTCGTTCGTTCGTTATCCCATTCAGCCTTATCAACGTCCTCCCTATTTGTTTTATCTCTCTTTATGCTCCGCTTCTCCGTGTGTTTTAGGCCATCCTCTGTTTCTTTTGCCACGTATATTATAGGAAAAGGCCTTTCTAGTTTCAGTATTCACGCGTTTTCTCAACGTATTTTTCCCAGCGTCAGCGTGTTTCCCCTCTTGGTCCACTGGTATTTGTCTAGTTCTCTCCATGAGGCCCACATTGATGATTCTATTTTTACAATATTATTACTTCTTTTTTAATGTGCAGGCACCAACTGGTGAAAACGTGTAGTTTATTTGTTGTCGTGTTCGCTGTTCTGATTGTTTCTGATGCCTACAGAAGTACTGATATAACGTTAGAATTGAATATTCTAAGTGTGGTGCTAAGTTTACTTTCTTATAGTCCAAAAATGTCTTAGTGCTATGAAAGCTTCTACATCCCTCTGTATTCTGTTCCTCCCTCTTTGTCTACATTGCTACCTAAATAGATCTATGACTCCGTCTCTTGAAGTGAGGTTTCAACAAAGGACATCAAGTTATATTTGTCTTTCCCATATGACATTTTCAACCTAATTGTTGTGACCCTCCATCCAATAGTGTTAATTTATCCAGCATTTGGTTTCGTGTGTGAGGCAGGATCGCAATGTCGCCACCGTAGTCCACATTATCGAGATGCTTTGTTAGAGAAGTCCATAGCATTCCATTTTCTGGCAGTGCTTGTTGCTGTCTTCATTATCCAGTCCAAAGTTACTAAGAATAGTCAAACTGTCATCTGTCATTTACTGCGTATAGTGTAGGACAGAGAGTAGGGGTGTGGGAGGGAAGCGGTTTGAGCCTGATTAATTAAGGTCTTCTGGCTAGTGCAGTCGCTGCGAACTGTAAAGAATAGTAAAGGTGACAAAAGGCGCCCTTGTCTCACTCATGTTCTTATTTCAAAAGTATATGTTAATTTTTCCTTATGCAGGACTGCACCTCATGTTTCTATATGCTGCCTTTACTGAGTTAATAATTGTCTGTGGTAGTCTATAATGCCTCATAGATTTCCAAAGAGAGTCACTGTTAATGCTGTCAAATGCTATCATGGTCCACAACTCCAGTGTGAAGTTTTGAGTTCAGGTCGATGCTTTGTTCTGTTCTTGTTTTTTTCTTTAACGTTCTCTCTCTTTGAACTCAAGCGTTGTCCATACCCATGCTACTACTTCTAGTGTACTGGACTAATTCTTGCGTGTGGATTCGCATTCTCTGTTAACAATGTCCCTCGCCATCAGGCGAACCCACTCCGACAGTTACTTGTAATTTACGTCCCCAAGTCAAGGACGAAAAGTCAACAGTTTAGTCCAACTAACGGGTGTTGGGTTTGAATCCGCTACCTCGGCATCACCACGCTTGATGTTTAAGTTAAGGACGAGTGCTCTTGTCCATTTGGCCACGCTGACCTAATTTATTCTATTATTATGCGTAATGTTACTATCTGGTGGAAAACCTGCCAATTCATACCTTAGTTGTTTGTCAATTGCAACTAGTAGCCTCCCCAGAATAATCTTGCTTACTATTTTCACAGGGACTGACAGTAACATTATCTCTTTATAAGGTACATATCCCTGCAGGTTCTCTTTATTTGGCAGCTTCACCAGATATCCTTCTCTCGAGTCTGCTGGTATCTCTTCAGTTTTCCAGAATCTGCTAAATAATCTGTGCAATAATTCAACTGGGGTATTTACTTAGTTTTAACAGTCTCTGCTGGGATGACATCTTGGCCAGCAGCTTTCCCATCCTTTAGAAATGTGATTGGAATATATGCTGCTAGCCCCGTATAGTTATAAACCAAAGTACCAGGTTATTTTTTTTTTTTTTTTACACCTGGTTGAAGCTGATCCAACCATATGACATATCATGAGGCTTAGTTATATGTCAAAAACTATATAATGCCTTTATTATTCATATATTGCCTTACTTACCCTTTAAAAGAAATTCATAAAATGTTTCTATTGAAAAACTGTGTCATATGTACATATGCTGTCACCATATAATGTTGTCATTCGAATCCAGTAATTCCCATAGTGGGTGGTGGAATACCATGTGGGTGGAATAAAGAAGTGGGCTGTGAGATTTTAAATTTTAAGTAGATTTAATTTTAAAAAATTATGTGTGGGTATGTGTATTTGTGTTCATGTACAGGGGTGCTCGGAATGTGACCTAATGTGCAGTATCCCAAAACAATTTGAGAACCACTTTTTTAAACATAACGGTGGAGGTAAAGGCAATTGAACAGCCTAACATGCCTTTTATATGCCTTGAGGTGTGTTTGTATTAGGTTTATGGTGCTAGATATGGGAAAATCTCAACACTGAAAGGGAAGACCATGAGAACACGTGGGAACGATTAATAGTATGGCTCTTCACCGGCTGTTGAACGAGGGGATGGAGGGCGTATGAGAATGCCATGAATGAAATGATGCTGGTTCTTAGCTCAACTCAACTCATCACTACAGTAAATTTGGAGTCACTGTGGTGAAGTGGTCAAGCCGTTTGACTCGGGCTCTGAAGGTTATGGGTTCGATTCCGGGCCGCATCCTTCGGTTCATAAGAGCATTTTTTTCCGGAGACTCCTGTGGGTCGTCGCTGGAGCTACGGAGTTCGTGATTTGTGCGAAGCTTGCCGAGCTGAGGTAAGAGACCGAGCCATATGGGATAAAACCCGGTGCAATGAAGTCGACCCTGTCGACTTTTAAGCGACTTTATTCTACAGTAAATCTCAACCGGCAGTCTCCACTCCGAATGCATAGACAGCTTTCGGAAATCACGCTCCACAGCCCTCTCTCATCATGTATGTGTCTAGATGTGAGGATGTGTGTGTGGGTGTGTATGTGAGGATGTATATATGTGTGTGTGGGGGGGGGGGGGAATGTATGTGTGGAAGGGTTGTGTGTGGGGGATGTGTGTGGGTTGTTGCGCGATGTGTGGATGGGTGAAGGGATGTGTGGTCGGTGGGGGATGTATGTGTGTGAGGGATGTGTGTGTGGGTGGGGATATTTGGGAGGATGGTTGGAATTATGTGGGTGTTGGTTGGTTGGGGTGTGGGTAGGAAATGTGTATTTGGGTGGGTGAATGGGTGTGGGGGAGATGTGTGTGGGTTGGGGATGGGTGTGGGGGATGGGTGTGGGGGTGTGTCTGTTAAAGGGATATGTCTGTGTGGGTCTGAGTGAGTGTGGATGGGATAAATGTGAGTGGGTGGAGGATGTATGTGTGGGCGGTGAGGATGTTTGTAGGTGGGGGATGTGTGAGTGGGTGGGGAGATGTGTGTGTGTGTGTGGGTGAGAGATGTGTGGGCGGGGATGTGTATGGTGAATGCATGTGGGGATGTGTGTGTGGGGGGAATGCGTTTATGGGTGGGGTGTTGTATGGGATGGGGGAGGTGTGGGATGTGCGGGTGGATGAAGGATGTATGTGAGGATGGGGATGTGTGTTGGCTGGGTGGTTGGGGTGTGTGTGGTGGAGAGGTAGATGAGAGATGCATGTGTTGATGGGTGGGTGGGTGATGTGTGGGTGTGAGTGGTTGATGGATGAGTACGTGAGTGGGTGGATGTGTGTGAGAGATGAGTGTATGGGTGGGGGATGTGTGTGTGGTGGGAAGGCGGATGTAGTGGGTGGTGTATATGTGGGTGGTGGGGTGTGTGTGGGTGGTTGGTGTGTGTTTTTGGATGAGGAATGTGTTGATGGGTGAGGATGTGTGTATGGTGGGAGATGTTGTGTGTGGTGAGTGTATGGGTGGTGAGATGTGTAGTTAAGGGATGTGTGATTGGGGATTGGAGAATCGGGGGGGGGGGGGGGTGGTTGGCGATGTGGGGGTGGAGGATGTGGGGAGGGTGAGTGTGTGTGTGAGGGTTGGGGAGTGTTGGTGTGTGGTGGGGATGTGTGGGTGTGGGAGATGTGTGGTGGGTGCGGATGTGTAAGTGGGGGATGTGTGGGTGGGTGCGGTTTTGTGTGTGGGTAAGTGCAGGATATGTGAGTTGGCGGGAATATTGTGTGTGTGGGTGTTGGATATGTGGTTGGGGGATGTGGTTTGGCTGAGTGGTGTGGGTGTGTGGGTGGTGGTGAGGATAGTGTGGTGGGTGAGTGTGGTAGGTTATGGGATGGGTGGAGGATGTGTGGTGTGGGTGGGAGATGTGTGAAGGTGGGGGATGTGTGGGTGGGTATGGATTGGTGGTTGCATGCATGTGTTCCTGGGTTTGTGTGTGGGTGTGTGGGGATGTGTGGTGGGGATGTGTGGTGGGGGGATGTGTGGTGAGTGGGAGATGTGTGTGGGTGGGGAGATGCTGTATGTGGGGGTGTGTGTGGGATGTGTGGGTTGGGGGATGGGTGGATGGATGGGGTCATGTATGTGTACCTGTGGGTATGTGTGTGGTTGGGTGATGGATGTGTGTGTGGGAGACTCGCGGATGTATAGGGGATGGGTGGGTGGGTGGGGGATTTGTATCATAACATAGTAACATGCATTTTTTATGCTTACAACATTCATTTGACAATGTTTTTTTCCTATGTGAATGCACTATCCACTGATGAACGAAAGATGAGTGATTGGAAGAGCTGAATGTAAGACGGGCCTGCGTGCCCAATTTGTTACCCTTCGAAAATAAAGCTTGTTCGTTCGTTCGTTCGTTCTCTTAAATGTACTCACCCGGACATGTCGGGGTACAAGATATCGGGTACTCAGACCAGCTGGCAAATAATGTACCAACACACACGGGAAGATGCATGGACATGACTGATTTAGTCAATGAAGTATGGACTCGGCTGGCGGATACTGGCGAGAATGACGCTAGCCCGACTACACGAACTGGGAGTAAAGCCTGGTCATACACGCCAATCCGGTTTTATGGGTCAAGAGAAGAGATGCCATAACAGACTCCTCGTGGGTACAGTGGGAAGAACTACTTTGGGATGACTGCTGCTTCGGAGGACTGAGCATGCGTGCGAATGTACAATGTGCCTGGACGTTGTTCGACATAATATATCTATATCTATAAAACAGAGTGTATGTATATATGTATGTATGTATGTCCTTTATACGTTCGCGAACGGTCCATCCGATTGAGATGAAATTTTTTACACGTCTTCCTCTCATTCCAGCGCTGCCAACTGTCATAGTTTTTTTTTCTTCTTCCTCCTCCTCCCTCCTCCCCCTCCCTACATACGTACGTAAATATATGATGATGATGATGAAAGAATCCCCGAACCACAACACTAGGAAAAGCGAAGAAAATGACGTGACTACACAGAATCGTCACACGGCAATCATCATCATCATCAAGTGCCGTGCCGGCTGGCGAATGCGGTCATGGCTCTCCATAGATCTCGGTCTTTGGTTTTCTGGATCAACTCTGCTGCTGATATTCCTCCATGCCACGGCAATATCAATAACAATTCATCTTTTTATGTGTAAGGAAGTTATCTACAGTCATGTAGAAGGGAAGAACAATCAATGGAAGGACCGAAATCACAGAACCTAGACGAGTATGAATTCGGAATGGCGAACTCCCTTCTCCTCTCTTCTCCTCCTCCCTCCTCCTCCTCCCTCTACCTCCTCCCTCCACCCTCCTCCTCCTCTCTCCTCCTCCTCCTCTTCCTCCTCCCTCTACTTCCTCCCCTTCCTCCTCCCTCTCCCTCCTCCTTCTCCCTCTTCCTCTCCCTTCCTCCTCCATCCTCCTCCATCCTCCTCCCTCCTACTCCTTCCTCCTTCTCCCACCGCCTCCTCCCTCCTCCTCCCTCCTCTTCCCTCATCCTCCCTCTCCCTCCTCCTCCCTCCTCCTCCTCCTGCCTACTTCTCCCTCATCCTCCTCCCTCCTCCTCCTCCCTTCTCCTCCTCCCTCCTCCTCCTCCCTCTACCCTCCTCCTCCTCCCTTATCCTCCTCTTCCTCCTCCCTTTCCTTCCTCCTCCTCCCTCCTCCTCCCTCCTACTCCTCCTCCCTCCTCCTCCTCTTCCACCTCCCTCTCCTTCCTCTCTCCTCCTCCCTCCTCCCTCCTCCCTCTCCCTCCTCCCTCCTCCTCCTTCCTCCACATCCCTCCTCCTCCCTCCTTTCCCTCCTCCCTCCTCCTCCCTTCTCCTCCTCATTCCTTCTCCCTCCTCCTCCTCCTCTCCCCACCTCCAATTCCTACCCTCTTCCGCTTCCCCTCCCCCTCCTCCCTCTCCCTCCTTTTCCTCCTCCATCCTCCTCCTCCCTCTTCCTCCTCCTCCTCCCCCTTCCTCCTCCTCCCTCCTCCTCCCTCTTCCTCCTCCCTCCTCCTCCTCTCTCCTCCTCCCTCCTCCTTTTTCCTCCCTCCTCCTCCCTCTACCTAATCCCTCCTCCTCCTCCTTCCTCCACATCCCTCCTCCGTCTCTCCCCTCCTCCTCCAAACCCTCTTCCTCTTCACCTCCCGCTCCCTCCTCTTCCTCCTCCATCCTCCTCCTCCCTCTTCCTCCTCCTCCTCCTCCCCTCCTCCTTCCTTTTCCTCCTCCTACCTCCTCCCTCCTCCTCCTACCTCCTCCCTCCTCCTCCTCTCTCCTCCCTTTTCCTACCTCCTCCCTCCTCCTCCCTCCAACTCCTTCCTCCACATCCCTCCTCCTCCCTCTTCCTCCTCCTCCCTCCTCATCATTCCTCCTCCTCCTCCCCCTCCTCCTCCTGCGTTCTCCTCCTCCTCCCTCATCCTCCCTCCTCTTCTCCTTCCTTCTCCATCCCTCTTCCTCCTCCTCCCCCTCCTCCCTCTTCCTCCTCCTCCCTCCTCCATCCTCATTCTCCCTCCTCCTAATACCTCCTCCTCTCTCCTCCTCCTCCTCTCTCCTCCTCCTCCCTTTTCCTTCCTCCTCCTTCCTCCTCCTCCCTCTTCCTCCTCCTCCCTCCTCCTCCTTCTCCTCTTCCCCCCTCCTCCTCCTAATCCCTCCTCCTCCCTCCTATTCCTCCCTACTCCTCCTCCTCCCTCCTTCTCCTCTCTCTGTCTATCTCTTCCTCCTCCCTCCTCCTCCCTCCTCCTCCTCTCTCCTCCTCCCTCATCCCTTTTCCTCCCTCCTCCTCCCTCTACCTCCTCCTCCTTCCTCCACATCCCTCCTCCTCCCTCTTCCTCCTCCTCCCTCCTAAAAAAAAGTCGCTTAAAAGTCGACAAGGTCGACTTCATTGTACCGGGTTTATCCCATATGGCTCGGTCTCTTCCCGCAGCGCGGAAAGCGTCGCACAAAGCACGAACGCCGTAGCTTTTAGCGACGACCCACAGGAGTCTCTGAATCATTTAACTCGTAAACCGAAGGGCGCGGCCCGGAATCGAACCCACAACCTTCGAAGCACAAGTCAAACGGCTTGATCACTTCGCCACTCATCATTCTTCCTCCTCCTCCTTCTCCCCCTCCTCCCTCCTCCTTCTCCCTCCTCCTTCTACCTCTTCCTTCCTCCTCCTTCTCCCTCCACCTCCTCCCTCCTCCTCCTCCCTCTCCCTCCTCCCTCTCCCCCCTCCCTCCTCCTCCTCCCTCCTCCTCCTCCTCCTGCGTTCTCCTCTTCCCTCCTTCTCCCTCCTCCTCCTTCTCCCTCCTTCTCCCTCTTCCTCCTCCCTCTTCCTTCTCCCTCCTCCTCCCTCTTCCTCTTCCTCCTTCCTCCTCCTCCTTCTCCCTCTTCCTCCTTCCTCCTCCTCCTCTCTACTCCTCCTCTCTCCTCCTCTCTCCTCCTCCTCCCTCCTCCTTCCTCCTCCTTCCTCCTCCTCCCTCTTCCTCCCTCTTCCTCCTTCTCCTCTTTCCCCCTCCTCCTAATCCCTCCTCCTCCTCCCTCCTATTCCTCCCTACTCCTCCTGTCTTCGCCTATCTCTTCCTCCCTCCGCCTCCTCCCTCCTCCACCCTCTTCCTCCTCCTTCCTCCTACTCCTCCTTTTTCTTCTTCTTCTGCTGCTGCTGCCGCCGCTCCATTTACCCAAGTTAATTGTTGGGGGAATGTGTAAAGATCTTTCAAGTGCTCTTTCTAATGCTTTTTGTAAGTTGGTCTTCGTTTATCTAAGGTTGTTCTTACCGCAACCAATAAATGATTAGACAGACAGACAGACAGAGAGGGAGGGACAGAGAGACAGACAGACAGACAGACAGACAGACAGATAGTCGGGAACGGGAACTTATATGAATTAAATGAGATGCTCCCCATCAGGGACTGGGCGAAGCCGGGCCGGGTCAGACAGACAGATAGACAGACAGACAGATAGATAGTCGGGAACGGGAACGGGAGCTTATATGACTACTTATATGAATTAAATGAGATGCTCCACACCAGGAGCCAGGCGATGCCGGGCAGGGTCAGACAGACAGACAGACAGACAGATAGACAGATAGACAGACAGACAGTCGGGAACGGGAACTTATATGAATTAAATGAGATGCTCCCCATCATGGGCTGGGCGAAGCCGGGCCGAGTCAGACAGACAGACAGACAGACAGACAGACAGACAGACAGACAGACAGACAGATAGTCGGGAACGGGAGCTTATATGACTACTTATATGAATTAAATGAGATGCTCCACACCAGGAGCCAGGCGATGCCGGGCAGGGTCAGACTGACAGACTGATAGACAGACAGACAGACAGACAGACAGGAACGGGAACGGGAGCTTATATGACTACTTATATGAATTAAATGAGATGCTCTCCACCAGGGACTGGGCGAAGCCGGGCCGGGTCTGCTAGTATAATATAATATAATATAATTATAATATAATATAATATAATATAATATAATATAATATAATATAATATAACGTAACGTAACGTCACATAACATAATTAATATAATATAATATAATATAATATAATATAATATAATATAATATAATATAATATAATATAATATAATATAAATTTTAAATTGTTTGCATATGCTTTACAGGACATTGCTGTCAACATCAGCATCTTTTAGCTGATTGTTGATTTCTTGGCAAGATTACGCTCAGTAGTTTGCCATTGCTTTCTGAGCGGCCGGCTCACATACCCCGTAAGCTACCGACGCGATTCGAAACAGTGCTGATTCTCACTGTCGTCACGTTACTTACGAGAGTATACGAGATTACGGAGAGAAGTCGCTAACCTCTAGGCCAGGAAGCCAGCATAATATAATATAATATAATATAATATAATATAATATAATATAATATAATATAATATAATATAATATATATAATATAATATACTATAATATAATATAGTATAGTATAGTATAGTATAGTATAGTATAGTATAGTATAGTATCCGGGAAGGTTAACCCGGTCAACAAATGCCCGCAGAAGTCGGATGTGTCGGCCTAACGGCGCAAGAACGCAGCTCTGCTGTAAACAGGCACAACGCAATCATGTCCGAAAAAACACTCCGGATGAACGAAGAAGTATAGTATAGTATAGTATAGTATAGTATAATATAATATAATATAATATAATATAATATAATATAATATAATATAATATAATATAATATAATATAATATAATATAATATACGACTTTGGAAAGACGACACAGTTGGCAGAAGACATGAACAATTATAAACACCATTTAGGTAACTGACTACCTTTTCCTAACAATTTTGCCAGGGAACCAGGCTTAAGGCCTACCCTCTGCTGGCTCCGTGGAATTTCGGACGCAGTTCGTAATCCGGCGTAGGGCGTTCGAAACACAGGTGTGTTGGTATTTTTATGAAATGGTATGGGTGCCGGTTGTTCAGAAAGCAATGGCAAACTACTGAACGTAAACTTGCCCAGGAATCACGAACAGCCAAAAAATTCTGGGGTTGACTGCTACTTCCGTAAAGGATATGCAACTAACTTTTGTTTTCTTTAACAATTTCCAGTTGCCGTGGGAGGACATGGGGTGAGCAGCAACACATTTCAAAAGTTGGGTGATTTTAGTGTTGTTTGTTCAAGGCCTATGCTCAAATGAGGGATAAAGGATATTTTTTTTTTTTTGCACGTCCTATTTACAGGACATCGCTGTCAACACCAGCATTTTACTGCTGTTATTGATGTCTTGGCGAGTTTACGTTCAGTAGTTTGCCATTGTTTTCTGAACGACCGGCTCAATACCTTTCCGTAAGAAACCAACGCGACGCAATCCGCTGCCGAATCTCGCGCAGCTGTGTTTCGTACGTGGGTATACGGGATTACGAATAGTGCCCTTAACTCCTTGGCCAGGGTGTCCGGCTTAAAGGATATAACAAGAGGAAATTAGTCGACTGGAACTTTTACTAACTGTTGTTTTTCGTCTTATGCTATTTATAATTGACAAAAGCTACGTTGTGCTCACCTCAGTTATTCGGGGTGCACGGATAAATCGTGACGAACGTGTTAAACACTCACAAAAAGCATTAGTTGGCGCGGATATACCGTAAAGGGAACATCCCGGATCTAAAGGCTGAAGTTGGGATGGAAGTCATATTGCCGTCAGAGTTAATGTAGATGTAGTTACGTTCGAGTATTTTAAGACTAGTTTTAATAGTGTGGACTGTGTTCATGACGTTGTGGTTGGAACGACCAATTATAAGATATCAAATGTTTCATAGTCCAGAAAAGTGGCTTCGTAGGTCAGTTAGTTGTTAGTTAGTTAGTCGAAGTTCCAACTTCACGGCAAAGGTTCGCCCCATTATGTCCCGTTCCTGTGTCAGTGAATATCACACACAAAATGCATCTCACTGTCCCATGTGAAAAGTGGAACAGACAGGAGTCTCGGCAAGCCAACAGCCCGCACAGGTATACTATGCATAATGCCGCTGCCAGAATGCCAACATAAAAGTCCGCCACGAAAAATACAGTTCATCGTCAGTTGAAGCGGCAGTCACTAGAAAACCAGTATCCACGCGTTACTGCATAAGACAACCAAGTTAGTTCAGCACCCGGCCGCCCGCCATTTTTCTGAACAAGCAGTTCACTCTACACACAACCGCGGACAGATGTAAAACACGAAATTCACAGCTCACAGTGTCGCTCCACGCACTCAACTTAGTAGCTGGGCGAGAGTTTCGTAGTTCAATGTGTTGTTAGTGGTTTCAGAATGAGGAGGGGTGAATGAACGGAAGAACGAACTTTATTTTCAAAGGGTTAAGAATTGGGCACGCAGGCCGTTTTCTGCCCTTCTGTCACTCTCTTGCATATATTATAATAAAACAGGGTTCTTGGCAAGTGAAAATGCAGGTAGTGGTCTGCGGCGAAAGAAAGAAGTTGAAGACCAGTAAGGTTTAGACAATAATAAAATGATGTCGAAATGAGACCCTAGACAACATAGTAATGGAAATCTCTCTAACTAACGATCCCTGACAATAATATTTAAAATATATAAGCAAATATAATTTCACGGTGTTGACTAAATATCTAGTAACATCGTCATCTCCCAATACCTCTGCGTATGTTTTCTTCTCCTTCCACGATATTCTCAAAATCCTTCTCTGTCCTCGATATTCTCAACATTCTTCTCTGTCCACGATATTCTCAACATTGTTCTCTGTCCACGATATTCTCAACATTCTTATCTATCCACGATATTCTCAACATTGTTCTCTGTCCACGAAATTCTCAACATCCGTCTATGTCCATGATATTCTCAAAATTCTTCTCTATCCACGATATTCTCAACATTCTTTTCTGTCCACGATATTCTCAATATTCTTCTTAATAACCACATCTCCACCTCCACCAGTTTATTCACCATTTCATTGTCCTGTATTCTCCGCCATAATGAGCAAGTGTTGTTTTATGCCGGCTGTATTTGCAAGAACATACACAGATGACAAGAGACAATTAATTAACATTCACATTCTCCTTAAAAGCCCACCCAAAACACGTAGTTTTTTAGCCTAAATTCACATATATGTGTCTGAAATGTCAGTCCGACATGTGTGTCGCCAAGATCCTGGAGAATTTACACAGAATACCTCAGCGGTTGGGTTGGGCTGGGCATGCAAAGCCGGATGCAGGTACACATGAGGTGAAGGTCAGATTACAGGTGCATGATGGGAATGGTAGTTGAGATCCTTAAAGCGAATGCAAACAAAATAGATGTTTGGGAGGAAGGGAGATGTGTATGTATAGTAGGGGAAAAGGAGAAGTGGTTTGTATAGGTGAAACTTTCTAATCCAGATACCAGCACGCATGCAAATGCACACTGAATACCAAGTAGGTTCTTCTTCTTCGTCTTCTTCTTATTCTTTCGAGGTAAATGCGTCCCACCTTGTTATGCACCTCACAAGTCAGTGTGCCCTACATCGGCATGTATTTGTGTCAGGTTGGCTGCCTCCAGGCAGACTCCATTCAAGGTAACAGGCTCCGTCTACACGGTCTAAGTATATTTTCTTTCCCTAACAATTTTGCCAGGGCAATAGTCTCATGGTCCACTCTTTGCCATTTCCAGCTGCCGTAGAATTTTGCAGGATCAACCTGAGAGCTTAATTAAAGTTTAAACAATCGATGGGAATTCAAACTCATGACCGCCCGGGTAGTAGGTAAACTGCTTAGCCACAGAGTTGTCGCGGCTGTATAGGGTAAGAGAGACTAAAGAGATCATGACGATAGTGGGTGAAAGTAACAACTTTCTTGGCCTCACGGCGTTACAATAAAATTGTTTGAAACAGAAGGAATTAACGAAACAATTGCAAGATAGCGGATTACTCTTTTGTATGTACCGGAAGCCGGTCTCCCTGGTGTAGAGGTTACACGACTTTCTCCGTAACTCTCGTAAGTAACGTGACGTTGCGCGAGAATCGGTAGCGGTTCTCTACGCGTCGGTAACTTACGGGGTATGTGAGCCGGTCGCTCAGAAAGCAATGGCAAACTACTGAGCGTAATCTTGCCAAGAAATCAACAATCGGCTGAAATGAAACATGCTGATGTTGACAGCGATGTCCTGTAAAGGATATGCGAACACACACACACACACACCCACCCACCCACACACACACACACACACACACACACACACACACACACACACACACACACACACACAAAGAGAGTATACAGGAACAATTGGGAAGAATGTTGTGAACTAAAGTAACAGACATCTTGGACAATTAAAGTAAATCTGCTGGGGAACGAAGGAGTTGCCGGTATAGTGGGCCCGCAAATGTTTTCCCGTTATAAAAATCCATAACTTAGTAATCAACTGAGGGGAAATTATGAGATTTAGCATATAACCTTAATATTACGTGCACCCCCATTTTTTGTTTTTTATTTGTTCTGTAGGTTGTACAGCAAATCTCAGTGTGTGTTTATATACGGTATATATATATAATTTAAGGGTCAGAAATGAAGTGCATATTATTAAATGTATATCGTCACATGGAAACGTCGGCGTTCAATAATGATTATTCCTTGTGGTATGCGGGAATTTCCCTATGAAAAGCACGCTACATAGTGGTATATGGGTACGCCGTGCGTCGTTACCCGAATTGACGTGCATTATTGTAAAACAATTGTGTTAGTGTGAATTCATTACATTTTCGCCAAACATCAAAGAAATTTCGCCACTTTCCATGATTTAAGTTGCCTTTGAAACTATCAAAGACATATTCCTTGGGTGGGAGTAAATATAAAACGGCAAGGAAAATATTTCATAACGATGCAACAGATAATTTTGCAAAATAATTAAACGTGAATGGGGGAAAACATTTGTGAGTGCACTATAGCAACTGTGTTCGTCAGAACGGTTACAATAAAAACTATATTGGACAGAAGGAATTTAGTAATTGTTGTCTTGGGCAGAAGGAGTTAATATTCCAGCTATCTTGGACAGAAGGAGTTAAAGTAGCAACTATCCTGAACAAAAGGAGTGAAAGATACAGCTACATTGTACAGAAGGTGTTAAAACTGCAGTTATCTTGGACAGAAGGAGTTAAAGTTGCAGTTATCTTAGACAGAAAGGGTTAAAGTTGCAGTTATCTTGGACATACAAAGTTCCAGTAACAAGTATCGTGGACAGAAGGAGTTCCAGTAATAACTATCTTGGACATAAGAAGTTCCAGTAACAAGTATCTTGGATAGAAGGAGTTCCAGTAACAAATCTCTTAGACAGAAGGAGTTCCAGTAATAACTATCTTGGACAGAAGGAGTTCCAGTAACAACTATCTTCGACAGAAGAAGTTCCAGCAACAACTATCTTCGACAGACGGAGTTCCAGTAACACATGTCTTGGATACAAGGGGTCAAAATAACAACTGTATTGAACAGAAGGAATTTATATAATAACAATCTTGGACAGAATAAGTTAAAGTAACTGTCATAGATTTCTTCTAGCTGTTGGGGATGTGATGTCAGTAGAGGTGACAAAACGTTGAGGTTTTGATTTTCGTTCTCTCGCTTTGAAATTGAGTGTAGTCCACGCTTGATAGATTTTTGCGTGTGGGCTAGCCTTCCCTTTCACCAGTGTCCCTCGGCATTAGGCGAATCAACTCCGACTTCTGAGATACTTATAATCTACGTCCCCATGTCAAGAGCGAGAAATCAGTATTTCAGTCCAACTGACCGATATGGGAGTTGAACCCGTTACCTCGGCATCAACACACCGCAAGTTTAATAGCGAGTCCTATTATCCATTCGGCCATGCTGACCTCCTTGAGATGAGGTGAGTTGGGGCGAGAAAACTGTATGCTAATTCACCATCAAATCATAAATCTGCCTTTGTGGTGAAGAGGTTTTACATACGCAATTCGTAATCACGCATGCCGAGTTCAACACACAGCTGCGGACGATTTCGCAGCAGACCGCCTTGCGTTAGTTTTCATACATTGGTATGAACGGTTTTTCAGAAAGCAATGGTAAACTGCTGAGGTTTTACATACGCAATTCGTAATCACGCATGCCGAGTTCAACACACAGCTGCGGACGATTTCGCAGCAGACCACCTTGCGTTAGTTTTCATACATTGGAATGAACGGTTTTTCAGAAAGCAATGGTAAACTGCTGACCGTAAACTTGCCAAGACATCACAAACAGCCAAAATTACCGGGGATGACATACTGTAAAGGATATGCAACTAACTAAGCTTTGTGTTTGGATAGTCAGGGCACATATACACAAAGCACCACCCATATACTTCATCTACTAATCCAACACTCTATACAAATGTAAATCTCCAACTAAAAGCTGAGTCTGGCTATTTACACAGTGTTGCTAAAATCAGCAATAAAACACTTCGGCATAGTGGATAGTGCACTAACCCATCAACTCAGCCTTCTGGGTTTAATCCTACTTCAAGGGAGGTAATATGCAGCAGCATACGACTTAAGGGGCAGCTCACCCTCGAAAACTGGATCATGTGATTTACCAGGGGGAAACAAAGGCGATGTAAACAGAAGCAGTGTCCCCATCAAATATACTTGGGGCCTAGGTTTTGTTAAATCTAATTAATTCACACCTGCACGGTTTTATTTGACACGGAATGAACTCTTCTTCTGGTATCAGTTGCAAGGTCACGTTCATCTATTTTTACTTGACTAAGGTTTCATTAAAGTGGATTTATGTAGGATTTACAGTTCGTAATCAATTGAAAAATAAGCTACTACTGCATGACAGTGTCAGAATAACCTTGCACTAGACGACTGTAACTACAGAATGGAACAGTGTCAGAATAACCTTGCACTAGACGACTATAACTACTGTAGGGTACAGTGTCAGGATAACCCTGTACTAAATGACAATAACTACAGTAGGGTACAGTGTCAGAATAACTTTGTACTAGATGACAAACATCTAACATATTATTGTACGAACCATGTTTCCCTCTCAGACATTTGTCACCTTCATTCTTCTGTTCGTCTGTCCATCATTTGTGAAGCTGTTCGATCAATCTGTCTAGGTTATCTCTGCACACAGGGTTTTCAGTCGACGGCGACATTCCGTGACATCATTGGTGCTTTATCACTTCATCTGTCCGTGTCATCCATCCACTGATCCTTTGCCTAACAACTGTTATCCACGCCAAATTCTTCAAGAATAAAATGCACGACCTTCTCTGTCGAAAACCCCACAAAGTCTGTTTGTTGTCAAACGACGTCAGCGTGACGTTTTTCTCTTTGTTGACACTTGTCCTAGTTTCTCTGAGCATTTGGATTCTAGGATTCTCCACTTAATTGCTATGACGTATTTATTGGGCACCTGCTCTACGGCACATGCGTCCTACCATTAGCTATATCCAACTCCCCAATGCGTCCTACCATTAGCTATACCCAACTCCCCCTTGCGTCCTGCCATTAGCTATCTCAAACTCGACCATGCGTCTTACCATTAGCTATCTCCAACTCGCCCATGCGTCCTACCATTAGCTATATCCACCTCCCCCTTGCATCCTACCATTAGCTATCTCAAACTGGACCATGCGTCCTACCATTAGCTATCTCCAACTCACCCATGCGTCCTACCATTAGCTATATCCAACTCACCCATGCGTCCTACCATTAGCTATCTCCAACTCACCCATGCGTCCTACCATTAGCTATATCCACCTCCCCCTTGCATCCTACCATTAGCTATCTCAAACTGGACCATGCGTCCTACCATTAGCTATCTCCAACTCACCCATGCGTCCTACCATTAGCTATATCCAACTCACCCATGCGTCCTACCATTAGCTATCTCCAAATCACCCATGCGTCATACCATTAGCTATCTCCAAATCACCCATGCGCTCTACCATTAGCTATTTCAAACTCACCCATGCGTCCTACCATTAGCTATCTCCAACTCACCCATGCGTCCTGCCATTAGCTATATTTAACTCTCCCTTGCGTCCTACCATTAGCTATATCCAACTCACCCATGCGTCCTACCATTAGCTATCTCCAACTCACCCATGCGTCCTACCATTAGCTATCTCCAACTCACCCATGCGTCCTGCCATTAGCTATATTTAACTCTCCCTTGCGTCCTACCATTAGCTATATCCAACTCACCCATGCGTCCTACCATTAGCTATCTCCAACTCACCCATGCCCCCTACCATTAGCTATTTCAAACTCACCCATGCATCCTACTATTAGCTATCTCCAACTCACCCATGCGTCCTTCCATTAGCTATATCTAACTCACCCATGCGTCCTACGATTAGCTATATCCAACTCACCCATGCGTCCTATCATTAGCTATCTCCAACTCACCCATGCGTCCTACCATTATCTATCTCCAAATCACCCATGCGCCCTACCATTAGTTATCTCCAAATCACCAATGCGCCCTACCATTAGCTATCTCCAACTCACCCATGAGTCCTACCATTAGCTATCTCCAAATCACTCATGCGCTCTACTATTAGCTATTTCAAACTCATCCATGCGTCCTACCATTAGCTATCTCCAACTCACCCATGCGTCCTGCCATTAGCTATCTCCAACTCACCCATGCGTCCTACCATTAGGTATCTCCAACTCGCTCATGCGTCCTACCATTAGCTATATCCACCTCCCCTAGGCATCCTACCATTAGCTATCTCAAACTGGACCATGCGTCCTACCATTAGCTATCTCCAACTCACCCATGCGTCCTACCATTAGCTATATCCAACTCACCCATGCGTCCTACCATTAGCTATCTCCAAATCACCCATGCGTCATACCATTAGCTATCTCCAAATCACCCATGCGCTCTACCATTAGCTATTTCAAACTCACCCATGCGTCCTACCATTAGCTATCTCCAACTCACCCATGCGTCCTGCCATTAGCTATATTTAACTCTCCCTTGCGTCCTACCATTAGCTATATCCAACTCACCCATGCGTCCTACCATTAGCTATCTCCAACTCACCCATGCGTCCTGCCATTAGCTATATTTAACTCTCCCTTGCGTCCTACCATTAGCTATATCCAACTCACCCATGCGTCCTACCATTAGCTATCTCCAACTCACCCATGCCCCCTACCATTAGCTATCTCCAACTCACCCATGCGTCCTCTATTAGGTATCTCCACATTGCGTCCCTACTCCGCTTCTCCGTGTGCTGTTAGGTCTTCCCCGGTGTATGGACCTTACTGCGAAGCGCTGCCTCAAGGACTTCGCCAGCGTGAAGTCTGTTCCACGGCACCTTGGCGGGCCGAGATGGGACGCACTGAAACACCCTGACTATAAATGCAATAGTCTTTGCCGTGTGACAATCTACATATGTGGTCATGGGAGAGACGTAACAGGTTATCTTATCAGAGAACCTGGTTGACACTCAGAACTCACAGGACAGACCAGACGGACGCATATTTAGACTCCAACTGGTGCCATTAGTATTGGCACTCTTTGCTGGTTGTTGAAGATGAGGACGGAGCACGTATAAGAATGTCCTAAGTGCTATGGTGTCGGTCTTGACCAAACTTCAGGTGTGTTTTTTTTTTTTGCGCTGGCTCACTTTGAACTTTAGCGTAGTTCATACACGTGCCACTATTTCTTGTGCACTAGACTAAATTTTTGGTTTGGATTAGCTTTACCTATTACGGTACCAGTGTCCCTTGCCATCAGATGAACCCACTCCGACTACAGAGGTACAATTCAAGGACGAGAAGTCAACATTTAATTCCTACTGACCGGTGTATAAGATGAACCCGCACCTCGGTATTAGCACATCGAATGTTTAAAAACGAACGCTCTTGTTCATTCTGCCATGCTGAACTCTATCTTTTTCATTTGAATTGCGACATTACGCAAAATTCTCCACTGCGCACTTATTTATTTCATTTTCCGCATTCGTGCAAACGAAGTGCTTTCGGCTTTCGCTGATACAATGCCATCAGCCGGAAGAACGCTGGCAGTTCCCGACACGGCTGCGCAGAATTCTTGGAACTTGTGACAAAAACTTCCTGCTCCATATGAGGTCAAAGGACAATCTACAAAACATCGTCAGCAAAATTTACTAAGAGATCACTGGGGGAATTCCCGATGTCATCAAAGTTATGAATTAATCCTGATTGGTTGGCAATCTGACCTTTTTATGTTCTACTCTTTAGGACCAATATTTTCATTGCCCTCTTTGGACAACAATCATCTTTAAATTAGTATCCTGTTAACAGGATTATTAATCTGAACAGTGATGGACCCTAATATAACTTCTCTTTGGGGTTGAACGGAATAGGGGTAATCGAATGGAAAAAGAAAAAGAAAAAAGGAGAAAGAAAGAAAAAAAAATATTCTGTGTCGTTCAACATCATCATCATCATCAAGTGCCGTGCCGGCTGGCGTAGGCGTTCATGGCTCTCCATAGATCTCGGTCTTTTGTTTTCTGGATCAACTCTGGTGCTGATATTCCTCCATGCCACCGTCTCAATCCATCCAGCATCACTTCTCTTGGTCTACCTCTGCCTCTCTTCCCCTCGATCTTTCCAGTTGTTACGATGTTCTCCAATGCCTCTCTTCTGTCTTATTGTTGTATATAATGTTCTAGTTTCATTAGCCTGTTTCAGGCAGTCGTCGTTAGTTACTCTGGCAGTCCAAGGAATTCGCAACATTCGTCTCAGGAACCACATCTCTGTTGCTTCTAATTTCTTCTTAATTTGTTCATTTACGTTCCAAGATTCACTGCCATACAGCAAAACTGGTTCTACATAGCATTTCAGCACTCTCTTTCTTACATTCAGTGATAGTGACTTATTGCATAAGATACTCTTCATTTTCTGAAAAGCGGCTTTTGCCTGCCCTATTCTACTCCTAATCTCTGTTGTACATCTTCCATCTGATGTTATAAATGCCCCTAGGTATCTAAAATTATCAACTTGGTTAAGGATTTTCCCTTCTATTTCTATGTCACATTTTGGTGTCACCATATTCTTTGATATTACCAAAGTTCAACATACGTCAGTAAATATCCTAAATATAATCTATGGTTTGTGTCTTCGTTATTCAAATTCCTAAATATAAATAGTTTCTCTCCTGGTTCAATGGATCTCCATTAAAATGTTTCTTTATTCTGTAAGACGCAATTAAAACACCGATCAGCCCTAACCAGTTGTAAAATGTATGTGATTTACGGTGTCCACATAACTGTCTTCCGTGGTTTATTGAATATGTGGTATGTTTATTTAAAAGGAAAATCCGAGATCTTTGATGAAATTTCAAAAGGTCGGAACTGTATTATATACAATTCGGTAATTGGTTTGTTCCGTGTAATGTAGCGCGTAATTTGGGGGTTGACATGAAATAACGTTACATAGTGACAGTTTTCAATCCCTGTGTAGTAACTATGGCTTTCAGGTATTATGTTGTCTAGTGTATATTTCTTCTAATTTCTATTTTTTTTTTTTTTTTTTTGCATATTTTTTACGGGACATCGCTGTCAACACCAGCATCTTTCAGCTGTATGTTGATTTCTTGGCAAGATTACGCTCAGTAGTTTGCCATTGCTTTCTGAGCTGCCGGCTCACATACCCCGTAAGTTACCGATGCGATTCGAGCCACTGCTAATTCTGACCGTCATCACGTTACCGACGAGAGTATACGAGATTACGGAGAAAAGTCATAACCTCTAAGCCACGAAGCCGGTTAATTTCTATTAGTGCCAATAAATATTTATGAATTTGTTTATGGGGAAACAAAATTGAATGGCAAGCCAAACTGGAATGTGGCAATTAAAACACCTAAGGAACAAGGTGAAAAGGTTGGAGTATGAAGTTGTCCTTTAGCCTTTAACTATTCTAGTCCACAACATACGCCGTTGCTATTAAACCAGAATGACTTCCTGTTAAATCCTAGACTTCCTGGAGATAACATTCTCCACATTCTAATAATATCAGCGACATGTACTTATTATTTCAGCCAAATTATTATTCATTTGCCGGTCTCTCTGGCCGAGGGGTTACAACACTTTCTCCGTAATCCCGTTTATCAAGCAGAGTCTTGTAGCGGGCGAGAGCTGGAGGCGGTTCGACCCCCGCTGGTGACATGCGGGATAACTGAGCCGGCCGCTCAGAAAGCAATGGCAAACTACTGAGCGTAATCTTGCCAAGAAATCAACAGACAGCTGAAAGATGTTGCTGTTGACTGCGATGTCCTGTAAAAGGATATGCGAATTTAAAAAAAAAAATAAAATTATTCATTTATTCACTTCATATGATATACAACTCTGCAGTATGCACCTGACGAGATGCAGCAAATAATGTCCGGCAAGAATGTGTGCAATATTTTGGTTTATTGTATGTGTGTTTCAAATAATCATGGCTATTTTCAGCATTTATTTGTGAAATACACGTTCGCTTGACTTATACGATTTATATACTTGCATATAATGTATTTATCGTGTTACGATGATTGATATTATTATTCTTGTACTATACCATAAACAGCCGGCTTCGTGGCTTAGAGGTTATGACTTTTCTCCGTAATCTCGTATACTCTCGTCGGTAACGTGATGACGGTTCAAATCAGCAGTGGTTCGAATCGCATCAGTAACTTACGAGGTATGTGAGCCGGCCGCTCAGAAAGCAATGGCAAACTACTGAGCGTAATCTTGCCAAGAGATCAACATACAGCTGAAAGATGCTGGTGTTGACAGCTAAGTCCTGTAAAGGATATGCTAAAAAAAAAAAACCCATAAACATCGGGGTGTTGGCCGAACTGAATGAAAGAACATCGAAATGAAGCTTTAGCTCTTTCCGTCCGGATATTTGCAACGGTGTCATGTTCTATGTACTTAGATATTTGCAACGGTGTCAAGTTTTATGTACTTTCTGTCCAGATATTTGCAACGGTGTCAAGCTCTGTGTACTTTCCGTCCAGATATTTGCAACGATGTCAAGTTCTATGTACTTTCCGTCCAGATATTTTCAATGGTGTTAAGTTCAATGTACTTTCCGTCCAAATATTTTTCAATGGTGTCAAGTTCTATGTTCCTTTCGTCTAGATATCTACATTTGTGTCAAGTTCTATGTGTACATTTATATACTCGGATATTTTAGTTACCGATGGAGCAGATAAGATATACAGACCCAAATTACTCTCCTCATTATCACGTGCCATGTAGATGAGCGTTAACGTTCATGGTTCGCTCTTTTCCACTATCCCAGTCTTGTATCAGGCCTGTGTTCTTGTCTTCAAATGCTATTTGGCCAAGCATTCAGGTATTTATCTCATTGCCTTCCGCTTACTCTTTTTCCATGAACTTTGCCAGTTGTCGCTAAGTGTTCTAGTAGCTAAAATCGTATCTGACTTCGTTGAATTCCTTTAATGCATTTAAGGTTTTCATTTGTTTAAATCGGTTTAAAGACAAGAGATTCTATTTCATTGCATCGGGTTTTATCTCACAGTGCTCGGTGGCTTTCCGCAGATGTTTGATTCATGTGCTTCTTGAAAGACTTGCACTGGATAACTCTACATTGTAAACAATTTAGAATACTACAACATTTGTCTGGAATCCACAAGGCAAAAAAAAAAAAAAAAACTGGAAGTGAAAAAGTAAAAACACAGAGAAAAGAACAAACGGATGAACGAACTTTATTTTCAAAGAATTAAGAATTCGGCGCACACAGGTACTTTTGATCATTCTGCTCTTCTTATCTCTCCGTTCTCATACATTATTTCATTCATATATCACTTAAAGTTAATCTTAGACAACAACGGCAACAACGGAAACAGTATGCTTTAAAACGCATGGAAAATATGCAATAATCAATAATAAATGACTCATCATCATCATCATCATCATCATCATCATCATCGTCGTCGTCGTCGTCGTCGTCATCATCGTCATCATCATCATCATCATTATCATCATTATCATCATCATCATCATCATCATCATCATCATCACCAAGTGCCATGCCAGCTGGCTTAGGCGTTCATGGCTCTCCACAGATCTCGGTCTTTGGTGTTCTGGATCAACTCAGCTGCTGATATTCCTCCCGCCGCCGCCTCAGTCCATCCAGGATCATTTCTCTTGGCCGGACTCTGCCTCTCTTCCCCTCAATTTTTCCAGTCGTAAGTTCTCTCCCAGTCGTAAGAAGATATTATCCAATGCCTCTCTTCTCATCACATGACCAAAGAAAGCTGTTTGTCTCTTTATTATTGTTGTGTATAATGTCCTAGTTTCATTAGCCTCTTTCAGGCAATTGTCAATAGTTATACATGACTCACTAAACCTAATTTTGACATGGCGAAGAAGCAGAGCAGAAATCAAACATTATGGGGGAGAACCTGGACGGAGCTGCCTCGGATAGATCAGGATAAGACGGCTTGGGCGAACTGGTTGAAGTACTGTGCCCAAACGGGGAATAAAAAGCGAAACCGATAAAGTGACTATTTACTCCAAATCCCTCAGCAATATAAAGCTTTATTCATGTAATTCATCAAGGCTCAAAGTATATTACCTAAAGCAATAATAACGTATTGTGAATCTAAAACCCCAGTTTCACGGGTTACATTCCACCCGAAAAGTTAGACTGCTCTGTCTCCACTCCGCCTGGGGATCTGGTACGCTAACCTCTGTCTGGCATAATTTGACACGGCTTACAACAAATGCTTCGAATAAACTATAAGCTAATCCTCTGTATACTATCACATGTATTCTCTACATCCATGAAAGCTATGTATTGTTTCTGATTGTGAGCATTGTTTTGTTATGTTCAATAGGGTGATTGGGTCGCTAGTGCACTATTTATTTCACTGATTGTGTTTTAGACTCCTGGCGGAATCCTTCGCTGCTTATGTTACGTTATGTTTTTTTGTTTTGTTTTTGTTGTTGTTGATGTTTTATTTGTTGTTGTTGTTGTTTATGTATACTTATTTATGAACACTTATGCTGTGTTTTGATGTTCGTAATTAAGTTAAAGTCTCTGTGTTTGTTTGTGTATTGTGTATGTGCGTGAACGCGCGTGTGTGAGTTGTGTTAATTGCGTTGTCAAATTGGTTAAAGTAACTTTATTTTGCATCGATTCAGAGGTCGCGGGTTGTGAGAACTCGCTGGATCTTTTCTCCAGGACACTGGTGTGGTTGGCAATGAACAGGCGGACAGATTGGCTGGTGCCGCATCATTAAGGGGTGATTTGATGCATGAAAAGCCAGATGTGGTGAAGGCCTTTTGGGAGCATGTGAAAAATGAAGAAGAACAGATAGGCTATTATGGTCTAGAGTCCAAGTCTAGAGCAGGGGTCACCAAACTTTTTTCACGGCGGGCCGGATAGTCATTCTGTACAATACTTGCGCCGGTCTCCGTGGCGAAGGTCTTACGGATGCGGTTCGTATTCCGTATACCCACGTTCGAAACACATATTCAGGCGATTTGGCAGCAGACAACGTTGCGCTTGTTTTTTCGCTATGTTATGGGAACCAGTCGTTCAGAAAGCAATGGTAAACTACTGAACGTAAACTTGCCAAGACATCAATCACAGCAAATAATGCTTGTGTTGACTGCAAACGTCCTGTAAAGGATATGCAACTAACTTTAACAATAATTGCAAGCTAGAACGAAAGCTCTGGGAAACAAGACGAAAAACTAAGTTAATCATGGGAAGGGCGTGCAATGCACACAAAAAAAAAAAAAAAAACCAACATATTTATTTACTAAACAAAGTTATCAAAGAAAGCGACGTTAGCAAAAAGATAATTACATCAGATCTAATGTGCACATATCCGAATCTCGCAAACTAAGCAGCAAAAGAGGTTAGTGAGATTTGTGAAACTGACGTGTGGCTTTCAAAATACCACCCCTGTTTGGTTTGGAATTGCTGCATCCAATCAAGAGAATTGCTTTCAAATGTTCATCAGTCAATCTCATTCGATGTGGTGACTTCACAGACTTCATTTTTGAAAATGTTTGCTCACAGACATAAATTGTTCCAAACACTGATGCCATACCAGCGGCAAATATCTTAAGTTTCGGAAACTCAACATCAGGTAAGCAGCGGTACTTCTTTCTCTATGCTTCTCTTTCAACAAGTCATTTGCTTACAAATCAATGAGCTCAACTGTAGTTCAACTGGCACATCATCAAGGTTACAATCAAACGGATTCTGGAATAGAAGAATGTCACTCTCAATTCTGTCAAGATCTGAAAATCTCTCCAAACTCTTTGAAACAGTGAAAATGAGAAAGGTTTTCTCCTTCAGTTGCTTCCAACAATGACAGCTTTCTCCGAAATCCTTTGATGGTTCTGTAGAGATCACAGACGAGGTAATCCTTTCCCTGAAGTTTCAAGTTCAGTTCATTCATGTCGACCAAAAATGACAACTTTGACAGCCAGGTAGGATTTGACAGCTGTGAATCAGCTATATCTTTTTCAGTGAGGAAAACATCTATGTCGTTTCGGAGCTTGTAAAGACGAAGCAGGACTTTTTCGCAGCTGAGCCACCTGACTGATGTGTGATAAGGCAAGTCACAGAATTCAGAATCAATTTCTTCAAGAAAAGCCTAGAACTGACGGTGAATGAGTGCGTGTTCCCGAATGAAGTTCACATGAGAAACGACTGGTTTCAGTACACAATAAATATCTAAGTCTTTCCCACAGAGTATTTGCTGATGTAGGATGCAGTGTATAAACAGAGCGTCCGGAATTTGCAAATCTTCCAACTGAGTCCTGATCTGCCCCACCAGACACTTCCTCACTCCAGCAATGTTTTTTTCCTTCCATCAACTGTAACACCTAGAAGCTGATTCCACTGAAGGTTATAGTCTTGCAAAATTGTTTGCACTTCCACGAAAATGACTTTCCCAGTTGTTGTTCCATGCATGCTGCAAACATGCCAACTCTTCCGATATCTGAAAGTCCAAATTGACACCACGAATGAACACGAGAGGTTGTGACGTTCTCGAGAGATCAGTAGACTCATTCAGCGCCAGATAATACCACAACAAGTTCCTAGCTTTCTCGCATATCTATGTAGCACTATGTTCTCTCCAAGTTCCTCTGTTCTCCGCACAACTAAACTTGCTGAAAGGCTGATAGTTCCAAACAAATCGGCTTTCTCAGGACACAAGTCATGTGCTGCTTCGATCATACACTCTTTGATGAAGTTGCCATCAGTAAACGGTTTTCCTCGTATTGCCATCTTATGCACTGTTTTGTAACTTGTACGAGTGACGGATTCATTTTCAGCAAATTTTCTCGTGAAGAGATTTCTTTGTGTTTCAAAACCACGTTTTCTTTTCCTAGTAGCCATACTTAAGGGTGAAGTACACGGGAGCTGAAAATGGAAAAAAAAAGACAATAAATTAGAAACATAATTAAAATCCTATTGAAACACAAGAAAAGCAGAGGACTATGGAAGCTACGGCTCATCAAAGGTACATATACAGTTTATAGGCACCTTTGTGTAATCGCACAGAGATGATGGAGATAATAGCACAACGCCTACTGCTTATGGGCTGTAGAAAAAGAGAGGAATAAGAAGACAAAGAGAATCTCATTCTATGGTTAACAAGAAAACAACGATTTAGAGATATCAGAAGAAATTCAGGTCCGTGTACAGGGAATCAGAATAATGTAATTAAAAGGATACAACAACATATGATTAATAATGTCAATGCCCTAATAAATAAAATTCATGATTAGATGAAATGACAAAATAGGCATCCCCATGAATAAACATACACATGATCATCCTTCACAGTACCAGTGATCTTCCATCACAGGATGAATAGTCATCCAACAAAGTACCAGTGATCTTCCATCACAGCATGGATAATCATCCAACACTGTAACTGTAGTCTGATAAACAACACCAGCAATTATCAGACAACAAGATGGAACAAAGGTCATTCATTCAGTAGCATGTCCTTTGCAGAATCCTCGCAGCCATAACAACCTTCCGGAAAACCTCTCGATCATAAGCAAGATGTCCCGCTTCAGATACATCCATCTGGAATCATCCGCCACATCCTGCACCCATCTTCTCTTTGGCCTTCCTCTTCCTCTCTTCCCAGGCATATACCCCTCCATTATTGTTCTCAGGCACAGACATAGCTATTATATTCCATTATTCCTATTTAAACTATGAAGGTTAATTCAAAACTCACCCCACAGCAGATAATTGTCAATCCACAATCAAGATCCTTTTTGATCTTTTGGATCTTCACAGGGCCTGTCTGCCCTCTCAACTGAGGTCTAGAAAAACAGTGGCTACTCTCGGTCGTGCCTGGGGTATGTTCGCCCATCTGCTTGGTAGTGGCTCATAGGGATGAGCTCAAACCCTCTGCTGAAAATTATACATCAGCATCTCTTCGGCCTCAGTTGTTCTCAAGGCCAAAGAGGCGGGAACATGGCGTGACTGGGCTCTTATAGGCACGCCAACACAACATCCCAGCATCCTATGAATTTTTTTGTACCAGGGTATCATGGGATATGCTACTCCATACTCTTGTAAAGCCGCGGCAGGCGGTTTCATTTGGTAATAGAATGTATCTCATAATAAGGGTTGCAAAATATATAAATAAGGCCGCCTAAATAAACAGCCTAGTGCAGCCATGAGGTCTCCGCACGTGTGAAGATCTCCTATTATTCTAAATATAATATTTACATTTAAATTGATTGATTGATTGATTGATTTAGGAATCGACATCACATTTAAATTGTATCACAGCGTCTCGTGTTTCATATGTTATATCAAGCAAGTTCGAATACCCACGGCGGGCCGGATGAAATGACGCCGCGGGCCGGATCCGGCCCGCGGGCCGTAGTTTGGTGACCCCTGGTCTAGACAGACCGCTGCAGCAAGGGGTGGTCAGGGAATCTGATCAACAGTCGTCACTCAGAGGTGAAGCAAGATGGACATATAATCAGATTACAACGGGCACCATAGGTATTGGAACTCTTCGTTGGCTGTTGAAGATGAGGACTGAGCGCATATGGGAATGCTCGGAGTGCAATGATGTCTGTTCTCGACTCAACTCAACTATATTTTGTAATATCCTAGTATTTAGCTGCGTTACGAGAGCCGCGGTTGGCACAGTCGCTTGCGTGCTTGCTTTCTGGTCTTGTGGTTATGTGCCACAATCCCTTCCGAGGCAGATACGTCTGTTTAAAGATCCAGCCTATAATGGATACCAGGAAATGTTTTGGGAAGTAAAGGCTGCCGGCGTGTTATTGGCTATATCACCAACCAAACAGTGACGGGTCTATACAACTATAGGTCTAGCACCATATACCCGACCTATCGCATCACTTGGACAATGGCCTGTTGCTCTTACTCTTGCTACAGTGTGTGTTTTTAATGACTGTGCAGTATTTGAAAATATTGCCGGTCCAAGTTTTGTATTTACCTATTATGTTGCATGAACTTTACAGACGGTGAATACAAAACTTGGACCGGCAATATTTTCAACCACTGCACAGTCATTAAGAATACACCCTGTACAAGAAGCCGGTGCTGTGGCGAAGGGGTTACGAATGCAATTTGTACTCCCGCATACTGCGGTCGAAACACAGCTGCAGCTGATTTGGTAGCAGACCGGCTTGCGTTGATTTTCCATACAAAGGTATGAGTGCCGGCTGTTCGGAAAGCAATGGCAAACTACTGAACGTAAATTCGCCAAGAAATCACGAACAGCCAAACAAATTGCTGGGGTTGAATGCGGCGTCCTGCAAAGCAGTGCTTCCCAAACTTTTCACTTTTGCGGACCGACATAAAATTTTCCTTTTGCACCAGGGACCGGTTTAGTTAGTTAGTCTTTCCTCTTGAGCCTAAGGCGGCGCATAGGGCAGAAGTCCTGTCTCTCCATGCTTGGCGGTTCACTGCTACCTGTTGTAGATCTTGGATACCCATATTTGTGTTGTTTGTGCATTTGCGCATGACCCAATCGATAGCTATTCCAAAAAGCATCGGTGATAAGACACAACCCTGTTTCACTCCTGTTTCGACCGAGAACCAGTCAGAGTTGCCTGTTTCTGTTCTTACGCAGCAACGTGTTTCTTTGTAGAAAGATTTTATGACGTTGGTATATTTGGTAGGAAAACCATAGATGTTAAGTAGATTCCAAAGTGAAGGACGGTGGATACTGTCGAAGGCTTTTTGAAAGTCGACAAAGTTGGTGATTAATTTAGACTGGAATTCTACGGAGTCTTCAATGATTATTCTGAGGGTGAAAATGTGGTCTATGCATGACCGTTTTGGTCTGAAGCCTGCTTGTTCTT
Organism: Cepaea nemoralis; assembly: GCA_014155875.1. Taxonomy (NCBI): domain Eukaryota; kingdom Metazoa; phylum Mollusca; class Gastropoda; order Stylommatophora; family Helicidae; genus Cepaea; species Cepaea nemoralis. Next base: position 463,331 of record JACEFZ010013156.1, read on the forward strand.
CTCTGAGCCTTTCATCTATCGCCTTTTTCAATCTCTCAAGTAACATGCCACAAAAAAAAAGGGACCGGTGCCGTTTACAAAAATTTTTCTCCTTGTAATCTGGAATTTTATATGACCTTAATATACGTTTTAATATAAATATAAGATGTAACGTAATTGTGGGTGTTGTCCCGGTGCGTTTAATACTGCTCCATAATATTATACCCCCCCCCCCCCACCCGATGTATCTCCATTTTGACACGGTGGGGGTTTGCGTGTCCCAGTGACCCCAAGTGCTATGCCGACGGAAGCACAACTTGGGGTAGGGGCCAGACTTAGCGAGACACAACCTGCTGCTCTGTAGGTAGACTGAGGATAGCAGTCAAAGTCTAAATCAGGCGCACGATGCCGCAAATTCTTGGTCCGGACACATACTTTAAGGCTGCCAGTCCAGGGATATGGCTGAACGTCTCTAAGCCATCAATTCGCGGATGTGAGAGCCGGGCTGATACCCACCTACAGAACACACTAGGTCAGCTTCTCTAAGCATTCTACATGCTCAGTTTAGATGCTGTTCGAAAGGTCTCAGCTGGGGGATATGAGGGATCCACGGATGAGAAAGCCTGGCCGCTTCTCGCTCACTGATGCACGAAAGTAAGGTGCTGAGCCGGCTTGTAGCCTACCTCGTGAGCGAGTACTAAAGGTAGACAAAGTGCCCCAGTCGCACGAAATGGTTACGAAAGATGTCTGTATCTATACAAATAGAGAGTGTAGTCAAAGGTGGAAAAACGTCTCAATAACTCGAAATGGAGCGCTTGGCTAGCTAATCCATTGCGTGGTCCGAAGACCGAAGCGAAAACTTACCTAGTGGATGTCGTCCGCAGACTGACCGTTCCTAGTTTGCGCTTGAGCGACCAGAGGCGAAATGCCCAATACATGGAAGTGAGGAATTACAGCAGCCATGAGCAGGACGTGGCAATTCCTCGGGTGAGCCCAGTCTCAGAGCAATATGTATCGGTTCTGCAATTATGGAAGCCTCCTTGGATAGCGCAGAATGCCCATGGTCTGCCCCTGCCTTCCCTTGAGGGTTGACCGTGATGTCTTTTACCGTTCTACCTTGACCAGCTGAGATGTGGGCGACACCACAACAATTAGAGTCTAACGTGCTTTTCTCTCTCTCTCTCTCTCTCTCTCTCTCTCTCTCTCTCTCTCTCTCTCTCTCTCTCTCTCTCTCTCTCTCTCTCTCTCTCTCTCTCTTCCATCTTGCCTCTCAGTGCCCACATATTCCAACTATATTCTATGAGGGTTGACCGTGATGTCTTTTACCGTTCTACCTTGACCAGCTGAGATGTGGGCGACACCACAACAATTAGAGTCTAACGTGCTTTTCTCTCTCTCTCTCTCTCTCTCTCTCTCTCTCTCTCTCTCTCTCTCTCTCTCTCTCTCTCTCTCTCTCTCTCTCTCTCTCTCTCTCTCTCTCTTCCATCTTGCCTCTCAGTGCCCACATATTCCAACTATATTGCTAGTGGTCTGATTTTAACACAGCCACTGGGTGATATGATCCTCAAATACGTTGTATAACAATCAACCTTACTGCCTCTAATTCATACAGTAGATAGTGTAGACCGACCGACCCCGCACACATCAGGGGCGTGTCGTAGGCACTTTTCCAATCTCTCTCTCTCTCTCTCTTTCTCTCTCTCTCCCTCTCTCTCTCCCTCTCTTTCTCTCTCTCTCGCTCTCTCTCCCCCCCCCTCTCTCTCTCTCTCTCTCTCCCCTACATGTTGCTTCTCTGTGCCTACCTACTTCACGTGTATTACCAGTGGTTGGATCCTATACAGCCCCAATAACTCAAGCACTGGGCGAGTAGATCCTTAAATATGTTGTATAACATCAACCATACTGACTATTTCATAGGGTACAGTATGAGTGAAACGTCGTACGTGTAGACCGACGTACTCCGCATACCTCATGTGGTATATCACAGGCACTTTCTCTCTCTCTCTCTCTCTCTCTCTCGCTCGCTCTCTCTCTCTCTCTCTCTCTCTCTCTCTCTCTCTCTCTCTCTCTCTCTTCTTACATATACTTTGCACATGCCCACACACACTAGTATTTTGTCTGTTGAGGGGTGCCTATGTATGTATGCGCGTTCACACATATCAGTCCACCCAGACTTTAAGACTCGCCCCTATAATAACACAATGTGGTTTTGGGTACTACCGCCTTCAATCTGGTGCGCCCCATACTTCATTAGCACATGCACTGTGATTGCTCAGATACCCTTGCCAGACCATTGGCCGTCCTCCTACCCCGCCCCCTTCCTTCTATGTGCTCACTGAACCGTAACACCCAGCACCGGGCATCAGAATACATCGGAGATTGTCTTGGTCACTTACAGATCCGTACGGTGAGGTGGGTATGCACGTTTTCTCTATTAACATTTTTTTCAATTAAATATTTTCTTCAACTAACATTCTTTTCTATTAACAGTTTTTTAATTCTCATTTTCTCTTCATTGCTACCATTTTTCCATGCTTTTGTTCTTCTCCTTGACTATATGTTGTGTTTGTGAATGTGTTTGTTTGCTGATGAAGGCTAATCGCCGCAACTTCCTGTATGTGTCTTAACTCTGTTATGTAAAGCTGCACTACTTTGTGTCATTTTATATTGTTTACTCGAAACCCCAGGAAGGCTAACCTCATTAGAAATGCCCGCCGAAGTCTGAAGTGCCGGCCTACGGGTGGCAAAATAAAAACTGGCACTACGCAATTACGTCCGAGTGAAATGTCTTTCGTGGTCGGAAAAGCTCTGACTAACTAGTCTTCCGAATGTCCTTAATGTTCGGAACAGCTCTGACTAGCTAGTTTCCGACTGTCCCTGGTGTCTGGAACCGCTCTTTCTAGCTAGTTTTCCGAATGTCCGTTGTGCCCGGAACAGCTCTGACTATATTGTCCCCGGGCACAACGTCAAGCACATGTTCTAATCGAAAACTCGCTGAGTGGATATCGTCTGCAGACCTGTCTGGTTTGTGCTGGAATGGCCCGGGGCGAACGAAATGCCCAATATATTGAAGTGAGGAATTAAAGCAGCCATGAGCAGGACGGGACGATTCCCTCGGTGAGCCCAGCACCAGGGCGCCATGTGTCGGCTCTGCAACTATGGAAGCCACCCTGAATGGAGAAAAATGCCATGGACTGTCCCTGCCTTCCCTTGAGGGATGACCGTGAAGTCTTCGCCTGTTCCAACTTGACCAGCTGGTATGTGGACGGTACCACAAAAGTGAGAGTCTCCCAGGAATGCTAACCTGGTCAAAATAGCATGCTAAAAGTCTGATGTGTTGGCCTAAGGGTTTCGGCCCAAGGGTGCCTAACCGGAACACCGCAATCACATCTGAAAAAACACTCCGGATGAACGCAAAGAAGAAGCAAAAGATATTATTTGATGACGGTGATTTATTTAATGGTGGTCCCATTTTCATGAGTAAAAATTTTATTGTAGAGATTTACAAATCAAACAAATCAAATTTTCAAATGTCAAAACTACATTTATATCTTCTTTTAAGGGTGTATATACTTGTAAACACCGACAGTAATGAACACCAATATAAAATAAAATAAAATATATCTTGGAAAATGATACCAAATCAGATTTTAAACAAGATGACTAAATTACAGTATGTTGTAATTAAAATGATTTAATGATCAGCTGCTAACAGTAACTATTTAATGCAAGGGGTAGGCCTGTTTATTATTTACAAGCTTATCAAATCGTGGCTCGATTGTAGACAGCGCTACCCGCAAAGGAGAACAAATGTCCATACTGTTCCTGTATTTTGTCTTAATAATGCTCATTGACGAAAAAGGAATACTCTTCTTTCAAGTTGTCTTTGTATCGGTATCTCACATACACCATCAAAATCGCTAAGTTGGCAACGTCCGTGCTTTCGTCCAGCTGTAATGGAAAATACTTTGCAGATGTATCTAACACCTTCACTCGCTCAGACGATGGCAAAACGAAAATCACGTATGTTCTGCATCTTATGACAATCAGCAAATTATAATGTGCATCCTTCTCACTTTTCGTCACATAGGAAAAAAAAAAAAAAAACGCACGTCGTCAACAAACAAATATCGTCGCTTTTAGTATCGGTCTCAGCTGGTTACTATTTTTAACTTTCCCATTGAACCAATGATTCGCTTCTCCTTAAAAATAAATACTCCTTGGGCTATACAGCTGCAGGCTCAATGTATTTTAAAATTAAATCACCATAAAAATGGTGCGGATATTATGTTTTGAGAAAAAGATAATCGTGTTTTTAAAAAGTTTAAAAAGTTTCTCAAAGGAGAAAATATTTTACGTTTTTGTTACTTTTTTCAACTCACGTTGCAGACCGGCAAAGAAGGGCTCGCGGACCGGCACCAAGAAGCGCTGCTGTAAAGTATATGCAATTAACATTTTGCTACAAGAAGTACTGGCAGATTTCAGAGGGCAGAAAAACCAGGGACCATATCTTTATCACGAAAACCAACTTCGACTGTGGTCATCGAAATACATGAAAGATTATATATGGTTGTCAGCAGACTTGGCTCGTTTAATTGAATCGCTATATCGTGAACGATAGGCAGCTGTCAGAGTAGATGATGAAAAATCAAACTGATTTGAGGTGCACACTGGAGTGAGACAGGAACGCATTCTCTCCCCATACATATTCAACATCTGTTCAGAAAATGTAATGAGAAACACCAAAAATATGAGACTAGAGATAACTTAACTTGGATGGATGCATAATTGGTGAACATTCAATTTCAGAACTCAGATATGCGGATGGCACAGTCCTCCTGTGAAATAATGCGAAGGGTTTAGAAGGGTTGATCCTCTATTTCAAGAGAGACACTGAAAATAAAAAATAAATAAATTTTCATTCATTATAATAACAAAAAGAAAACTACCGTCCAACCCAAATTAAAGGGACATTTTGTAGAACATATTTTCTGTGAATACATACTGATATGAGTCATGGACCATTTCGTAATCACTAAAGAACAAAATTGGAGCTTTTGAGCTTAAATGGTATAGGAAAGCTCTTAGACTAAGATGAAGAAAAATACTGAAATTCTACAAGATGTGAAAACCGAAGAAAACTGACACATTGAATGTATTATTTCATGCAAACTTAAAGACTTTGACCATATTAAATATCACAATGGTGTGGGAAGAACAATGATGGAAGACAAGGGTGAGGGGAGACGAGACAGGGGTCGAGCAGCAAGGAGATGGACACGGGACATTGCAGACACCTTGGATATAAGAAAGCAGGATGTAGAACTGGCAGAGGATCGAGACACTTTTCAGCGGGCCGTGATGAGAGCCACGTTCTGAGAGTGACCTTCACCCTGATAATGACTTGTACTAATAGATGAATTAAAGAATGCAGTTATTAAAATTATGTGTAATTTTAGATGTGAAAAAAAAAATAGATTCTTACCATGTATTATTTGTGTAGTCAAGAAAGCATACACATTTTTATGTTGCATTATTTGTGTGCCGGTCTCCCTGGCGTGGTGGTAAGGACGTTGTTCGTAATCCCGTATACTCTCGTACGAAACAGATGCGCGAGATTGGCAGTGGATCGCATCGCGTTGGTTACTTACGGGGATATGTTAATCGCCGTTCAGAAACAATGGCAAACTACTGAGCGTAAACTTCCCAAGACATCAACAGCAGCTGAAAAATGCTGATGTTGACTGCAATATCCTGTAAAGGATATGCTAAAAAAAATATTTGTGTAGTAACTTGTCGTAACATGTGTGTGTGTTTTGTATAATTGTGTGTAGTAAGTGTAGTAAACTTCGTATGCGGTCTATAATATGAATAGATACATATTTGAGAACTTAATTGCATTGCATGCTTGTGTAGTCAGTTGTGTTATGTCATGTTCGTAAGATTATCTATGGATTCTTATGTGGTATTACACTGTATATTATTTGTGTGACTGTATGCGACAGTAGTCAAGTGTGTGTGTGCGCGTGCGTGTTGTGTGTGTGTGTGTGTGTGTTGTGTGTGCGTGCGTGCGTGCGCGCGTGCGCATACTGTCTCACACACCACAGACAAGAGACTGCTGATATACTGTTTATGTCAGTAGTCTTTTGTCTCCATGTATCTGTCTTAAATGTGTTGGTGGAACCAGCCGGAAATATACACAGGTCTACACTGCGGTAGCAAACAGCGTAACTAGTCACCAACACAATGGCGCGGATTCAAACATCAAGCAAGAGCGGCATTCATCCTCGACCTCTGGTGTTAAGTCGACCTGGGAGTATAATAACCTCCTTGAAAGAGATCTGACGATAGGTTGAGGTGCCCTATAAGCATTAAGCCTGTTGCCGCACAATAGTCCCTCACCACCTCTGCTTGTCAAAGTGGTTTACTTTGATGACTGTAGCTGTAGACGTTGAACGGTTCAAATACCTTCTGCTAACAGCTCATAAAGAATGTCGTTTGGAAAACGTTCGTCTGGATTGCGGTATGCAAGGTAAGGCCAAAGCATACTGCGTTGTCGAAGCAGCGTGTATATGGTTAGTAACATGGTTAGTAACGCTGTCGTAATGTTGAGTTGTTGAGTTGGGCTAAGGACTGACGTCACTGCACTCAGGACATTTCCACACTCGCTCCGTCCCCTCGTTCAACAAACAGCGAAGTGTCACACTACTAATCGTTCCCACCCCTATGTGATTGAAAGTTCTCCTGGTCTTCGCTATCAGTTTTGAGATTCTTCCAGAACCTCTACCAGTTCCCCAGCAATCTCATTCTTTCCACATACGGGTTCTCAATCACTGTCGTAATTCAAGGCAATTCAAGTAGGACTTGTTTGCGGGCTGTTGACAGCTCTGTGGCAACCACGCTCATATACCGTCCCGGTGGTAGTGTGTTCGAATTCCCGTCGAAACTGTTTTTATTTAATTTATTGCATTCATGATTTATTTCATATTAATTTATATGGGCTCCCGGGTTGACCCTGCCTACAATAGGTATCCTGAAATTCTTTGGAAAGTAAATGCGGCTGACGTGATATTGATTACAGCATCAATTGAGTACGCATTGATCTATATATTGTATATGACTATTTTTTATTAGCATTTTAGGATGTGGTATTCTGGCCTTTCAAGCGATGCAGATTCCATCCTGGAAATTTGGTAGAACTGTCGAAGAAACTGGGGTGTAGAAATGTAATACTTCACATATTATATACCACAGGTCACAAGCTGAGGCGGTGTGTTGTCATCATATTCGCCGCCTTTCCTCTTCAAACAATTCCACGATTATTATAAACATTATTCTGTTTCCATTTTAAGAGGCTGGGTCGACCCCAGATAGTACTGGTCGGAAAATAAGAATCCAGCATAGCTAGGGGCGGAACCGATACCATTGTCTTAGTAAGTGTACCCCTAGCCACTGGGCCAAGACGGTTCATTTGGATATTGAAGTTCCTTTATTGAAAAGTAAACTGTCATTTACTGCCAATATAGTACTTTGTGGTGTATGGCAGGGGTCTTGAGCCTGAGCAATTAAGACCGGCTGGCTAGTGCAGTCGCCGCGAACTGTGCAGGTTAGGGTTTTCTTTTTGCTCCCGACAGAAAAAAATCCTCACCTTACCGAGGATTCGAACCCGGATCTCCTGAACGATAATCCGGCATTCTAGCCACTCAACCAGCCACCCCTTCTGAAAAGAAAACATGACATTGAATTTAGTGCTGTTTACTTCGCTTCATACTGTTGTAATGTAGTATATGTGAAACCCTATCACGTAACGCTCACAAGATAGTCTTTACGTAAACAACTGTGCAGGGAAGCATCATGTAGTTGCAGTTCAGATCTGAGGGTCCGTGATGGGAATCCATGACAAGACATCACATTTACCACCAAGAGCTGTAGCTCAATGATGCGAGATTAAACGATAAGACATCACAGTTATCACCATGAGCTGACGTGAGAGTAGAAGATAAGATATCACAGTTATTGCCATATAGTAGGTGCAGGCAAGAATGACGTAATGCGAATTAGAGAGAAATCCTCGACGCCAAATACGATACAAAACTAAGAGACGCGTTGGAAACACGGAAAACGTCACAGAGCGATTAGCCCAACAACGGCAGACTTATGGGGAAATGGAAACAAGTAGGCAGTGCAAATTTGGACGTCACTAAATAGAACTGGACTGATGGTTACTTGGCATTAAACCAGTGGCGGAATATTACTAACCGTCAAGGAAAAGAATACCGCCACGAATAAATGAACCAACGGCGAAAGGAAATAGCGGTATTTCCCAGAGCGGCAGGAAACATGACCGATGGAGAGAGTGAAGGTTCTTAGAGGACGTATAACTGAATAGGTAAACAGTTGTAAGAACAGGGCTGGTGATCTTTTATAATTATTGTAAGCTACAAACAAACATGGAGAGCCACGACTTCTGCCCTATGCGCCGCCTTAGGCCCAAGAGGAAAGACTAGACTAGAAGCTACAAATAAGGCTTGCTGCGGACCTGGTGTAACAGGCTCAGTAGGTGCTACATAATTATTATTGGACACGTTAACTCTTCAATCAATCATGTGCCATGCCGGAAAGCGTGAGCGGTCATGACTCGCCATTTCACTCGATCACCAGTGTCGTGGATCAGCTCAGTGTTCCTGTCTCGTCCATGCCATGTGGCCAAGCCATCCAGGTATTTTCCTCTCGGTCTTCCTCTTGGTCTGTTCCCCTCGATCTTGCCAGTTGTCACTAAGTTCTCCAACCCATTTCTTCTCATAACATGTCCAAAAATTTTTGACTGTCTACGTCTAATTTCTCTAATCAGTCTACGATGTTCATTTGTCTCCTGTAGTACTTGGTCATTGGTTTTTCTGTCCGTAAAAGAGATTAAACGGCAAGTTTGCTTGACTTACGTTAGAGAATCCAGTCGCTGTAGCTATGGAGTTCGTGCTTTGTGCGGCGCTTTCGGTGGGCCGCCCTGAAGAAAGAGACCGAGCCATATAGGATATAACCCCAGTCAATGAAGTCTTTCTGGTGACTGCCGTTTTCATCGACGATAAACTGTATTTTTCGTGGAGGACTTCTGTGTTGGCATTCTGGCTGCGGAATTATGCACAGTGTACCTGTTCGGGCTGTTGGATTGCCGAGACTCCTGTCTATTCCATTGTTCACATGGGGCATTGAGGAGCATTTTGTGATATTCACTGGCACAGGAACGGAGCAATATGGGGACGACCCGTTGCAGTGAAGTTGGAACCGCGACTAACTAACTAACTAACTGTGATAGCGCCAAACCAACGAAATTTTGGTTTGGTCTATCTCGAGTTAAAAACCTGGCCACACCGGAACTCGGCTTAACAAAGGAATCGGAAGCCAGTTTTGTTTTAGCAGTCCTTTGTGCTGATGAGAGATGCGGGCAGCATGGCCCTCAGTTCAGTGCTGTTCTGTTGTTGTCAGGTGTGGGAACAATTCCCTGAGTTGATCTGTGTCAACTAATGTTGTGACAAAACTGAGCGGCTGACTAGTTAGTGTCAGCAGGCCTGGGTTCTTGGTGGGATAGTAAATTGTGTCACAACTCTTGTTTATGTCGCGTCTTGGGGTTTATGTTGTGTAACCTATGTTTTTGTAGTGCCTTATTGTCTGTGCAGTGTTGCTTGTGCCAAAGTTCTTTATAGTGTCAGTCTAACCAGCCATTGTTTGGAACACCTGTGTTGTGGTACTTGGTGTACCCTGTTGTCTTAAGTGCTGTTGATTGGTTAGGGGTTACCCACTGTGGTGGTTTAATATATACAGTTGTCTATTGTATCTGTTATTGACACGCAATGTGCTGTTAGAAGAAATACATAAAGAGCTTGTTTATTTGTCCTTGATTTGTTTGTTTAGTATCTTTTAGTTTTTACTTTTTACAGTCACTATTTCTACCACAATCTAACACCTTAATCCAATGTCTGGGTCTCAAATATGACAGTCAGTCCAGAGTTGAGGCCCCTGCCTGAGATCTCGTATATCTTATCTAATTACTATCCTCTTTTTTTGTCGGTTGAGGCGGTGTGAGGTTCTCTCTCTTTTCACTATTTTTCTTCTTTGGCCGTAACGAAGTCAGAACTACTCTTTACCTCTTAGCACCGTAGTGAAGGAAGCATCAGTCTTTATGATTGTCTCCCTTTCTCTTTTACCATCGACTACAAAATGGCGACCCCGACGAGATATTGTGGCAGCCTTTGAATTGTTCTGTTAGGATTGTTTTAGTATCTAGTGATTGTTTTGTGTGATAGATCAGTGTTTATGTTTGTGGTGTCAATTGTCTTTGAGTTGTGACATTAGAACCCAGGTTTGCTGCTGAGATCCCCCGGACATTGCTGCACAAGAGAGGAGTCCCCTGTATGGTGAGTGGGCTCAGATATATTGCCTCCTAGTACACTTCCACTGTATTTTATCCAGAGCAAAGATGGCTCTGTCTTCAACGTTAGGGACCGTAGTTCCCCTCCCAGTTGGTGCCCCTGACGTCACAGGGCCCACTGGTGAAGTCAGGTACATGGTGGCACCTGTGAAGATAGAAGTACCTTGTTTTGGCCGGCAAGGTGGGCCAGCTGTTGAGAAGTATGTGAGGAAGGTGAGATCTGCCTGGAGGGCTGGTGCGGTGTGCGATGAAGATAAAGTGGACATTATTTGTGAAAATGTTGCTCCCAGTGTGTGGGCGGAACTTGAACTTAGGTAAGCTTGTAATGACCCTGAGGAGATGCTGCAGACCATTCAGCAGGTATATGGAGAGCGGCGCAGCGTGGTGGAACTGGCTGCGGCTTTCTTTCAAGTAACACAAGATGCAGAGGAATCCATCATGGATTTCTCTCACCGGGTCCACAAAGCCTTTCGTTTGGTGCTGGAAGCTCAGAGAAAGTGGGGCATGGTTGCTTGGGAACCAGTGATCCTAAGAGACTGGTTTGTTGCAAAACTACATAATGTTCTCAGCAGGAGAATGGAAGAGGAGAGGATATTGCATGACCCGTCAGTGACTTTCCTTTGTGTTAGAGACTTGGCCATGCGATGGGCTGGTGTGTCGTTAGCTCCAGAAGGCTGTACATACCAATATGTAGAACGTCAAGATTACAGTTCAGAGAGGTGGCCTAATGCCAGTGGTCAGTGTCAAGGGGTCCAGCATGATGATGTGGTGGTGGAGGAACTTCGAGCTAAGCTAGGTCGGATGAGAGCCTTAGCTGATTCGTTGCTGCAGCCCAAGGTACAACGCGAGAGGTGCAATGTTTGTCGAAGCCGCACACACCTCCAAAACAGGTGTCCGAAGAGAGGGGTTGGTGTTATTCAGAACCCCTCTGGAGTCAATTGTAGCAAAGCATTTGCCAACGTAAGCCACCGAGACCAGCAGGGCCTTAAGCGACAACAGAGTCCGCCCCAGGTTGGTCCTTCTAAAGGATCAGCCCCAGCAGTTCAGGTGGGTGCAGTGTCAACTTCTGGTAGCCGGATGGTTATGTGTGGCAACCAGAGAAATTTCTTTCGCAGGAAGAGGCGGAGGAGGAGGGGACAATGGAAGTCTCCTTGTGTCAGTGTGGCTGAACAGTTAGAGGGTGACTTGAGGGTTAGACTTGTGACAGATGGTCAAAGTGATGTGACAGATGGTCAGTGTTTTGTGACGGGTGTGGGCCAAAATTTTCTGCCTACCGATATGCCATCTCGTGACTTTGTGCAAAAGGGGATTGTGAAAGACCACCAGCAAGAACTTTTGCCCGTTAGACATGGTTGTGAAAGATAGAGACTGTTTTCATCCGTTTAGAAATTCCAGTCTTTTGGATTGACAGCCTAAGTGCAGTTAGTTAATTAGCAGTTATGTTTTGCTGTTGTTATATATTATGATTGCAGGTAGATGGTGTCATGTGATGACATGTCTTTCTTTTAGAGTGCAAGAACGCCAGGCAGACCAGGTGAAAGGGGTGGTTCTGTTGTTCATGTGGTGTTGTCATTACCATCATGTCCAGTAAGAGAGTAACTTCCAGAGTGAATTCATGAGGTGGGATATTATTGAAATAACAATGTTTTGTTGGCCCGGTATATTTTCCTTTATGTTTATATTCAGGTTACAGGTGACACATGATGAAATGTTCTTTTTAGTGTAGAGATACAGGTTGATAGAAAGACAAGTCATTTAGGTACCACAGTAGCTGCAGGAAGCTTATATTTGAAGAGACAAAAGGTGTTATTTTTAAATACATTTTGTGTTGAATTTCCAGAGTTAAGGGAAGTAGTAACCAATATGAAGGTTACTGGTTTAATGTTTATGTTTGTTTAATTATTTTTATGTAAGAAGTGAGGGTTGTATTCATTTTGTTACAATTGGTGCTCTTATAGCAGAAGAGCTATTTTTCCTCACTGATGTTATTTTAGTCATTAGTACCAACAACTGAGCTAGTATGGTTTATACTTTTGTGTTGAGATTATTGGTATTTGGAAAAGACTGATGCTTGGTGATGTAATCTACACTGGTTCACATTGTAAGTGATGATTGAATAGAAAAAGACTATTTTGTTAAGTGGTACTCTTCAGGGATATAACCAGCAGTTTAGGTGTTGGGGGCAAGGTCTCCAAAGGTGACAAAAGTTTTTTTTTTTGTTGATGGTTGTGCTCTATGCTGGGAATTGTTAGGGCATAGAAGTCTGATGTCATTTTGATGGCTGGTTACGTATAACTGTCATTGGTGTCTTGACTGATTGATGATTATGTTTTTGGATGTGGTAACATGTGACATAGATTTGTTATGCCTTTGTCATTTTGATGGCGGTTTGTGTGTAAATTTAAATGAATCCTTGTTTCATTGATGATTATTTTTGGATGAGGTCACAGGTGGCTTTATTTTTTTTTTTTGGGGCGTTGGTAATTTTGATGATGGTTTATGTGTAGATGTTAACTTGTAAAGAGATAGTTGGGGTAAGGAGATACGATAGTCCATTTCTTTTGTCGGGACGACAAAAAAAAAGTAAGGGGTTGGATATGTGATAGCGCCAAACCAACGAAATTTTGGTTTGGTCTATCTCGAGTTAATAACCTGGCCACACCGGAACTCGGCTTAACAAAGGAATCGGAAGCCAGTTTTGTTTTAGCAGTCCTTTGTGCTGATGAGAGATGCGGGCAGCATGGCCCTCAGTTCAGTGCTGTTCTGTTGTTGTCAGGTGTGGGAACAATTCCCTGAGTTGATCTGTGTCAACTAATGTTGTGACAAAACTGAGCGGCTGACTAGTTAGTGTCAGCAGGCCTGGGTTCTTGGTGGGATAGTAAATTGTGTCACAACTCTTGTTTATGTCACGTCTTGGGGTTTATGTTGTGTAACCTATGTTTTTGTAGTGCCTTATTGTCTGTGCAGTGTTGCTTGTGCCAAAGTTCTTTATAGTGTCAGTCTAACCAGCCATTGTTTGGAACACCTGTGTTGTGGTACTTGGTGTACCCTGTTGTCTTAAGTGCTGTTGATTGGTTAGGGGTTACCCACTGTGGTGATTTAATATATACAATTGTCTATTGTATCTGTTATTGACACGCAATGTGCTGTTAGAAGAAATAAATAAAGAGCTTGTTTATTTGTCCTTGATTTGTTTGTTTAGTATCTTTTAGTTTTTACTTTTTACAGTCACTATTTCTACCACAATCTAACACCTTAATCCAATGTCTGGGTCTCAAATATGACAGTCAGTCCAGAGTTGAGGCCCCTGCCTGAGATCTCGTATATCTTCTTATCTAATCACTATCATCTTTTTTTGTTGGTTGAGGCGGTGTGAGGTTCTCTCTCTTTTCACCAAGATCTGATGCAAGAGACAGACATTATTTGAGGCATCCACACAGACATGATTTGAACCATCCAGACAGACATGAGGTTGAACCCGTTGCCTCGGCATCAGCACACCGGTTCAGCACACCGGTTCAGCACACGGAATGGGCACTCTTATCCGTTCGGCCATGCTGACCCCCGGAAGAGGTAATGAAAGTCTTGCCTCCTAAAGAAAGGTCAAGGGTCAACCAGCGTGAGGGCAGTCACAGAACATTGCGGATACATTGGGAACGAGAGTGCTTGCCATAGGAACACTGGCAAGGAATCTAGAACCGCTTCTGCTGGCTGGCTATCTATTCCTGGGTGTACACAGACCCGCCACATGTGATGCCCCTATCATATCACAAACCCTTAGCAGGAATGTGCTTGGGACAATTTTTGTCTGTTTACTTTTACGTTTACCACAACAAGCAACGATGAACAGACCAGATGGAAGCAGAGGAAGAGGCCAGCCACGTAAATGATGGACGGAGAGAATAGCAGAGTCCATACGAATATCGATACATGATGTCCATAAGCGGGCACTCTCCCGCTGTTTTTACTTCACCTCGACACTGCAAGGTACAAGAGGAACATGATGAGAAGAGAGAGACTTTTAAGTCTGTTGTCGTATGAAGATAAGTATTCTGCATCTCAATTAAGTCCTTCCACAAACAGAACGGGTTACGTCTATTCATTCATTCATTCATTCATTCATTCATTCATTCATTCATTCAGTAGCATGTCCTTTGCAGAACCTCGCTCCCATAACAACCTTCCGGAAAACTTATCGGTCATAAGCAAGATGTCCCTCGTCTGATGCACACATCTGGAGATCATCTGCCACACCTTGCACCCATCTTCTCTTCGGCTTTTTAAAAAAAAAAATTCGCATATCCGTTTACAGGACATCGCTGTCAACAGCAGCATCTTTCAGCTGTCTTTTGATTTCTTGGCAAGATTACGCTCGGTAGTTTTCCATTGCTTTCTGAGCGGCCGGCTCAGTTATCGCGCAAGTCACCAGCGGGGGACGAACCGCTCACAGTTCTCGCCCGCTACGAGACTCTGCGTGATAAACGGGATTATCGGAAAGTGGTGTAACCCCTCGGCCAGAGAGACCGGCTCTCTTCGGCTTGCATAGCAATTATAGGTACTGTGCCGGTTGAGCTATGTCATTTGAAAAACAAAAAAACGTGCCAGTGTGGTGTTGCCATCAGAAAATCTCATTGCGGAAGTGTGGATTCCACACAGGCTGTGCACATATCTGCCAGAAGTAGGCCAGTATGCAACATCATCACCAAGGCAATAGGAAAACTAAACGACCTTCGCAGGGGACGCCATGACATTACAGACTTATTTACTTTTCGAAGTCCCACCGTGTCTGCCACACCACTGGTTCTTGCCGACAGAATAGAGCTGTGAGGTGAACTGTGTAAGCCATGATAGGACATGTTGGTGCACGCATATATATATATATATATATATATATATATATATATATATATATATATATATATATATATATATATATATATATATATATGACTTTAACAATACATAGGGGGTCCTTATGGCCGATTGGATAAGCGCGTTCGCTATTACACTTTCGGTGTGCTAATGACGAGGTAGCAGGTTCAAACCTACACTAATCAGTTGGACAAAAATGTCAACGTCTCGTCCTTGACTTGAGGACGTAAATTCAAGTACCTCTGAAGTCGGAAACTGGCAATATAGAAAGCTAGCCCACTCGCAAAAATCTGTCCAGCGTGGACAACGATTGAATTCAAAGCGAGGGGACGGGGAAATAAAACACACACATATACATACACACATACACATACAGAGATAGACAGATATGCATACATACATGCATACATACATCCTTTTACAAAGAAGGACAAATAACTCACATCTAAAGATCTGTTAATTGTCCTCCGCTTCTTCAACGACCAGCGTTTCCCATGTGTCTCTTCCTTAAATAGGATAGTTCACTTGAGGCTTTCAGCTGTCCCTCCAGAGATTGCCTTTGAAGGACCACAAATAGGATGATTCACTTGAGATCTTCAGCTGTGGTCCCAGAGTTGGCCTCGAAGGACCTTAAACTAGTCTGCTAATAATAATAATAATAATAGTAATGATAATAATAATAATAATAATAATAATAATAATAATAATAATAATAATAATAATAATAAAATATACCCAGGAAGAACGCTGTGACCTGGTTTAGTATCACGTTTCCCAAGTCTATGGTAAGATTACCTCTGGCCCAGGAATCCGACGCGCGGATTGTGCACGCGGAGACACAAAAACATATTTTGAAGAACTTTTTGAGGGTATCGTATTTTCGCAGTGTCATTGTCTCGTGTCATGTGTTGAGTCTTCATTGTGAGCTATTGCAATAACACAGAACCCACCCACCCACCCACGCACCCACACACACACACACACACACACACACACTCACTCACTCACTCACATACACACCTGCCTGCCTGCCTGCGTGTCTACTCACTCACACACATACACACACACCTACCTGCCCGTCTGCCTGCCTGCGTGCCTACACACACACAAACACACACACACACACATACACACACACATACAGTACAGCCACCCAGTGACACAGAAAGAAACTCAGATGCATGGATGCGTGCACACACACTCATGCATGAATCCGCCATATATGCACAAGCTGGGATGTACACACAACCTGCGATATGCACACAACTTGGGATATGCATAAAGCCAAGGATATACAGACAACCGAGAATATAAATGTAGAAGGGCTATAGCCATGTCTGAGCTGATGAGAATATTCTAGACAAGTTTGAGAGAAAGAAAGAAAATTCTAGACATGTTAGGGAGAGAGAGAGAGAGAGAGAGAGAGAGAGAGAGAGAGAGAGAGAGAGAGAGAGAGAGAGGGGGGGGGGGGGGGGTTCTATACAATTATAAGATATAGGGATGATACTACCCAGTTTTAAAACATGGAGCCGCAGCGAAACATCTGTTCCGTTAACTATTGCCAGCACGCCTGACAGGAGGCTGTAGGCAAACATGGCCACCAAAACCCCACGGCATGGACTATCAGAAGCAGATCCACACCATAATATTTACTTTATGTGTGAAATCGGGATAAGGCAACTCCAGTCAAAGACATGTGCTGAAGTCGTAGGGTGCAGAAAGAAGAGACATGTCAGCGTAACTGTATGCGCCCAACGTCTTTCAAAAGAGGAACAAGGAAGATGACGGCAACTTCACAACACTCCAGCCTTATTTGCAATTGGGTTACTGTTTTCGATTATTGCTGTAGTCACACGAAAGAGCCAACAAACGAATTTAGGCAATGACACAGCAGAAACACGATACTTCCAAATAGTTCTTCCAAATGTTTTTTCGGTTGCCGTGTGAACAATGTGTGCATCGGGTTTCTGGGGCGTGGAGGATTCATATCTTAGAACAGGAAAACGTGACACTACATTGTGTCACTGCGCTCTCCTTGGTTATATTCTTCTTCTTCTTCTTCCTCTTCTTCTTCTTCTTCTTCTTCTTCTTCTTCTTCTTCTTCTTCTTCTTCTTCTTCTTCTTCTTCTTCTTCTTCTTCTTCTTCTTCTTCTTCTTATTATTATTATTATTATTATTAATATTATTAATTTGTCTCCAAGGTGCTGAGTGGTCTCGACGTATGATGTCAGCCTCGATCGCTGGAGGTCCCGGGTTCAAGCCCCGGTGAGGGCCGGGATTTTTTCACATGGACTTCTAGTAACAAAATTTCCCCTGGTCTCTGGGTAGTGAGATCGGACGCCCGTGTGTATTGTTGCGCACGTAAAAAATCCCTTTGCAGTTACAATCGGCCGGCCTCATTTGTTTCTTGAAGGACTTGTTCATTGGTTTCTCCGTCTGCCCATGGTATTCTTTGCATTTTCCCCACATTTCTACAGATATCAGATGTTTTTCAACCTGTCTGCTCATTGTCACATCCATACAAAAGTAAAGGTTCTATGTAGCATATCAACACTCTTTTTCTCGTTGCAACTGACATCATTTTATTGGTCAGTATGTTTTTCATCTTGCAAAAGGCTACCTTCGCAATGGCAATTCTTGTTCTAATCTTTTCAAGGCATCTCCTGTCAGATGCTACGACTGTTCTGAGATAACTGTATCGATTCACTTGTTTAATAATATGCCCATTTACCTGTATATTACATTGTGCTATTCCCTTCTTTTTGCTATCCCCAGACCAAGAAATCATAAAGAAAATGAAAAATGATGTACAAATACCCGTTTACTTCTGTTTAGTGTAAGAAGATAATGGGACGGGGAAAAGCACAGTTAGGGCTATCAACCAGTCAAATCTCGAATCTCTGGCCAGCTAATGCGAGCATCTGTTACAGTTGACTCAAGATTATTCCGTCGATGAAAAACAACATGTCATGTCTTGAAGTATTTGATTGGACAAGCCAGAAGTGGCATGTTGTGTTGCTAGTCACTACCGATGGCGAACTGGTTTGGTGGTGATCGTTATCGACATAATGGCGCGATTAACGTGGAACATTTGTATTTTTAACAGTTTAAATTCAATAACAACAAAGTTGCCTAGTTGTCGAAATGCATAGGAGACGATTTTACGAGCAGACAAAAGAGCCACTTTTGCGAAACAAACTGAAAGAGACTTTCTATGTTTTATACTATAGTAGAATATGGCAACATGCATGCGTGTATGTTATGTTATGTGTCTTGTTATGTCTGTCTGTCTGTCTGTCTGTCTGTCTGTCTGTCTGTCTATCTGTCTGTCTGTCTGTCTATGTATGTGCTTGCGTGTGTGCGGGCGGGGGGCAGGCAGGTGAGTGCGTGCGTACGGCTGCGTACTGCTGATGGCTGCGTACGTACGTACGCAGGCAGGCAGGTATGTAGGTAGGTAGGTAGGTAGGTATGTAGGTAGGTAGATAGGCAGGCATGTAGGTAGGTATACACATGCATGCCTGTTTCATGAGTAGGGTTGTATTTTCCCCTCTTCACCACCTTATCTTCCCAGTCAATTTCCCAGACAATTTCCCTGACAATTTCACAGACAATTTCCCAGACAATTTCCCGGACAATTTCCCAGACAATTTCCCGGACAATTTCCTAGACAATTATAAACATGATGTCCATGTTTGAGAGCTGGGTGGACAAGCCGTACTGGCTGGGGGAAAACATTCTCTCAACTGCACGGAATTGAACCCAGGCAAATGACTGGGTAAATACACACTAATCACTAGACAGTCGCGTCTCAGCGTGTATATGTAGATGCGCACATAAAGGTAATCTAAGTCACGAAAAGGGTTTACGCCTACCGTAGTAAAGGTAGTTTAGACACACCTCTACCGATCGGGTTCCGAACTACCATCTCCGACCGGATTGTGTTGCTGACCTCTCCTTCTCCTCTCCAGGTTGAGAAGGTAAAGGGGTGTGCACATCCAGTACTGAAACCTCACATCTACGGAGAGACATGGAAGTATGTAACCAGATCATACATGGATCAGCACAACGCGTACGGTCTGGCTGGGATTAGGCCTAGGGTGATGCTGTGTGCAGGAGAAGTCGATTTCTCAATAAACCTCATAAACTATATAAACTACAATAGCTGACCTCACGTCGTCGTCGGGAAGCCTGGTCTTGAACTCATCCAGTCCTCACAAGGACTGATCTCATCTAGTCCTCACAAGGACTGATCTCATCTAGTCCTCACAAGGACTGATCTCATCTAGTCCTCACAAGGACTGATCTCATCTAGTCCTCACAAGGACTTATCTCATCTAGTCCTCACAAGGACTGATCTCATCCAGTCCTCACAAGGACTGATCTCATCTAGTCCTCACAAGGGCTGCTCTCATCTAGTCCTCACAAGAGCTGCTCTCATCTAGTCCTCACAAGGACTGATCTCATCTAGTCCTCAAAAGGGCTGCTCTCATCTAGTCCTCACAAGGACTGATCTCATCTAGTCCTCACAAGGGCTGCTCTCATCTAGTCCTCACAAGGACTGATCTCATCTAGTCCTCACAAGGACTGATCTCATCTAGTCCTCACAAGGACTGATCTCATCTAGTCCTCACAAGGACTGATCTCATCCAGTCCTCACAAGGACTGATCTCATCTAGTCCTCACAAGGGCTGCTCTCACCTTGTCCTCATAAGGACTGCACTCATCTAGTCCTCATAAGGACTTCACTCACCTAGTCCTTATAAGGACGGCACTCATCTAGTCCTTATAAGGAATGCACGCATTTATTCCTTACAAGGACCGAACTTATATTGTCCTCACAAGGACTGCGCTCATCTAGTCCTCACAAGGACGGAACACATCTAGTCCTCATAAGGACGGAACTTACATAGTCCTCACAAGGATTGAACTCATCTGGTCCTCACAAGGACTGCACTCATCTATTCCTCAAAAGGACAGCACTAATCTAGTCCTCACATGGACTGCACTAATCTAGTCCTCACGAGGACTGAACTTCTTTAGTCTACACAATGGCTGGCCTTGAGCTTATCTAGTCCTCAAAAGGACTGCACTTATCTAGTCCTCACGAGGACTTGCCTCATCTAATCCTCACAGGGACCGAACACATTAAGTCCTCATAAGAACTGAGTTTGTTTATATTTAATCCCCATAAGGAATGGTTGATAAGGAATGGTTTTGGTTATATTTTAGTCCTCACAAAGACTGATTGATTTTCTTTAGTCCTCACAAGGACTGGTTGAGGTGTGAACAGGACACCCTACCTTATATGTCGTGAGCTAGTATATGCGAAGGCCTAATAGTTCACACCCCAACTGCAGTACCTGCTTCAGGACTTCCTTGTTACCGGAGAACCCCGTTCTATTCATCGGACTTCAGTGAATAGACTCGATTTGTCATATACACGTTTAATGCAACAGCCTATACATTTTCACAATCAACAACTTTATTCAGGCGGTAGGGGTGTAGTTTGGCGTTCCAGGATGTATGAATATAGGTGCGGTTTGGAGTTTTCGGATCACTGGATACACGGAGAGACTATTTGTTACGTCGCAATAGAAAATCTGAGCCTAGGAATAGCTGCCTAGCTTCACGTAGACCAAATGTGTAAAGCACGAATGTTACTATTTATAAACATGCAGTTTATTATTGGGTAAATGAATGGCTAGGGTTGCTTAATTCCCAGTTTCGGAAAACCTGATATTATTTAGGGCAATGGCAACATTTATTTAATCATTCCCTTATTGCCATATTTGTTCATTTATTATCTCCGAAATGTGCCATGCATACGTGTATTTATTTTTGTCTTTGCTTCGGCTATGTGATATTACAACTGTTTTAAATTATATTAAAGATATAAAGATATGTATGGGCAGTCACGTGATTTGACAGGCATACACATAAGATTAACTACGTGATTTTAATTAAAATCAAAGACAAGAAAAGCATCAATGGAAGGAGATGCTAAGATAAAGAGATAGAATGAATGCATAATAGATATATGATGGAGAAAAATCAGGTGACAGCATAAAAGATCAGCGGGAAAAGAGGCAGTGGCGGATCAACAGAAATGATGCTGGATGAGCTGAAACGGTTGCGTGGAGGAATGTCAGTAGCGGAGTTGATTCAGAACACCAGGAACCCTGATCTGTGGAGAGACAGGAACGCCTAGCCAGTTGGCAGATACATGATGATGATGATGATGATGATGCTGATGATGATGATGATGATGATGATGATGATGATGATGATGATGATGATGATGATGATGATGATAAATGTGTTGTCTCTTTATGGGTATACGTATACGAATATAATATGTCTCAGATAAAAGCATATATGTATATTGTATATTTTCCAATTAATTTTTATGACTGTTGTGTCTTCGTATTTCGTTATCTATGAATTTGGTGCTCCTTTTACATACAGGTCTAGGAATGTTGTTACATGTCACGTATAAACATGTCTCAACTATAAACACACTGAATGCCGTTTAGGTCAAAAATATACATGTGTAAATGATGTATGTCTCAGCTATAAACATAAATGCATGTGCTACGTCTCAAGTGTAAACGTATATGAATGATGTATATAACATATATGCATATTGTATGATTCGCTTATAAACAAATATGGATGTTTTATGTCTCAACTGTAAACATATGCATTTCTTGTATGGTTTATATATTCTGTCTGTGATTTATGTATGTTTTACAGACGCATAGCTATAAATGATGTGGTCCTTTACACACAAAAATCTATGAATGTTGTGTGAGTCTTCTTCTTCTTCTTCGTTCATCCGGAGTTTTTTTTTTCGGATGTGATTGCGTTGTGCCTGTTTACAGCAGAGCTGCGTTCTTGCGCCGTTAGGCCGACACATCCGACTTCTGCGGTTGTGTGAGTCTGACACGCAAGTCTACAAATGTTGCACATATGTGTTTTGTTGTTCAAGAATGTTTTTTATACTTTAAGCAGTGTGGCGTTGGTGATCATGTCGGTCCACAGCCTTCAGTCTATTGTGCTACGAATCATTTCTGATACCGACGTTCCTCGATGCCATGATGTGAAACTGCCCAGCATCTTCTCTTTTTGTCTTTCCCTGCCTTTCTTCCTTTCTTCCTCTAACTTTCCCGATGTGACGACACACTCCAGTCTACCTTTTCTCATTACACGCCCAAAGATTGTGGCCTACCTTCTCCTGATGCGAGAGTTCTCTTAGTGAGTGAACTTCTTTCAAAATGTCATCATTGCTCCGTCTATCAGTCCACGGTATTCTGAACATGCGTTTCATATATACAAACACACACACATAAATTAAATTATGTATTCCTAGTAGATTATTATCCATGAATTTTGCGGGTTCCCACAAAAAGCGCGTCTAAAACGTTGTTTCTTAAACCCCCATGAATAATGTACATCTCATGCATGCATATCTATGAAAATTTATTCCAACCTGTGTTGACACTGCCAAAGGCAAGAAAAGACAAACGCCATTAAAAAAAAAAAAAACTAAAAAAAAAAATAACCACAGAAATTGAATTCATTAGATCGTCTTGATAAACTATTGTATATCATTTTAGTTATTGACTGACGTCACACTATTCATTGGAGGAAGCAACTTAAGTTTCACATGAATGATTTGTTTCGTTTCCTCATTGTGTATACTGAAAATCCCGTTTTTAACACGCCTTTGATGATGTCATGAGAATAGGGAAAGCTAGAGTGCACCACAACAACAGGAAAGTTTGAAGGGAGAAGAGGAAGGGGGAGATCAAGGGAGAATATCTGGATAGTTTGATATTGTGAAATGGAGAAACATTGGTATTGGACATGATTGGCAGTACGCGAGACAGAAGGCTGTGAACATGATTATCAACATGTCCCACCTAGATAGTTATTCAGTCAGCCAGCCAGTCAGTCAGTCAGTCAGTCAGTCAGTCAGTCAGTCTGTCAGACAGTCAGTCAGTCAGTCAGTCAGTCAGTCAGTCAGTTAGTCGACAGATCATCGGCATTGCACATCAAACCATTCAGTCCATAAGTGCTCGGATCCCTTCCTCAGTAAATCCCAGCTTACAGCGACTGACGAAGCCAGCTGTGTTCGTTTATTAATCTTCTTTGGCTTCCTGCGTAACATACCATACTGCATGGACTATAAGAAGAGCAACACGTAGA
This sequence comes from Cepaea nemoralis, assembly GCA_014155875.1. Classification (NCBI taxonomy): domain Eukaryota; kingdom Metazoa; phylum Mollusca; class Gastropoda; order Stylommatophora; family Helicidae; genus Cepaea; species Cepaea nemoralis. The sequence continues at coordinate 486,816 of JACEFZ010013156.1, forward strand.
GGTGGAAATATCGGCGCATAACATCGGGATAGATCACCTACGGCGCGTATGCCACGAGTGGCGCGTGAAACTATTTTCAATGGCACGCTGAATGATCTCATTAATAATGCATTTTTAATTACATTGAGGCACATAATTATATTAAATCTATTCCTGTTTCCACATCCCTTCACAACTAAAGTTAGATATTAGAGATAGGAATGTACGATCCGATGCAAACTAACAGAGTGACTGTGGAAGCTTAGGAGACTTTAACCTTTGCCTTTCCCCATTAATCCCAAAAATGATAATTTCATAGTATTTCATCTCCTCCACTATCTGTGTTGTATTTTCAGTTCCACATATAGTACCGACATTCCAGGTGCCGATTCTGGAAATTCCCATAGGTGAAAGGGAGAAAAAAATCTGCAATCCGAACTCCTTGGGGCTTTCTCTGTTTCGCGTCATGTCTCTTCAAGAAGAACGCCCTTTTCTGTTGGTAGGTTTGGTTATTCTTCTTTCTTTGTCTTTAGATGGGTTCGTAGTTGGCTGGAGTTTAGAGCCAACGCTTTTCTGCGGAATGGGGAAGTCAGATCTTTGCCCATTCCCAGTTCATCGACCTTTCCTGGCAAGTTACGGCCTGTTACTATTGTTTGCTTCCCGTAAGGATCCCGCAACACACGGGATCAAACTTCCTTAGACGTATGTTATGGTAGGGTATAGTTAATACTTTTATGCGCTTCTCCATTGGTAAAATCTATGCTGAACCTCCTTAGTCGAATCTTACGACATGCATGGTAAGTATTACTACTCTTTGCTTTTCCAGAGTCCCGGTAACGCACGATGTGACGTGCTTTCCACGGATGAGGAAAGGAGAAGTCGACATTGTCACAAGTACACAACGAAACACAATATAACTACACAAGTACACAACCAAACACAATCTAACTACACAAGTACAGAAGGAAACACTATCTAACTACACAAGTACACAACGAAACACAATCTAACTACACAAGTACACAACGAAACACAATCTAACTACACAAGTACACAACGAAACACAATCTAACTACACAAGTACACAACGAAACACAATCTAACTACACAAGTACACAACGAAACACAATCTAATTACACAAGTACACAACGAAACACAATCTAACTACACAATTACATAACGAAACACAATCTAACTATACAAGTCACCAGGCACGAGTGATGGCCTACCCTTGTTGCTATGTGTGTTGTTTACCCATCGTTGTCAAGAAGGATCATATTGTTTGTTATCTGTCATTCTCAGAGTGGGGTTGCAAGTGGCTGATTAGATCGATCAGAACTCGAACATGTCTGTTATAATTAGAGCAGAGGGATTTACCACTGCCGATCAGTTGGAAGTCGCCCAGCTTTTTATGTTTATGTTGTACACTTCATCGCAGCTGGCTCGACTATCAACTGTGTCCTGTATGATACACTTCACTGTGGCTACCTGTCGTGTCCTCCTTTAACTGTGTCGTCCCTGGAGTGAGGAGATCCGACACCCACATTATAATATTATTTTTTTTCCCCCCTCAATATTCTGGAGAATCCACCAGCTTCCGTCCAACACACTCCATCAGCCTATGGACACCTTTTCCTATCACTCTCACACTGTCGTACTATGCCCCCTTCTCATACTTCCCCAACGCAACATACTCAACAACTCTTGCTTCTAGAAATTAATAAAGATTAATTTATTAAAATAAAAGTGTAACGTGTATGAGACGTGTATGTGAAGAAAATGTGTGACGTGTTCTATAAAGTGTGTAGACTCTGTCTCTCAGACATCAACTCAGTCAGCTGATCACAGCAAAGATAGACCACAGCACGTTACATCAGAACAAGTACGTCTCACCCGTTGCCGGAACCATCTTGCCGGATAATGCTTTGCCTCTGTAGACCTCTGGTAATCCAATTTCATGAACATCCGAAATAGACACCGGTGGTATTAAGAGTTAATCAGGGACCGGTTGCACTCTACACAATGTCCGTTCCTAATGTTCCTAAACAAACTGCACAAGTCTTTTGCATTGTGTACACAGTCATTAATGTTAATTGTTACTGTACTGGATCCTCACTCGTGTCTATCTAGCCTCAAGTATAATGTCTTGTGTTCTATTACACGAGATTATAACACTAGGTAACTATTAGATTGTTCTCCGGTAGTTACTACTGTCTGATGCTGTATGGTGCATCTGTAATCATCACTATGTGTGGTGAATCAACGTCCTTTTAGCTTTTAGTTGCTTTCTGTATGCAACGTTATTGACTCTTGAACTGGTGTTCTTCAGAATGGGTTTTTTAAGTCTTTCCCAAAACTTGTTGAGTTTCCTTGGATCTGGTAGGGAACCTAGGATAGAAACAACACATCTGGTGATAGTACTAGTCACTGATCCTTTCGGCTGAGTGTAAGCCTATCACCTTGCTTAATGATCTTTAGCTAACTAGACGTAGTCATAGAGCAGATTAGCTACCCACCTAGAGTCGAATCAGGCTATGACAAAGAAAAATATCAGCAAACAGAATGCGGAACCCCGCCCACCAGGGACACCTACGGGAGGATCCCAATTATCCTTCATTACTCAACTAGTAAAGCTTATCAACACTTCACTAATCTATTCTAGCTAACAGAGCCAAGTATCACTTCACTACTCTAGCTAGTTTCCACTAACAGTGCTAATCATCACACTATAGTTTAACAAGGCTACTGCCTAAAGTAATTATAACGAATATATTATAATAAGTTATACCTTAAATGGCACTACTGCAGTCCTATAAATCATATCTACATCTGCCATATAGGCACGTGTAAAATTAAGTCACTAATTAACACACGGTAGATATTATTTCCACTAGGCGCTGCAGTGCCCTCACTCCGACTAGAGCATTATTCAAGTCCACCCTAGTTGATCCCAACTCGAGTTTATATGGCAAACTACCCAAGTTGTCCACGTGACGTTATCCTTTTCGCCCCCACACAGGTGTTATTTGGACATATCAGCCATTTGCAAGAATCTATTTTCCTGGCTTTAGTCCTGTCAAAGTTGTCAGTAATTGTTAAGATTTTCAAAACAAGCCAGCAAGTTTATGTCTACTTCCAACAAAGAGTTGCAAATAACCCCGTCAACTTCTCGATGTGCCGGAAACCAAGAATTGACAGATGCACTGTTTTCCTGTCTCTCGCTGCCAATTCCGGTTTGTCTCTGACTGTTGACAACTGTCAAGCTTCTGTTCAGTGGTGACAATCCCAGCAGCCATTTCCGTCTGATGTGTTTATGACTTGTCAAAGTGATATCTGATTCAGCGCACTCACTTCCTCCTCACTCACCACCAAATGTGTATATGGGCTGACCTGATGTAACCTGTGCTGTTTTTCCAGTACGGCTGTTGTGGGCCTAGAAAATACACGCCCAGCAAACGTCGGTATATTTATCTGTTTAACTCATGGCAATCTCGCGACATAGGCCCCCTCTTAAGAGAGTAGTCCATCTCACTCTTCTCCACAATGAGTTAAATCCAGATGATTCATTCCTCTTCTTCAGGAGCTGGGTGTCTTGACAAGAAATCCGCTCCAACATTTTCCTTCCCAGGAATGTATTCTACTGTGAAATTATACGGTTGAAGTACCAACGACCACCGCATCAAACGGGCGTTGAGCTTCTGAGAAGTCGCCAGGAACATCAGGGGCTGATGATCCGACTGAACCCGAAACTTAACTCCATACAAATATGGCTGAAATTTTTGCACTGCCCATACGAGGGAGAAGCATTCTCTCTCGACGGTTGAATAATTCCTCTCCGCCTGTAGAAGTTTCTTACTTGCGTATGCCACAGGTTTCAAAACCGAAGCATCGTCTTTTCCTTCCTGTAACAAAGCGGCTCCAATTCCAATCGCACTTGCATCCGTTCTCAACACAAATGGTTTGGAAAGGTCAGGGAGCTGTAATACAGGTTTGCTGACCAAGGCCTCCTTTAACTGACTATAGGCATTCTCACATTCTGGTGTCCAAATGATTTGGTCCGGGAATCCCTTTTTCAAGGTTTCCGTCAACGGAGCTCCCAGTTCCGTGAAATGTGGGATAAATTTGTGGTAGAACCCACACAACGAGAGAAAAGATCGCACATCCTTCTTCGTTTTTGGCCTTGGTGCATTTCTGATTTTCTCCAGGTTCTTCTCTTCTGGAACAATGTGTCCTGGAGTGATGGTGTGACCTAGAAATTCCAGAGTTTGGTAACCAATCATGCACTTGGTTGGACGAGCAGTAAGCCCTGCTTCCTTGAGTCTATTAAACACTCTCTCCAAGTATTGTAAGTGGTCATCCAAGCTGTCACTGGAAATCAGAATATCATCCATGAATGAGATGATGGACGGATCCTGTAACGGATCTAGTAAAGTCCTCATCATGCGTGTAAACACACTAGGTGCATTGCTGAGTCCAAAGGGCATGACCTTGAATTCGTAGTGTCCACTGGGTGTACTGAAAGCTAACAGTGGTCGAATCTCCGGTTTGACTGGTATCTGATATTACCCCCGACTCAGATCCACCTTTGAAAAGTACCGAGCCTTATGGAGCCTAGCGAATAACTGAGTTGGATTCGGCAAAGGTTCCACCTGAAACTGTGTATGACTGTTCAGCAGTCGGTAATCTATACACAACCTGTGTTCTCCACTTGGTTTGCGTAACAAAACTACCCCCGCATTGTATGGGGATGTGGATGGTGCAATCACGTCATCCTCCAGCAGTTTTTTTATTTCCTCCTCCAGGGCCTTTTCTTTAGAGAATGGCACTGTGTAAACCTTTTGGCGAACCGGCTCCTGTGTGGTCAAAGTCATCTCGAACTCCACCAACCTCGTTCGTCCTGGTTTATCAGTCAGTATCTCCTTATGAGACTTGAGAACCTGGGTTATCCTTTCCCTCTCCTGGGAGGTCAGATCAGGGTTCACTTGTACATCCCTATAAGTTTCCTGGTGTACTAAGGGATATTCCCTGCCCTCGCTGGTTCCCACTTCTGTCTCCACTGCAACTGCCATTGCCATGAGGTGAGCTGCCTTGTCTCCTGGTCTCTCTTCGTATTTCATCAAGAGATTGATATGGAAAATCTTCGACTTTCCCCGGATCCGGATTTGATAGTTGGTTCTGGATATCACCCTTTCCACGGGAAATGGTCCTTGCCAACCTATCTCCAGTTTGTTGTTTCCCGTTGGGAGTAGCAACAAGACTTTATCTCCTACCTCTAGAGATCTTTCTTTAGACCTACGGTTGTAGTAAGCCGCATGTCTTTTCCTGGCCTTTTTCAAGTTTTGATTTGCCAGAGTCCATCCCTTATGGAGTTTTTCTTTCAGTTCCTCCACGTATTGATAGGATGAGATCACTTCTTCTGACGTCCCCTCTTCAGTCCAACTCCTCAACATGGCTTTCAACGGTCCTTTGATTGGACGACCAAACAGCAACGTAGCGGGTGGTAGTCCTGTTGAGCCATGAGGAACTTCCCGATAGGCAAAAAGTGCTGCTGGGATATATTCATCCCACCTATCAGGTTTTTCCTGCGCTAATTTCCTGAGCATTGTCATCAACGTGCCGTTGAAACGCTCTACTTGTCCATTGGCTTGAGGGTGGTAAGGGCTGGTATGTATGTGGTTAGAGTGAAACACCCTAAATACCTCCTCCATGAGTTTTCCACAAAACTGAGATCCATTATCCGTCAGAATTTGATCCGGAAAGCCTAATCTGGTAAAGGCCTCCATCAGTGCGTCCGCCACTCTTTTCGAGTCAATCGTGGTCAACGGTATCGCCTCACCCCACATTGTACAGCAATCCACCATTGTAAGTATATACATGTTCCTCTTCCTAGTCCTGGGAAGTGGACCCACGATATCGATGGCTACCCTCTCGAAAGGAGAGTTCATGATGGGCATCTCACCCAACATCACCGGTGCTGTCCAGTGTTTCAGTGTCACCCTCTGGCACTCAGGGCATGACTTCACATACCGACGCACATCATCTGTCATTCCCGGCCAATAGTAGTGGCAGGAAATCCGCTGCATGGTGGCGGCAATACCCATGTGTCCACTAAAGGAGATGGTATGCCCCATATGAAGAATCTGGGACCGATGAGCTTTCGGGACGACCAACTGACCGTATAGGTTGTCTCCCCTTCCTGCTCTCCTGTAGAGTATCCTATTCTTCATGTAGTACTGCCCCCGTCCTGGTGGATCAGCACTTTTCTGCAGCTTTTTGTAGCAAGGACGTAAAGTATCATCCTCACTCTGGGCAGTTCGTAGCTCCCCCGGCATTGGGTTAGTCACAATTGCGTCTGCCTCTTCCGTTTTCGTCTGAGAGCGAGTCTGCATTGCTCCCATATGGATTGGCTCCCTGGGCATTCCCAGAAAGACATACCGGCAACCTAGGATGACTGGAAAAATGGGATCGGTCAATACAGCGGCCTTGATGGTGCCGGTGACGTACCTTGACCGAATCTCCACATTAGCAATGGGCAACTTCATGGTTACAGCACTCTTCTGTGCAGGCTGTATATCCAATGTTTCACCTGTGAATTGTTCTGGATGTACCAGATCCGCAGAAATCACGGCCTCCCCGTCCAGTCCTGTGTCGTATAAACACTCCACTTGACGACCGTTAACCTCTACCAATTCCACTACAGGTGGTTTTTCCTGGTCTGGAGTCTCTTCCTCGGCCTCGACCTGTTCGGTGGGCTCCACCTTAGGTTTCCCTGAGCACACGACGAATTGAGTGTCTCCTGACTTTCCCCTGCAGTCAATAGCATTGTGCGTGTTTGACTGACATTCGTTGCACCATTTCCCTGTCCTAGATTTTCTATTGTCGGACTTGAATGAGCTCTCCTGGTGGCGAGCTTCCTTGTTGACCTTGGCCTTTTCCGTGACAACCTCCTTGGAAGTCACTTGACATGCTGCAAAGTGAGGGTTCTTAGCCTTCGATTTGCAGTCCCTCGTATTGTGAGAGGGTGACTTACAAATTGAACACCACTTCTCCGACCACGGTCGTTTAGGTGTAGAGCTTGAAGTGCTCTTGCTTCCCTCCTTCTTCTTCTCTGAATTATCCTCTGATTTTTGCACATAAGGTTCCCACTTTTTGGTTCCTGAGTTTTTGGCTTTCTTCTTGTCATGTTTCTCTTGACTTTTGGTGTTGGTGGAAAGGTTTTCCCCTGCCTCCCCATGTACCTCGACGAACCGTTCTGCTAATTTAGTCACGAGGTCAATACGTTCCGCTCCTTGTTCTCCCAGGAACGTCCTGAGAGGTTTAGACATTTGCTTCTTCAGCTGGTCGACCACCATGAGCTCTTCCAGACTCTCATAGTCATGTGCGAACCCAGCCAAATCCATCCACTTATGGAGATAAGATTTAAGACGCAAACTGTAGGCGGCAAACAACTCTCCCGGTTCTCGTTTCGCTGCTCGAAATTTTTTCCGGTAGGTATGTGACGTAACCTCGAATCGTTTCAGCAGAGCCGTCTTTAACTCATCATAATTGTTCTCATGTCCTGGTGGCAGGCGAGTATAAACCTCGTATTCCGTCCCGCGTAATCCCTGGGATAGCTTAAGATTCCATTTGTTACGCTCCAGACCCATAGCAACTGACATAGCCTCGAAGCGTTGAAGGTATTGATCAATCTTCTCTTTGTCCTCCTCGTAGACCGCTAAAGGAAACTTCATAGCATGGTACCCATGTCCACCTACTGGTGTTGATCCTGGGATGGAGGAACCTCCAACTGCTCCCTCAGTTTCTCCATTAGATTGACTCTTCAACTCGAGTTCCCTCATCCGGTACTCGTGCTCCCTTTTCTGTGCTTCCTGTTCAGCTTCTAATTTCCTAGCTGCTTGTTCAGCTTCAAATTTCCTAGCTGCTTGCTCAGCTTCCAATTTCCTAGCTGCTTGCTCAGCTTCCAATTTCCTAGCTGCTTGCTCAGCTTCCAATTCCATCCTTCTCAATTCCAACTCGGCCTTTCGATCTTCCCTTTCCGCTTGACGATACTCTCTCTCCACTTCCTGTATGTAATCCGTTAGAGAAGACCCAGCCAATCCCATTTCTTCCCCCTTTGCCTTTAATTCTGCTGTGCTAAGTTTAGGGGTGGCCATTATACAGAGAGGTAAGCTAGCAGGTCTAGTACAATATAACTGCAAATTACTATACAGATATATGAACAAGTACTATCAATCTAGATATTACCACACACAGCACATTCACTCAGTGACAAGAGTAGAATCAGGACCACAGACCTATGCAGACGTGTGAAGTGTGAACAGGTAAGATATTAGTCCTAACCCCTATCCACATTCACTCTAGCTGGATTCTCCAAACTGATATCTCCCTCTTATAACTAAGGATCCCGTGTCAAAAGACCCCGTTGTCAGAAGATCCCACTGTCAAAGGTTCCTGCTTGCAGGAGATCTCGCTGTCCAAGGATTCCGTTTACGGGAGATCCCGCTGTCCAAGGATCCCGTTTACGAGAGATCTCGCTGTCCAAAGATCACGTTTACGATAGATCCCGCTTGTCCAAATATCACGTTTACGAGCCCCCAATAATGTCGTGTCCTCCTTTAACTGTGTCGTCCCTGGAGTGAGGAGATCCGACACCCACATTATAATATTATTTTTTTCCCCCCTCAATATTCTGGAGAATCCACCAGCTTCCGTCCAACACACTCCATCAGCCTATGGACACCTTTTCCTATCACTCTCACACTGTCGTACTATGCCCCCTTCTCATACTTCCCCAACGCAACATACTCAACAACTCTTGCTTCTAGAAATTAATAAAGATTAATTTATTAAAATAAAAGTGTAACGTGTATGAGACGTGTATGTGAAGAAAATGTGTGACGTGTTCTATAAAGTGTGTAGACTCTGTCTCTCAGACATCAACTCAGTCAGCTGATCACAGCAAAGATAGACCACAGCACGTTACGTCAGAACAAGTACGTCTCACCCGTTGCCGGAACCATCTTGCCGGATAATGCTTTGCCTCTGTAGACCTCTGGTAATCCAATTTCATGAACATCCGAAATAGACACCGGTGGTATTAAGAGTTAATCAGGGACCGGTTGCACTCTACACAATGTCCGTTCCTAATGTTCCTAAACAAACTGCACAAGTCTTTTGCATTGTGTACACAGTCATTAATGTTAATTGTTACTGTACTGGATCCTCACTCGTGTCTATCTAGCCTCAAGTATAATGTCTTGTGTTCTATTACACGAGATTATATAACACTAGGTAACTATTAGATTGTTCTCCGGTAGTTACTACTGTCTGATGCTGTATGGTGCATCTGTAATCATCACTATGTGTGGTGAATCAACGTCCTTTTAGCTTTTAGTTGCTTTCTGTATGCAACGTTATTGACTCTTGAACTGGTGTCCTTCAGAATGGGTTTTTTAAGTCTTTCCCAAAACTTGTTGAGTTTCCTTGGATCTGGTAGGGAACCTAGGATAGAAACAACACATCTGGTGATAGTACTAGTCACTGATCCTTTCGGCTGAGTGTAAGCCTATCACCTTGCTTAATGATCTTTAGCTAACTAGACGTAGTCATAGAGCAGATTAGCTACCCACCTAGAGTCGAATCAGGCTATGACAAAGAAAAATATCAGCAAACAGAATGCGGAACCCCGCCCACCAGGGACACCTACGGGAGGATCCCAATTATCCTTCATTACTCAACTAGTAAAGCTTATCAACACTTCACTAATCTATTCTAGCTAACAGAGCCAAGTATCACTTCACTACTCTAGCTAGTTTCCACTAACAGTGCTAATCATCACACTATAGTTTAACAAGGCTACTGCCTAAAGTAATTATAACGAATATATTATAATAAGTTATACCTTAAATGGCACTACTGCAGTCCTATAAATCATATCTACATCTGCCATATAGGCACGTGTAAAATTAAGTCACTAATTAACACACGGTAGATATTATTTCCACTAGGCGCTGCAGTGCCCTCACTCCGACTAGAGCATTATTCAAGTCCACCCTAGTTGATCCCAACTCGAGTTTATATGGCAAACTACCCAAGTTGTCCACGTGACGTTATCCTTTTCGCCCCCACACAGGTGTTATTTGGACATATCAGCCATTTGCAAGAATCTATTTTCCTGGCTTTAGTCCTGTCAAAGTTGTCAGTAATTGTTAAGATTTTCAAAACAAGCCAGCAAGTTTATGTCTACTTCCAACAAAGAGTTGCAAATAACCCCGTCAACTTCTCGATGTGCCGGAAACCAAGAATTGACAGATGCACTGTTTTCCTGTCTCTCGCTGCCAATTCCGGTTTGTCTCTGACTGTTGACAACTGTCAAGCTTCTGTTCAGTGGTGACAATCCCAGCAGCCATTTCCGTCTGATGTGTTTATGACTTGTCAAAGTGATATCTGATTCAGCGCACTCACTTCCTCCTCACTCACCACCAAATGTGTATATGGGCTGACCTGATGTAACCTGTGCTGTTTTTCCAGTACGGCTGTTGTGGGCCTAGAAAATACACGCCCAGCAAACGTCGGTATATTTATCTGTTTAACTCATGGCAATCTCGCGACACTACCTCAACTCTTAACTATTCCATCTCCGGCACACCGCATTGTAGCTAACTCGACTCTTTTAACTATTGCATGACATACCTCATTGTAGCTACCTCGACTCTTAACTTTTGCATGACATACTTCATTGTAGCTACTTCAACTGTGCTTGTTTGGTGCACTCCCTTGTAGCTACCTCGAGTCTTAAATGTTTCATTTATGGCACATTTTATTGTAGCTACCTCAACTGTTAACTATTCCATGTATGGCAGCACACTATTCAGCTCATAGTTATTTAATTCATGACGTATCTCATTGTTGCAATCTCAACCCTTAATTGTTCCATATATGGCACACCTCATGTTAGGAACCTCGACTTATAACTGCTTCATTTTGACACACTTCGTTGTAGTTACTTCAACTCTTGACTGTTCCATGTATGTCACACCTCCTTGTGGCTAACTCAACTTTTAACTGTTTCATTTTGTCACACCTCGTTGTAGCTACCTCAACTTTTAACTGTTTCATTGTGTCACACCTCGTTGTATTTACCTCAATTTTTAACTGTTTCATTGTGTCACAACCTCATCGTAACTACCTCATCTCTGTGTCATGTATGACACACCTCGTGGTAGCTAGCTCTACTATGAGCGTGGTATGGAGGGCAAAGATCAGGAATGGAATAACGATAAAGAAGAAAATTATTGCAGATAGGTCACACACCGAGCGTGTGAGACGTCAGATGGTGCGCGATGCTGGAAATGACCAAATGCTCACATTTACATGAAACATTTACCGCACGACATGGTGTGGTCAGAAACATTCACTACCGCCATGGGTTGTAGTTATTATACCTTCTTTGAAACACAATGTAACAAATTACCGTCTGATTGATTGATTGATTGTCAAGACGGCAAGGTGCCAGCGTATAATGTACTATCTGAGTATCCTCTTAAAGGCAATCGTTGTTATAGTTACTATGGTCGCCAAAGGTATTCGCAACATTCGTTTCAGAAACCACATCTCCACATTCCCCAAGCTCTTCTCAATCTGTTCGTTCACATTCGACGGTACACTATCCTACAGCAGGTCAGGTTCGATATAACGTTTATGTATTCTTTGATATTCAATGATAGTGATTTATTACATCAGATACCTTTCATCTTATGAAATGAAACTATTGTTTGACCTATTATGCCCCCGATCGCCGTCACACATCTTCCATCTGATACTATGATTGCGCCCCCACCCCTCCCCAGGAAGTGAATTTATTGACTTGGCTAAGCAATTTTTCATCGATTTTTACGTAAACTTTTGATGTTAACGTTTTCTTTAATGAGAGTCAAATAAGAATAGTCAACCAACACAGAACTGGCGCCTTCAGTACACGCTAAGGGAGATGCTTGGGAGAGGACTGGGCACGATTGTATATAAGCGCTCGTTCTTAAAATTCCGGTGTGCTGATGCCGAGGTAGCAGTTTCAACCCCTACACTGATCAGTTGGACTTAAATGTTGGCTTATCGTCCCTGACTAAGGTACGTAAATTATAAGTACTACAGAAGTCAGAGTTGGTTCTCTTGATGGCGAGGGACATTGGTAATAGACAAAGCTAATCCACACACAAAAATCAGTCCAGTGATCAAGAAATAGTAACATATATACATATATGTACTACGCTTGAGCTCGAAGCGAGCGTACACAAAAAAATAACTATTGTTTATGTTGTCTAGATACTCAAGGAAAATCCCTCTTTTGCACACTGCTTGAATATCAAGGAAACAGAACCAATGACCTATATTATGTGTGTCACCCAAGTACATCGCTCACTGCTAGACCTAATATATAATGTGTTTCACTCCTGATAAGCGAGGGCGGTCATGTTTCACCATCTCACATGATCACCAGAGGCATAGAGTAGCTCCGTGTTCTTGTCTCGACCATACCGTGTGGCCAAGCCATCCAGGTATTTAATTTTCACCCTTGCTCTTGTTCTTTTCCCCTCAACCATCAGTCGTGAAAGAGAGTGGGTTGAAGGTCCGGAAGACATCACGGACTGGCACAATGTAATAATAACACTGGGTCGTGAGTGCAGAGAATGGGCAGCGGGCCGCACTGAGTTTGAAGTGCAACAGCTGATCCAGAGCAACACACATCAAGGTGACATAGTCATCTACATTCTACACCGATGGGTCAGTGGTGAGAAACAGACGTAGTGGCTGGGGCTTTATTGCAAAGGCTAATGGACGAGTCTTGAAAAAGGAGAGTTTGGCATATGAGACTACGACCTCCAGCATGAGAATGGAGGTGGAGGCAGTAACAGCGGCATTCCGCTGGCTAGAGGAGACCACCGCAACACGCGTTGTATTCATTACAGATTCTAAGAGTATGCTTAGTAAGGTGGAGAAAGGAATGTTTCGTGTGGAATGGCTCTCGTCGCTTCAGAAGTCACAGATTGTGAGAATTGTATGGATATTTTGCCCTGGCCATGCGGGGGTACGGGGGAATGAAAATGAACAGTCTGATAGGCTAGCAGGGAATGCACCTCTTGGTGGTAGTTTACCTATGGACAAGGGGGGGGGGGGGGTGGTCGTGCGCTTGTGGGACCAGGTGGAGAAGGCGGAGGAACAGATTGAGAACCCAAATGTGGAAAGAATGAGATTGCGGGTAGGGGTTATGGAAGAATCTCAAAACTGAGAGGGAAGACCACGAGAACTTTTAATCAGATAGCGGTGGGATCGATCAGTAGTATGACTCTTCGTTGGCTGTAGAACGAGGGGACGGAGTACGTATGGGAATGTCCTGAGTGCAGTGATGTGGGTTCTTAACTCAACTCAACAACTCTTTTCCCCTCAATCTTGCCCGTTGTCACCAAGCTCTCTATTGGTCAGTATGTTTTCCTTGTAGCATCAGTCTATCTCTATCATAGCGATTCTTGTTCTAATCTATCAAGGCACATCCCAGCAGATGTTAAGACTGTTCCGAGATTGCTGTACCGATTCACTTGTGTAAGAATATTCCCATTTACCCGTTTACTGCATTGTGGTATTTCTTTCTTCCAAGTGACGGGTGTACGAGGAAATGTATAGGAAAGGAAAAGCGATCGGTGTGATACTTGACGAAAATCACGCTACGTGAAAATAACTAATTTTTAACTTAAACTATATATTTTAAAGCTCATAATAATAATACAAAACAATCAAGTACTAATCACGGGGAAATCCCGCGTCATTTAAGAGTTAATACTTTTCCATTTCGCATTGTGTTGTTTGTTATTCTCTATTCCAGCTGTTACACATTTGCAATTTTGCAGTGATCTCGAAAAACAAGTTTATTCAGTGCCCCATATCTTTATTTAGAACTTTCTATTTATTGTTCTATATTGTTAAGTCTTGTGTCCCAATTCTTTTGTATGTAGGGATGAAACATGTATTGTGCATGTTGATCAGAGAGAATGGTTGCGACTATGTTGAACGCAAGACTTCTAATGGTTGTGATATTCGAGTGCTTCTCCTTTTCTTAGTGCATGTAAACATGGCGCCTGTTTGTATTAGCTGGTGGACACAAATATGATATGATTTCATTTGGATATTTCAGGATTGTGAAAATATGTTTGTTCTTTGTGTGTGTATGTGTGTGTGTGTGTGTGTGTGTGTGTGTGAGAGAGAGAGAGAGAGAGAGAGAGAGAGAGAGAGAGAGAGCGAGAGAGATGGACAGACAGACAGAGAAGAGAGACATAGAGAGACAAAAATAGAGACAAAGAGAGATGAACAGACAGACAGACAGACAGACAGACAGACAGACAGACAGACAGACAGACAGACAGACAGACAGACAGGCAGGCAGGCATGCAGGCATACAGACCCGACGAATTGAGTGTCTCCTGACTTTCCCCTGCAGTCAATAGCATTGTGCGTGTTTGACTGACATTCGTTGCACCATTTCCCTGTCCTAGATTTTCTATTGTCGGACTGAATGAGCTCTCCTGGTGGCGAGCTTCCTTGTTGACCTTGGCCTTTTCCGTGACAACCTCCTTGAAGTCACTTGACATGCTGCAAAGTGAGGGTTCTTAGCCTTCGATTTGCAGTCCCTCGTATTGTGAGAGGGTGACTTACAAATTGAACACCACTTCTCCGACCACGGTCGTTTAGGTGTAGAGCTTGAAGTGCTCTTGCTTCCCTCCTTCTTCTTCTCTGAATTATCCTCTGATTTTGCACATAAGGTTCCCACTTTTTGGTTCCTGAGTTTTTGGCTTTCTTCTTGTCATGTTTCTCTTGACTTTTGGTGTTGATGGAAAGGTTTTCCCCTGCCTCCCCATGTACCTCGACGAACCGTTCTGCTAATTTATTCACGAGGTCAATACGTTCCGCTCCTTGTTCTCCCGGGAACGTCCTGAGAGGTTTAGACATTGCTTCTTCAGCTGGTCGACCACCATGAGCTCTTCCAGACTCTCATAGTCATGTGCGAACCCAGCCAATCCATCCACTTATGGAGATAAGATTTAAGACGCAAACTGTAGGCGGCAAACAACTCTCCCGGTTCTCGTTTCGCTGCTCGAAATTTTTTCCGGTAGGTATGTGACGTAACCTCGAATCGTTTCAGCAGAGCCGTCTTTAACTCATCATAATTGTTCTCATGTCCTGGTGGCAGGCGAGTATAAACCTCGTATTCCGTCCCGCGTAATCCCTGGGATAGCTTAAGATTCCATTTGTTACGCTCCAGACCCATAGCAACTGACATAGCCTCGAAGCGTTGAAGGTATTGATCAATCTTCTCTTTGTCCTCCTCGTAGACCGCTAAGGAAACTTCATAGCATGGTACCCATGTCCACCTACTGGTGTTGATCCTGGGATGGAGGAACCTCCAACTGCTCCCTCAGTTTCTCCATTAGATTGACTCTTCAACTCGAGTTCCCTCATCCGTAACTCGTGCTCCCTTTTCTGTGCTTCCTGTTCAGCTTCTAATTTCCTAGCTGCTTGTTCAGCTTCAAATTTCCTAGCTGCTTTGCTCAGCTTCCAATTTCCTAGCTGCTTGCTCAGCTTCCAATTTCCTAGCTGCTTGCTCAGCTTCCAATTCCATCCTTCTCAATTCCAACTCGGCCTTTCGATCTTCCCTTTCCGCTTGACGATACTCTCTCTCCACTTCCTGTATGTAATCCGTTAGAGAAGACCCAGCCAATCCCATTTCTTCTTCCCCCTTTGCCTTTAATTCTGCTGTGCTAAGTTAGGGGTGGCCATTATACAGAGAGGTAAGCTAGCAGGTCTAGTACAATATAACTGCAAATTACTATACAGATATATGAACAAGTACTATCAATCTAGATATTACCACACACAGCACATCACTCAGTGACAAGAGTAGAATCAGGACCACAGACCTATGCAGACGTGAAGTGTGAACAGGTAAGATATTAGTCCTAACCCCTATCCACATTCACTCTAGCTGGATTCTCCAAACTGATATCTCCCTCTTATAACTAAGGATCCCGTGTCAAAAGACCCCGTTGTCAGAAGATCCCACTGTCAAAGGTTCCTGCTTGCAGGAGATCTCGCTGTCCAAGGATTCCGTTTACGGGAGATCCCGCTGTCCAGGATCCCGTTTACGAGAGATCTCGCTGTCCAAAGATCACGTTTACGATAGATCCCGCTTGTCCAAATATCACGTTTACGAGCCCCCAATAATGTCGTGTCCTCCGTTAAAGTGTCGTTCCCTGGAGTGAGAGATCCGACACCCACATTCTAATATTATGTTTTTCCCCCCTCAATATTCTGGAGAATCCCCAGCTTCCGTCCAACACACTCCATCAGCCTATGGACAACTTTCCTATCACTCTCACACTGTCGTACTATGCCCCCTTCTCATACTTCCCCAACGCAACATACTCAACAACTCTTGCTTCTAGAAATTAATAAAGATTAATTTATTAAAATAAAAGTGTAACGTGTATGAGACGTGTATGCGAAGAAAATGTGTGACGTGTTCTATAAAGTGTGTAGACTCTGTCTCTCAGACATCAACTCAGTCAGCTGATCACAGCAAAGATAGACCACAGCACGTTACGTCAGAACAAGTACGTCTCACCCGTTGCCGGAACCATCTTGCCGGATAATGCTTTGCCTCTGTAGACCTCTGGTAATCCAATTTCATGAACATCGAAATAGACACCGGTGGTATTAAGAGTTAATCAGGGACCGGTTGCACTCTACACAATGTCCGTTCCTAATGTTCCTAAACAAACTGCACAAGTCTTCTGCTAGTGTGTACACAGTCATTAATGTTAATTGTTACTGTACTGGATCCTCAACTCGTGTCTATCTAGCCTCAAGTATAATGTCTTGTGTTCTATTACACGAGATTATATAACACTAGGTAACTATTAGATTGTCTCCGTAGTTACTACTGTCTGATGCTGTATGGTGCATCTGTAATCATCACTAGTGTTGGTTGAATCAACTCCTTTTAGCTTTTTTAGTTGCGTTCCTGTATGCAACTTTATTGACTCTTGAACTGGTGTTCTTCAGAATGGGTTTTTAAGTTCTTTCCCAAAAACTTGTTGAGGTTTCCTTGGATCTGGTAGGGAACCTAGGATAGAAACAACCACATCTGGTGATAGTACTAGTCACTGATCCTTCGGCTGAGTGTAAGCCTATCACCTTGCTTAATGATCTTTAGCTAACTAGACGTAGTCATAGAGCAGATTAGCTACCCACCTAGAGTCGAATCAGGCTATGACAAAGAAAAATATCAGCAAACAGAATGCGGAACCCCGCCCACCAGGGACACCTACGGAGGATCCCAATTATCCTTCATTACTCAACTAGTAAAGCTTATCAACACTTCACTAATCTATTCTAGCTAACAGAGCCAAGTATCACTTCACTACTCTAGCTAGTTTCCACTAACAGTGCTAATCATCACACTATAGTTTAACAAGGCTACTGCCTAAAGTAATTATAACGAATATATTATAATAAGTTATACCTTAAATGGCACTACTGCAGTCCTATAAATCATATCTACATCTGCCATATAGGCACGTGTAAAATTAAGTCACTAATTAACACACGGTAGATATTATTTCCACTAGGCGCTGCAGTGCCCTCACTCCGACTAGAGCATTATTCAAGTCCACCCTAGTTGATCCCAACTCGAGTTTATATGGCAAACTACCCAAGTTGTCCACGTGACGTTATCCTTTTCGCCCCCACACAGGTGTTATTTGGACATATCAGCCATTTGCAAGAATCTATTTTCCTGGCTTTTGTCCTGTCAAAGTTGTCAGTAATTGTTAAGATTTTCAAAACAAGCCAGCAAGTTTATGTCTACTTCCAACAAAGAGTTGCAAATAACCCCGTCAACTTCTCGATGTGCCGGAAACAAGAATTGACAGATGCACTGTTTTCCTGTCTCTCGCTGCCAATTCCGGTTTGTCTCTGACTGTTGACAACTGTCAAGCTTCTGTTCAGTGGTGACAATCCCAGCAGCCATTTCCGTCTGATGTGTTTATGACTTGTCAAAGTGATATCTGATTCAGCGCACTCACTTCCTCCTCACTCACCACCAATGTGTATATGGGCTGACCTGATGTAACCTGTGCTGTTTTTCCAGTACGGCTGTTGTGGGCCTAGAAAATACACGCCCAGCAAACGTCGGTATATTTATCTGTTTAACTCATGGCAATCTCGCGACACTACCTCAACTCTTAACTATTCCATCTCCGGCACACCGCATTGTAGCTAACTCGACTCTTTTAACTATTGCATGACATACCTCATTGTAGCTACCTCGACTCTTAACTTTTGCATGACATACTTCATTGTAGCTACTTCAACTGTGCTTGTTTGGTGCACTCCCTTGTAGCTACCTCGAGTCTTAAATGTTTCATTTATGGCACATTTTATTGTAGCTACCTCAACTGTTAACTATTCCATGTATGGCAGCACACTATTCAGCTCATAGTTATTTAATTCATGACGTATCTCATTGTTGCAATCTCAACCCTTAATTGTTCCATATATGGCACACCTCATGTTAGGAACCTCGACTTATAACTGCTTCATTTTGACACACTTCGTTGTAGTTACTTCAACTCTTGACTGTTCCATGTATGTCACACCTCCTTGTGGCTAACTCAACTTTAACTGTTTCATTTGTCACACCTCGTTGTAGCTACCTCAACTTTTAACTGTTTCATTGTGTCACACCTCGTTGTATTTACCTCAATTTTTAACTGTTTCATTGTGTCACAACCTCATCGTAACTACCTCATCTCTGTGTCATGTATGACACACCTCGTGGTAGCTAGCTCTACTATGAGCGTGGTATGGAGGGCAAAGATCAGGAATGGAATAACGATAAAGAAGAAAATTATTGCAGATAGGTCACACACCGAGCGTGTGAGACGTCAGATGGTGCGCGATGCTGGAAATGACCAAATGCTCACATTTACATGAAACATTTACCGCACGACATGGTGTGGTCAGAAACATTCACTACCGCCATGGGTTGTAGTTATTATACCTTCTTTGAAACACAATGTAACAAATTACCGTCTGATTGATTGATTGATTGTCAAGACGGCAAGGTGCCAGCGTATAATGTACTATCTGAGTATCCTCTTAAAGGCAATCGTTGTTATAGTTACTATGGTCGCCAAAGGTATTCGCAACATTCGTTTCAGAAACCACATCTCCACATTCCCCAAGCTCTTCTCAATCTGTTCGTTCACATTCGACGGTACACTATCCTACAGCAGGTCAGGTTCGATATAACGTTTATGTATTCTTTGATATTCAATGATAGTGATTTATTACATCAGATACCTTTCATCTTATGAAATGAAACTATTGTTTGACCTATTATGCCCCCGATCGCCGTCACACATCTTCCATCTGATACTATGATTGCGCCCCCACCCCTCCCCAGGAAGTGAATTTATTGACTTGGCTAAGCAATTTTTCATCGATTTTTACGTAAACTTTTGATGTTAACGTTTTCTTTAATGAGAGTCAAATAAGAATAGTCAACCAACACAGAACTGGCGCCTTCAGTACACGCTAAGGGAGATGCTTGGGAGAGGACTGGGCACGATTGTATATAAGCGCTCGTTCTTAAAATTCCGGTGTGCTGATGCCGAGGTAGCAGTTTCAACCCTACACTGATCAGTTGGACTTAAATGTTGGCTTATCGTCCCTGACTAAGGTACGTAAATTATAAGTACTACAGAAGTCAGAGTTGGTTCTCTTGATGGCGAGGGACATTGGTAATAGACAAAGCTAATCCACACACAAAAATCAGTCCAGTGATCAAGAAATAGTAACATATATACATATATGTACTACGCTTGAGCTCGAAGCGAGCGTACACAAAAAAATAACTATTGTTTATGTTGTCTAGATACTCAAGGAAAATCCCTCTTTTGCACACTGCTTGAATATCAAGGAAACAGAACCAATGACCTATATTATGTGTGTCACCCAAGTACATCGCTCACTGCTAGACCTAATATATAATGTGTTTCACTCCTGATAAGCGAGGGCGGTCATGTTTCACCATCTCACATGATCACCAGAGGCATAGAGTAGCTCCGTGTTCTTGTCTCGACCATACCGTGTGGCCAAGCCATCCAGGTATTTAATTTTCACCCTTGCTCTTGTTCTTTTCCCCTCAACCATCAGTCGTGAAAGAGAGTGGGTTGAAGGTCCGGAAGACATCACGGACTGGCACAATGTAATAATAACACTGGGTCGTGAGTGCAGAGAATGGGCAGCGGGCCGCACTGAGTTTGAAGTGCAACAGCTGATCCAGAGCAACACACATCAAGGTGACATAGTCATCTACATTCTACACCGATGGGTCAGTGGTGAGAAACAGACGTAGTGGCTGGGGCTTTATTGCAAAGGCTAATGGACGAGTCTTGAAAAAGGAGAGTTGGCATATGAGACTACGACCTCCAGCATGAGAATGGAGGTGGAGGCAGTAACAGCGGCATTCCGCTGGCTAGAGGAGACCACCGCAACACGCGTTGTATTCATTACAGATTCTAAGAGTATGCTTAGTAAGGTGGAGAAAGGAATGTTTCGTGTGGAATGGCTCTCGTCGCTTCAGAAGTCACAGATTGTGAGAATTGTATGGATATTTTGCCCTGGCCATGCGGGGGTACGGGGGAATGAAAATGAACAGTCTGATAGGCTAGCAGGGAATGCACCTCTTGGTGGTAGTTTACCTATGGACAAGGGGGGGGGGGGGGTGGTCGTGCGCTTGTGGGACCAGGTGGAGAAGGCGGAGGAACAGATTGAGAACCCAAATGTGGAAAGAATGAGATTGCGGGTAGGGGTTATGGAAGAATCTCAAAACTGAGAGGGAAGACCACGAGAACTTTTAATCAGATAGCGGTGGGATCGATCAGTAGTATGACTCTTCGTTGGCTGTAGAACGAGGGGACGGAGTACGTATGGGAATGTCCTGAGTGCAGTGATGTTGGTTCTTAACTCAACTCAACTCTTTTCCCCTCAATCTTGCCAGTTGTCACCAAGCTCTCTATTGGTCAGTATGTTTTCCTTGTAGCATCAGTCTATCTCTATCATAGCGATTCTTGTTCTAATCTATCAAGGCACATCCCAGCAGATGTTAAGACTGTTCCGAGATTGCTGTACCGATCTGTGGAATGGGTTGGGGGAAGAGGGGAGATTATGTGGGGGGGTGCGGAATTTGTGTGGGGTAGTTACGGATATGTGAGATGGCGGGGAGATGTATGTATGCGGGGGGTTTTTTTGGTTGGGGGGATGTGTGCTGGCTGGGTGGTTGGAGGTGTGTGGGTGGAGGAGGATATGTGGGTGGGTTGTTGGTGGGTAATGGGACGGGTGGAGGATATGTGAGTGGGTGGGGAGATGTGTGTGGGTGGGGAATGTGTGGATTGGGGAATTTATGTGTGCTTGAGGTGTGGGTGGATGGGATGTGTGGTTGATGGGAGTGTGTGTGGGTGGGGAGATGTGTAGGTGTGGGGATGTGATGGAAGGGTGGGGGAATGTATGTGTGCCTGGGGTGTGTGTGTGTGGATGGGTGGGGGATTTGTGAGTGGGTGGTGGATGTGTCTCATAACATGTTAATATGCATTGTTTATGTTTACAAAAATTCATTTGACCATGTTTTTCCTATGCATTATTGATGAACGAAAGATGAGTGATTGGAAGGGCCTGCGTGCCCAATTTGTTACCCTTTGAAAATAAAGTCCATTCTGTCTGTCTGTCTGTTCTGTCTGTCTGTCTGTATGTGACTCTCTCTCTCTCTCTCTCTCTCTCTCTCTCTACTCTCTCTCTCTCTCTCTCTCTCTCTCTCTCTCTCTCTCTCTCTCTCGCTCGCCCATTATCCCACAAACGAAATAACATTTATGTGAAAGATATCAAACTCAAATTTGCATATACTAACATTAAAAAGAGCATCACAGGAAATATAATAACACAAATAATCTTACACGGTAATAATAAGCATACAAAGAGTGTAACACAATAACAGTATAACACAATAACAGTATAACACAATAACAGTATAACTCAATAACAATATAACACAATGAGTGTAACACAATAACAATATTACACAAAGAGTGTAATACAATAATAATATAACAGAAAGCGTGCAATACAATAATAATGTAACACAATAATAATACTAAAACAAATAGACGAGTTCAGTTAAGCTGAGGTGTGTCAAGAACTCTCACAATCACACCAGGGACATTTCCATATGCGCTCTTTCCTCATTTTCAACAAAAAATGAAGAGTCCCTATACTAATGATACCAGTTGCGTTTTTTTTTTTTCACTCACTAGTTTTGAGCTCAAGCATAGTCCATACACGCTATTTATAGTAGTGATGGACTTAATTTTGCGAGTGGATTAGCTTTACATATTAACAGTGTCCCTCGCCATCAGGCGAACCCACTCGGACTTCAGAGGTACTTGTAATTAACATGACCAAGTCAAGGACGAAAGGTCAACATTTTAGTCCAGCAGTCCGGTGTAGGGGTTGAACCTCTAGCATCGGCATCAGCACACCGGATGTTTAATAAAACGAGTTCTTCTGAATTCGGCCATGGGGATCTGCACTAGTTGCAGTGTGATTATGTGTCCGTCTGGTCTTCCATCAGAATAATAAATGGGGGACCCTCCCTGCCCAATCATTCTCTCCGTGCTATAATTATTCATATGTTTTCCCACGCAAACAATAACACAAAGAGTGGCAAACAATAACACAAAGAGTGTAGATTAATAAGACAAAGAGTGTAACACAATAATGCTCAATGTAAAATAATAGCACAGTATACAAAATAATAACATACATCAGGTAAAACAATAACATGCAAAGTAATATAAAAACACAAAGAGTTTAAAACAAAGACCAAATACATTAAAAATAACAAAAAGAGTACACCAGTAAAAAAAAAATCGAGTGTAAAACAATGCAACAGTGTAAAATAATAAGACGAATAGTGTAAAACCTGTAACATAAAAACACAAAGCGTAAAATAATAAAACGAAGAGTGTAAAACAGTATCATTGCAAAATTGGAAAGGAAAAAAAAAGCAAACGAAGAGTGTACAACAATAACACGGAGAATGTAAAACAGTATCGCAATCAGCGAACAACGAAAACACAGATGTCAAGCGAGCCATGTTTAACAGCATAAAAGAAGTGACAGCTGTTGCCTAACGTTTGATGTCAATACTTTTTCTGTGTACGTTTTAACTTTTAATAACATTTTCTAATTTCATGTTTTTCTGTTAATCTGTTTGTGCTATTCCTGATTAAGATAACTAAGATCGAAACGTCGATTCCTTGTGTTGTGGTCTAACTTATTTTTATCTTATTAGTACATTAGGGCGTCTCCGTGGCGAAGTGGTTAAGCCATCTTCCTCTTCTTCTTTCTGTTTTTTTCCCCCATGTGAATGTACCATACGTAATATGCATTGTTTATGCTTACAAAATCCATTTAACAATTCCCCCCCCCCCCCCATGTAAATGTAACATGCACATTTGATGAATGAAAGATGAGTGATCGAAAGGGCCGAATGTAAGACGGGCCTGCGTGCCCAATTTGTTACCCTTTTAAAGTAAGTTCGTTCGTTCGTTCGTTCGTTCGTTCTTTCGTTCGTTCTTCTTTC
The DNA here is from genome assembly GCA_014155875.1 of Cepaea nemoralis. Lineage (NCBI taxonomy): Eukaryota > Metazoa > Mollusca > Gastropoda > Stylommatophora > Helicidae > Cepaea > Cepaea nemoralis. The sequence continues at coordinate 510,545 of JACEFZ010013156.1, forward strand.
GTTCGCCTGAAATATGTTTATAACTGCAATATTGTCTCTTGTATGAATCTAACAGTCTTTTTAGTTCACTCAGCGGTCCATAGAGTTTATCTTCCACTGTTGTCTCTCTAGGCCAGAAGGTTCGCCTGGATATATTGTAGTTTGGGCAATCCTGGATGGAGTATGTGCTCTGCTGTCTGCGACGCCAAACCACATGTGCACATGACTGAGTCACCAATCTTGAATTTTGTATACATGTGGTTGCGTAATCTATTGTGTTCTGTTCTGAGGCGCAGAAGAATCACCTATTCTGGTCTGTCCATAACGTGGTAGTCGTCTTGAGTAAGGTTTGGTGGCCTTCTGACTGACTTGATCATTCTTTTCTTTTGGTGGTATGTAATGGGCACATCAGGTTGTTCTTCTTTTGCTCCATCTGACACGGGTTCCGAAGGTTTGGGTTCGATTGCCAGGCCGCGTCCTTCGTTTCACGAGTGCATTTTTTTTTCGGAGACGCCTGGGTACTCGCTGGAGCTACGGAGTGTGCGACACCCTCGGCAAGCCACGTTGTGGAAAAAGACAAATCCATATGGGATAAAACACGGTGCAATGAAGTCGACTCTGTCGATTTTTAAGCTACTTTTTTTTCTTATTAAAAAGTTGCTGTTATTTGCTATAATTATTCATACAAACAATAACACAAAGAGTGTCGATTAACAACACAAAGAGTGTAACACAATAATGCTCAATTCGTTGCTATTATTATCACCATGGTTATTTTTGCAGCGTGATTTCTTTTTGCTAGATATACGTTCGTTTTAAAGTATGTGTTTATTATCTCTATCTTTTTCGCAGGAGTGACATATATTTAACTGTTTTAATTTGGTCAAGTTTGCCAGCGAACTGACGACAATGACATCAGCACGGGAAGAAAATAAACCCTGAGAATGACACGTATTAATCATACCATGCCACATGTGTATGCCTGTGACTCTGTTTACGTCAACCAATTTATCTCTTGTTATGTCTTATATAGATAAGAGTCTGGCCTTCGTGATTATGTGACACGTATTTTTGACCCGGCGTGGTTGAGGAGATAACAGCGCTAGCTATTGAATTACCGGTGCGCTGAGTATAACAGAATTTAAAAGGCGAGGATCGACTTCATTACACCGGTTACATCCCACATGGCTCGGTCTCTTTCCGCAGGGCGGCCAGCCGAAAGCGTCGCACAAAGCACGAAGTTCCAGTGACGACCCCCGGGAGTCTTCGAGGAAATTACACTCGTGAACCCGGAATCGAACACACAACCTTCGGAGCGAGAGTCAGGCGGCGTACCACTTCGACACGGAGACTTCTTCTGATGTTCTAATGGCGAGGTAGTGAGTCCATTCCTTACCACGGTTTCAGTTAGTTGCATATCCTTTACAAGTCGTAACAGTCATCCCCCAGGATTTTTGGCTGTTTGTAATTTCTTGGCAAGTTTACGTTCAGTAGTTTGCCTTTACTTTGAGAACGACCGGCACTCATACCTGTATGAAACTAGCGCAAGGCGTTCTGCTTTTAAAATCACCCGTAGCTGTGTTTCGAACGCGGTTTGCGGGATTGCAAATTGCGCCCCGTAACTCTTTCGCCGCAGCGGCATTAAGATGGGCGTAAATGTTGACTCTTTGTTGAGAAAGCAATGGCAAACTGCTGAACATAACATCGTCTAAACCAGTGTTTCCCAACGTGGGGCCCACGCCCCACAGGGGGGCAATTTGACTGTTAAGGGGGGCAATTCGAAATTGGAAGAAATCGGCTGAATATAACAACACGGGGAGACTTGAGACTGAAGTTAACTAAATTGGAACCTGACATAAGATCTCTTTGCAGCAAGCATCAAGCGCAAGGATCTCACTAAATTTAAATAATAAATAATTACTAATAATTAAAATAATATAGAAAAATCTTTCATTAAAATTATTTTGTACTTGAATTTCAGTTCTCCATTATATGTTTTGAAAATTTACTTACTGTGTTTGCTCAATAATTACCTAGTGATTTCTTCCTAAAACCTATCATTCAAGTGTCTTTAGTGAACATTTCAATTTTGAATATTAAAAATAATGTATATGTTGAAGGGGGGGGGGGGGGGCGTGGGGCTGGGGGAGGGGGGCAATATGAGTTTTAGAAAGGCTTAAGTGGGGCATGGCACAAAAAAGGTTGGGAAACACTGGCTCTAAACAGTCAACCTGTCTTTGATCGCATCGTCTTGTAAAGGGCATGCAACATTTATTTGTCTATTTCCCTTAATCTTCAACTGATCTTAAGTCCTGGAGTCACTACAATACTCCTCTTCTGATAATCGCCGTGGCGGGACGTGACATCTTTTGGAAACTATACGTTTAATTCACAACCAGACACGGAAGTTTAGAGGCACTGGAATTCGCTTCCTGGAAAACTAGACACTGGAGATTAGACTCATCGGAATTCGTTTTCCGGGATCTAAGGGTTTCTGTATGGCATGCAACCAGCACAACTTGGGAATGGTGTGGGATGGGAGAGTGGGAGATAACAGAAGATACATGGTGGGGCTGGGGCTGATAGAGAGACGGGGTCAGATATGGGGATCGAGAGTTACACAGACATGTAGACCGACAGACAGGCATACAGTCTGATGGACAGACAGACAGTGGTAGCAGCAGCAGCAGCAGCAGCAGCAGCGCATCTGTGGATTCCGCTCATGTTTAAAGCGAGCGAATGGGGGAACAAAAAGAAAACTTCTCAGTTTGCCACAACAGCACTGACAATCTCGTGACATAAGAACCGGCAACACTCAACACCTACCGACCCCAGTATATGAACATCAAGTTGTTTGAACAAGCCATACCGTCCTCGAACCAGTTCATCCCACTCCACCGCTTGCTGTCCCTGGCTGAATAAATTAACCACCACATTTGCACGGATAGATGACACTTGTGAGAAGATAAGAGAAAGCCAGGTACTTGTTGGTGCCTGGGACCATCTATTCAATCCTTCTAACTAGGCTCAGCCTTCTCGGGGCCGAGTAAACAGACCTGTGCCGGCTCTATGCCTCAAAGGTACAGTTACACCTGAAAAAAAAATGTTTTTATTGTAGTTTAGTGTGCCTTTTCAAACTCCGGCTGCCAATGAAATACATACGGCGCCATTAAACAGTAGGCAGTCAATACAAAACTTGAGAATTCCCCAGCGAGACCAAATTCAAAGCGGTTCACTCCTTAAGTTTTAGATTTATAGAAGGTATTAAATTCAGCAGTTTTTTTAACACTGGTTTGAACATTATAACACTGAAAGTAATCCCCAACAGCAAGCTATTGAAGAACACGAAAATACAATGGAACAAATTTAATTGAAATGGAACATTTAACGACATCCTCAGATGAACTTGGAATTGTACGCCATGATGTGTGCGACATTTGAGCCGGGCAGATTTTCCCACAATGAGCAGGACATTTTTAACAAAATCTACATACTGTACAAGTGTACTCCTTATCACAGCTTATTCGGCATATTGTGCTGGTAGCTTATTTTCTGCAACAGGAAGGAACTCAACTGGCGAAGTCCTGGATGTTACACCGGTCCGCTGTCCTTTCCCACAAACAGTTCCGGTATTTATTTTTATCGCATTGCATGAACGGCAGTGACAGCTGGCTGAAGATCCGGTAGTCATAAGTTCGAATTCTTCTGGAAGTTTTAATTTTTTTTTAAATATACATTGACTTAGACTGCCAGGTAGTCCCAACCTAACATTGGTGGCAATAAATGTTATGTGATATCAAGGTGGCCTCGTAATATTGACTACATCCATATTCTTTACTTTACTTTCCTTTAAGTATCATCTTAAATATATCGGGCAAAGTTGCCACTTGTTGCCACGACACTATCCCTATGGGGTGTACTGGGGAATGGGGAAGCAGATTAACTGGTAATAGAGGGATTAGACTGCGAACACACACACACACACACACACACACACACACACACACACACACACACACAAGCTTGACTCTAGTCCGACTTTGTAAAGACACATGAAGGGTGTAGCATAGGTGGGAGCGCAAACGCAATTGAAATATCACTACTTTTATCGTTCCTTTACTTATTCAGTAGAGATTTGCCCGCAACAGACGAGTGTGTTATCTCCGGCGGGCCTATTCTCGCTGGTCGCACGATCCGCACAGTGGAAGGATGGGAGATTTGCTCGCAACAGACGAGCAATATCCCCGGCGGGCCTATTCCCGGTGGACGCGGGATCCGCACAAGTCAGGCGGGAAGTCTGACGGTAGTACACGCTTTACACAGGTCCGGACACTTGTGATTGACAGATGTACGCGTCCTATGGTCCAGGCGCGTACGAGGTCCTCACCTGTGGGACTTGGCTGAACGCCTCTAAGTCGGGTCCCTTGGGTGCCAGGGTCTGGCCACCACTTGCCGCCTGCTCGTGGAGGCGAGGTCTCGGAGGTTTGACGCTGAGCCGCCAGCGTCTGCAACCTACCTTGTTCCAGACGTATTGGTTACCCATTCCTCTGGAGTACACAAGGCAAGGCCGAGAGAGGGAACATGTCGTTTGGGCACCACATGTTTCTCTGAAGCTCTGCCCAGGCATTGTGATGGAATTTTGGCCACATTCCAACTCACATACTTTGGTCTGTCAAGACTGTAAGGTGCCACTCACTCATATATATATATATATATATATATATATATATATATATATATATATATATATATATATATATATATATATATATATATATATATATATATATATTCTTTTGTCCTAATGCTTTTTCCAGAGAGGTACCTTTGAACTTTTAATATGCGCTACAGACATATGGAACCTGCTGTCTGTCGCTGTTATCCGAGAGGGTTAAGTGTCGATCCACTGCCAACGAATTCATGGTACGCGTGATATCGTTAAAAATCAATCATCATCGTCAAATATAGAGAGTATCCATTGGATTTTTTTCCAGAACATGCTGGTGTGGTGGGAAACGAGTAAATGGACAGACTGGCTGGGTATGCACCGCTGGTTGGGGAATTAGTGCATTATAAGGTGGTCGGTGTCTTTTGGGATAGTGTGTATAGGAGGGAAGAACACATAGATCATTACGGCCTGGAGAGAATGGTGCTGCAGAGAGTGACCAGAGGATCTGGCCGACACTCAGGACTCCGAGGAAGGCATGACGGACATATAATCAGAATACTACTTGGGTACTTAATATTTAATCCACCGCAAAATAAACCGCGTAGTTATTTTTAGCACTGACCTAGAACTGGTGAGATCGTCGATTTTCAGAATAGTGATATCGGGATTCACTTCGTGGTCGGTGGATAAGTGTGTTTGCAGCAAGTTGTACCCAAAACCGCACGTCATTGTCTTCGCAAACTTCCCACAGATACATCAAAGATGAGCGAGGGCAGATGGGACATACACAAGATAAGACGAGTAGCAAAATATATGGATAAACAATCCGACGACAGTGAGGGCCCTCTGGGGCCCAGAAATATTTATTGCATCCATGGAACCGTCTAGCAGTCTACCATACACTCAACCGGAAATGATCGACAACACATTCATTTTATAAAATTCTTTATTTCTGTCGTAATGAGTGTCGTCCCTGGGGTGAGGGGAATCAACATCCACATTCTTTTAACCCCATATCATTATCTTGAGGATCTCCTAGCTTTCTGTCCACAACACCCCGTGCAGTCCCTGGATCTCTCTCTCTCTCTCTCTCTCTCTCTCTCTCTCTCTCTCTCTCTCTCTCTCTCTCTCTCTCTCTCTCTCTCTCTCTCTCTCTCTCTCTCTCTCTCTCTTACCACTGGACCATGCCCCCTCTCATTCTTTTCCAAAACATATTACACAACACTAGCTTCTAACAAAATGACAAATTAAGAAAAGTGTCAGGTATGTGCAAAGTGTATGTGTAGAATGTCTGTCGTATAATCTAGTGTGTTTGCAGAATCAGACCGAACAGCTCAGGAGCAAAGTCTGCTTCATCACAGTACTGGCCACACAACAGCACCATATATCAAGTACAAGAAGACCTCACCAAATGATGCGTCTCTCCGGCCAAATGTCGACTTCCTCCAATAGCTCTTGGATAGTCCGGATGCCTGGTCACCAATAGTGGTATATAGTCCAATACTGACCATGAATCTGACACACACAGTGTAACTAATATGTCACTAACAGTTCTGGAATCTGATAACACTTGTACAGTAACATAATGTTTACTGTCACTTTGTAACTGAATGTTAGTAGTTTATTTCTCATAGGAATTCTCCAATTGTAACACACAATGTTAATTGGTAATGTCTCACAAAAATTCCCAATTTGGAAAAAACACAATGTTCAATTTCCAGTTCTCTATATAACTACTATTGTTCCTGTTACTGGTGGTATTTACTATGATAAGAACTACCACTGAGGAATCACTCTTATAGTCTCATCGTTTCCCGCTCAGCAGAGGCCAGGTTCTTGCAGACCCTCTGGGTTATGGGCCCAGTGCAAAAGCCGCTGAGTAAAATAAAACCGCCTTCACTGATCGAGTCATGACTTTTCTTCTAGCTTGTTGTAAAATATAGTGGAACCTGTTGAAGAGAGAACACACCTGGTGAGAGCAACCCGATTCCGACCTTTATTAGGTGAGTGTAGGCCGACGGCCGCACTCAGATATATAACAGAGAACTAAACTCTGTCATAATGCAGAGGAGCTCATCACACCGGTCTGAGTCATGGTAAGACAAGGAAAGACTAAAGGAAAAGTGCAGAAACCCAGTAGATACCCTACTGGAAGATCCTACCACTTGACATTTCCTTTATCCCCCAACCATCCTCAATCTCCCTAAATATCATCCCACTACATTGTCCTTAACTCACTGAGTTAATTGATATCTCAGACTAGCTAGTTCAAGCAACGCGATAGCCTACTGCTGCCGACGCTCTTATAATACGTTCTCATAACGCACATTACCACTCTAGTCTCCTAAGAATAATCTAACTTGAGTCTATCTAATTAAATACCATATATTTATTCCGGTTTGAAATCGAGACTACGAAATCACACAATGGATACATGTCAGCCGATGTAAATCAACACAAGACACTGTAGTCTCTCTCTATAATCAAACTAGGAACACTACACACACGTCCTTGATGTTTCACGACATTTGGTAGACTCCCGCCAAAGTTGTTTATCCAGACTTTTTTTTTAATACTGTGCCTAAATGACGTCACAAATCTGACTAGACACTAGGCGTCTAGAAGCTATTTTTATATTCCTTTTTCGACTCGATGTAAACAACTGGCTGGCTGCCCCGCTTTCACCTGGGGACTTGTCCCGGTACTTCAAAAAGTCCCGCCAGTCTGTAATCTGGAGAATAATTTCCCCACAACAAAAGATCCTGCCGACTTCCATCCAGACAGTCTGTCTACCACATCAAAGGATCGCTGCCGCCTGTAGACGGATGGCGCGACAGTCTTTCATCATCGACATCTCCAAGAATTTTCGTGACAATTTCAATAAATACATTACACAATATCACTAGTCTGCCTTCCACATGCGAAAGCAATTATATGTCTGCATCTATAATTAATGTGTGCACCCCTTCACGCACTATGCAATCACCCTGATGTCACGTGATTTCCCGTGGACTCTCGAGATTCCTTTGTTTGCGTTAAATTAAAAATGAAGTACCGCTAATGGTACCAGTAGTATTATGGCTCTTAACTGGCTGTTGAAGATGGGGACGGAGCGCGTATGGGAATGTTCCCTTGTGCCTTTGCTAAATGTTCATATCTCGCGGCTCTCCGCTTCACCCCTATCTCCCTCATTCTGGACAGGGAAGCAGATTCGGAAGAGTCCTTAAAGCCACCTCTTTGTTCTGCGTCTCTTATGGTGTTGATGATGTCTGGCCAATCCATTGCACTTCCTTCCTCGATCACCGCGTTGCCTGCAAAACCAATCGTCTCGCTCGTTGAATTACATAGAATAAGGAAGAAACTGTTAGCGAAGGCACATACATACGTATTGGCATGAAATTTTGTAAATGCGCGCACACACACACACACACACACACACACACACACACACACCACACACACACACACACACACACGTGCGTGCGTGCACACAGATTTCTTCTCAGTTCAGCTGAGAAATACAATGTAGTCCCTTTGTTTTCAAATTTGAGCAGAAAATCGTGAAAGACCTATTCCACTGCTAGGAGAGCAGCGGTAGCGTGGTGGCACGTATACTGCCCTCATTGAGACGGAATTTTAATATTGACCTGGTGCCCCATCTCAACCCATCTCAACCCAGCTTAAAATGAGGACGGGTAAATAACTTGGGATGGAAAGCATCTAGCGTGGCATTGACCATAACACCTTTGGAGTGCGACTTATCTGTTGAAATATGGATCTAGCATGTACAAAACACGCATGCAGGCGATTAAAAGTGTTCTTTACTATTACTTTTATATCCCACTCTTTTCCTGCCCACTTCTCAAGGCGATGTATCTGTACACGTATTGTTTCCATTTTGTTAAACATAATGTATTTTAGTATGTAATAACCGGTTCGTTTGTACGGAGGATGTGCATTTGATCTCATCTTTTTTATTTTAATGGCGTATTATGTAGAATATTTAGTATTATGTTTCTTTTGTATTTGTTCTGATTGTTTCTTGAGCCCTGCTCTTATAAACGTATTTTTATTATGGATTATATCTCTTCATGTATTTGTGTGTTCCCAAAGTGCATGTGTTTACTTCCTTCTAAACTAGTCGACACGACTTCTCGTTTCCAAATATATTGCCGTGGAAAGTCCACTTTATACGTGTGGGTTTGAAATAATAATTGTATCCTCAAAACAGTGTATTTACTTAGTGAATGTAAACAAACAAGTTTTAAGCTATAACTAATGTGTTTTAAGCATTTTAGCCAAAGTATTATTCCTGTATTCACTTCACTTGATGTATAACTTCAGCATGTATCTAAAGGCCGGCACTCTGGCAAAGGGGTTACGAAACGCAATTTACAATTCAGCATACCGCGTTCGAAACACAGCTGCGGGAGATGTGGAATGCAGACCGAGTTGCGCTGTTTTTCTTACAATGGTATGAGTGCCAGTCGTTAATTGGCAAACTACTTATCGTAAACTGGCCAAGAAATCACAGTAAAAAAACATGGGATTGACAGCGACGTCCTTTTAAATGATATACAACTAACTTTTTTTTTTTAAATATGCATCTGACGATTTGCAGCGAAATATACCAGGCAAGAAATCGTGCAACATATACTTTGTGATTTCAGTGTTTAAAGATAACTGTGCCTGTTACTGCCAACGACATAATATTTAATTCTTTGTATTTGTCCCTGAGATTGTGAAGACCAGGAATCAGTGCTAACATGGTTTAAAGGGGCCCAAAATGGGAAAGTATCGTTTTCATTGCACCTGGTTTTATTCCATAGGGCTCTGTTTCTTTTCGCAGGATGTCTTACCGAAAGCGTCACACAAAGCACGAACTCCGTAGCTCCTGCGACGATTCGAGCAAATTGCACTTGTGAACCGAACGAAGTGACCAGGAATTGAACCAACAACCTTCGGAGCGCGAGATAGGCGGAGAAACTGCTTTGCCGCGGAGATTCCCAAGGAATCAGCGAAGAACACAATCATCTCTCCAGCAGACTCTCTTGGAATCAGTGAAGAACATAACGAACTGTCCAGCAGACTCTCAAGGAATAAGTGAAGAAGACAATCATCTCTCTAGTAGATTCTCTAGGGATCGGTGAAGAACACAATCATCTCTCCGGCAGACTCTCTAGGGATCAGTAAAGAACACAATCATCTCTCCAGCAGACTCAACAGGAATCAGTAAAGAAGACAATCATCTCTCCAGTAGATTCTCTAGGGATCAGTGAAGAACACAATCATCTCTCCAGCAGACTCCACAGGAATCAGTGAAGAACACAATCATCTCTCCAGCAGACTCTCTTGGAATCAGTGAAGAACATAACGAACTGTCCAGCAGACTCTCTAGGAATAAGTGAAGAAGACAATCATCTCTCCAGTAGATTCTCTAGGGATCAGTGAAGAACACAATCATCTCTCCAGCAGACTCCACAGGAATCAGTGAAGAACACAATCATCTCTCCAGCAGACCCTCTTGGAATCAGTGAAGAACATAACGAACTGTCCAGGAGACTCTCTATGAATAAGTGAAGAAGACAATCATCTCTCCAGTAGATTCCACAGGAATCAGTGAAGAACACAATCATCTCTCCAGCAGACTCTCTTGGAATCAGTGAAGAACATAACGAATTGTCCAGCAGACTCTCTAGGAATAAGTGAAGAAGACAATCATCTCTCCAGTAGATTCTCTAGGGATCGGTGAAGAACACAATCATCTCTCCGGCAGACTCTCTAGGGATCAGTAAAGAACACAATCATCTCTCCAGCAGACTCCACAGGAATCAGTAAAGAACACAATCATCTCTCCAGCAGACTCCACAGGAATCAGTGAAGAACACAATCATCTCTCCAGCAGACTCCACAGGAATCAGTGAAGAACACAATCATCTCTCCAGCAGACTCTCAGGAATCAGTGAAGAACACAATCATCTCTCCAGCAGAATCCATGTTTCTCAGGTGGCAATTTCTGCTCTTGTCCAGATAATCTGTTTGAAGTTCTGTGTCACGTGTCCAACGCTGCGGCGTGATTTGGGTGAAGTCTGCGTTAGAAAGTTATCACTGTCAAATAGTGTTTGTCACTAAAAGTTAAAAAAAAGTAAAGTAAAGTAAAGTAAAGTAAAGGATCCTTTTAAGGTAAGGTAAAGTAAAGTAAAGTAAAGTAAAGTAAAGTAAAGTAAAGGACCCTTTTAAGGTAAGGTAAGGTAAAGTAAAGTAAAGTAAAGTAAAGTAAAGTAAAGTAAAGTAAAGTAAAGTAAAAGACACTATTAAGTTATAGTAAAGTAAAGTAAAGTAAAGTAAAGTAAAGTAAAGTAAAGTAAAGTAAAGTAAAGTAAAGTAAAGTAAAGTAAAAGACACTCTTAAGTTATAGTAAAGTAAAGTAAAGTAAAGTAAAGTAAAGTACCCTTCTAAGGTAAAGTAAGTAAAGTAAAAGACCCTCTTAAGTTATAGTAAAGTATCCTGGAGTATTGGCTAGTACACTTCTACTTCTTCGAACAATCCCGTAGAACTAACAGTGTCACTTGTGCACACTGGTGCTGGTCGCTGAGGCTGAGATACCGAATACCATGAGGTGACTTTTAGGCCACATTTAGCTCGTTGTCTCACTACTGGCAAATCGACCTCATGGTTGTAACTTTGTTACAGAGCGACTTCCGTGGTTAGTATTTGATAGTTGGAGATACCTGCGCCATGGTTATTATATCCTAACAACTTGAAACTTGCTCTCTTTCCTCGTCTCTCCTGCCAAAGTCACAGATTTAGATAAATAACTCAACAGAAGTCCGAGTCGTTTCCAACATCTATTGTATATCTTCATGTCCCTCACAGTTCCTAATACCACGTAATTGGCATACGTACTCTTTATAAAACTCTATCATTCAAACGGTAAAACTGCATTCTAAAACCAGCTCTATGAGTGTGCCATCTTCTGCCTCGTTCAGGACACGTCCGACCTGGACCGTGTCTGAACTCGTAATTCCCCAAACCAGAAGGGAATTGTCTTTTCCTGAATCTCGTCACAAAACGTGTTTCATGCATCAATAAACTATAGGGCGGGTGTGAGTTTCAATTATACATAACCCGCTCTCTGACACCGAAGATTCCAAATTGTAAATAATATACAGACATAGCTTTCACTGGGGAACTTTTGAAGACATTTTCTTTAAGTCCCTAAGTAGGAACCTCCAATTTGTCTGTGATGTGTTAGCACCATCACATTGTGTATACCTGAGTGCATAAGGGTTAGGTAGTCAGTTTCTCCCTCCCATAACACATAACTAACAATCCCAGCCTACATAAACACTTTCAGTTACTACCACTCAAAGGCAAACGCCAACTTTTCAATAAGACCAACCAAACTAATTCACAAAATCCTACATCGGAATGCCCCAAATTACTTTTGGCCATTGTTTAAATACAATGCTAGACACAGTAAACGACTAAATATATTACACATTCCGAAGATTAGTGTACTCCGCAGTTCAGCTGGGAACAGTCTTCGACGAGACATCGAAGACTGCACTAATCCTTATACAAATCATCGCAAATTATTCGAACACTATCTCAGTATAGATTACCTTCCCCCTTTATTATAATAATAATAATAATAATAATAATAATAATAATAATAATAATAATAATAATAATAATAATAATAAAACCCTAGTATTAACAACCTGCCCCATTTTGGTAGACCAGTATATTCCCTATAGCTAATAAAATGTCACATCATTCATTAATATTACTTAGTCGTGTAGTATTGATTTTTGAATTTTCCCATGCCTTTATAACGCATATCTTCAATGTTGTTGTTAATCTCAGTTAGCGTCGAATGATGTGTTGATGAAATAATGTATGAAAGAGAGTGAATGAAGGGCAGAATGTTAGACGGGCCTGCGTGCCCAATTCTTAACATTTTGAAAATAACGTTTGTTCGTTCGTTCGTTCGTTCCCGTAGGAAGGAAAGAGCTCACGCAAAATTTAGTCACTTACTACTCTAAACAGTGTGTAAGGACTACGTTTGAGTTTAAGTGAGAAAACAAAAAATAAAATTTAAAAAAAACGATCCAACTCTCGCTCGACAGCGTTCATGCCATTGTCAGCACAACTTCTTAACCGTTGCGTCAACGCGCTCGCAGAAGCAGTTTAATTGACATGAGAAATATATTTACTTGAGCTCCGAGGTCGCCTCAATCTTACATTGGTACCAGGACATTTTATGGGAAGTAAAGGTGGTCTGGGTGATATTAAGCACATCACCCATTGAGTGGTGACTAGTTTATGAAAATGGAGCACTAGCAGCATACACTCAACATATTGATCACATCACCTATTGAATGCCGACTAATTAATGACAATGGAGCACTAGCACCATACACTCAACATATTGAGCACATTGAGTGATTGAGCACTAGCACCATGCACTCAACATATTGACCACATCACCCATAGAGTGCCGACTAGTTTATGAAAATGGAGCACTAGCACCATACACTACAACATATTGAGCACATCACCCATTGAGTGGTGACTAGTTTATGAAAATGGAGCACTAGCACCAGACATTCAACATGTCTCCAGACGTGTACAATGGTCCTTGATCTTAATATTGATATACTGTATGTCCTTTGCAGGACGTAGCGATGAACCTCAAATTGTTTTTCTTGGCCATTTTACATTCACCGGATCTGTTCTCTCTCTATAGCGAAGTAATAATGAGACACAGTATTGATGGCGGATAATGCAAAAGATCTACAACAATTGTTAGACATTGTAATAACAGAGAGTGCAAAGAACGGACTCTCCTTGAATATCAAGAAAACAGTAGCAATGGTGATACCAAAGAAAAAAAGATGACACCCAAATGTGAAATAGAGATAGAAGGCAAAATTCTTCGTCAAGTGGATAGTTTTAAATACCTAGGGGCGTTTATAACATCAGATGGAAGGTGCACAACAGAGATAAGAGCAAAATAGGACACGCAAAGGCTGTATTTCAGAAAAGAAGACTATCTTATGCATTAAGTCACTCTCATTGAGTGCAAGAAAGAGAGTGCTGAAGTGCTGTATAGAACCAGTTTTGCTGTACGGCTCTGAATCTTGGAATGTGAATGAACAAATTAAAATTAAGAAGAAATTGGAAGCAACAGAGATGTGGTTCCTGAGACGAATGTTGCAAACTCCTTGGACTGCCAAAGTAACTTACAACGACTGCCTGAAAGAGGCTAAAGAAACTAGACCATTATATACAACAATAAGAAAGAGGCAAACCGCTATGTTTTTGGGGTCATGTGATGAGAAGAGAGGCATTGGAGAACATCGTGACAACTGGAAAGATCGAGGGGAAGAGAGGCAATGGCAGACCAATAGAAACGATGCTAGATGGATTGAGACGGTAGCATAGAGGAATATTAACAGCGGAGCTGAACAGAAAACTAGACACCGAGATCTGTGGAGAGTCATGGAACACCTACGCCAGCTGGCATGGCACTTGATGATGATGATGATGATGATGATGATGATGATGATGATGATGAGATCACTGATATGGAGCGCATGGAGAGAACTAGACAAATACCAATGATCCAAGAGGGAAGGGAAAGAAAAGATGATGGCGCTGTATATGCCACACATAGACGAAACCTGAGAATAATATAACTAGGAAAGTCTTAGTCTAGAACTCGCAACAGAAATAGAGCAGTGGTTCTCAACTTTTTTTGGCCTATTCCCTCCCCTTTACCATATATTCAGAACGTTATCCC
>JACEFZ010013156.1:532500-606235 GCA_014155875.1 Cepaea nemoralis
ACGCTGTTTGTAGATTGTTGTAACATTCTAGACAATTTTACCGTTCAGTATTTGTGAGCGACCGAATCACATTCCATTGTGACAATTAACGCAAGACGATCTGCCTTTATATTGTCCGTATCTTATTTCTAACCTGATATGCCGTATTGTGAAATTGCCCTGTCTGCTCCTACGCCGCAGACGCATGTGGACACAAGACAGACATACATAATATGATGCGGGGAAACGGAAGGAGAAATTAAACAGACAAAACAAAACGGCACAGAAGCCAGATGACGAGACAGGACCAATAAGGCAGCACTTGTATATCCGGTAAGATACACAAATGAAGTCAGGTAATTCAATCAAGCAATGTGAAGATAATAATTGAGAAAGGTAAAATTTACGACAACACCATCACAAATAACAGACAAACACAATAAATACTAGAGGTCAAGGTTTTATTCGCGCTTGTCTAGTTTAGCCTGTTGGTTTCTGTAAATGCAGTTTTATGATTGGGCTTGAAGGCAATATGTGGGCCAAAAATCGTTGTTCGTATGGAGAGTGAAGACCTGTTGACATAAACTGTTGCTACAATACAATAAAAACTGACAGCAATAACAGAATTAAGGTTTTGCAATATTCCGTATATGTCTCGTATATATAAATATATGGAGAGAGAAAGAGGGGGAGGGGAGAGAGAGAGAGAGAGAGAGAGAGAGAGAGAGAGAGAGCTACGTGGCGAAGTGGTCAGGGGGGGGGGGGGAGAAACAGAGATGCGCCGGTGCCGAAGCGCTGTGACTTAAGGGCAGGGAACACGATTCATAATTCTCCAGTCCAGGGTTCGAAATCAGCCGCAGAAAATTTAGAAATAGACCTTCGTATACTGATTTCGATAATAATCTAATCGTCGGTCGTCCAGAAAGTAATGGCAAACTACTGAATGTAAACATTGCTCAGTAAATCACAGACAGGCAAAAATGACCGACGTTGATTGTGGCGTCTTGTAAAAGACGTGCAACTATCATTATAAACAAAATACACACACACACACGCGAGCGCGCGCGCGCACACACACACGTCATGGTTTGCTGGAGCAAACCCACCTGGGTCCATCACGAGGAACTGATCCTAAGAAAACCACAGCAGTAGGCAAATATGTGTCTGCCCTGCTACCCGAGACTCGGCGAGTAAACAAAGCATCTCTCCCTGTCAGGATGTCCTGGTCTTTCCCAGAAACGTGGCAAACGAGACCAAAGAGCGAACGGCTTGTAGCTCGGTTATTTTCTAACCTCCAACATGCGCTTCTCCCCCTCCCCCCCCCCTCTTTTTTCCTCCCCTCCTCCATCCCCCTCCCGTCCATTAGACACTGTACAGGTGTTCTAGAATGGCCAATTAAAAAAACATCCCCGAACCAGGAGCCTGCTGTGAGTGCTATGTGAGAGGGCCATCACATTTTGCAGGGCTGAATTGGGAGTCTCCGTGGCGAAGTGGTAAAGCCATCTGACTCGGGCTCCGAAGGTGGTAGGTTCGATTCCGGGTCTCGTCCTTCGGTTCACGAGTGCACTTTTTCGGAGACTCCTGAGGGTCGCTGGAACTACAGAGTTCGTGCTTTGTTCCGAGCTGCGGAAAGAGACTTATCCATATGGGTGCAATGAATTCGACCCTGTCGAATTTTAAGCGACTTTTCAAGGCCTGAATGCACAGAGAGATAGATGGACGGTCTTTCCCTCACTTAGTGAGACGTCGAGCGTAGGCGTCGAACCCAACCGCGCTCATGACAATATCAACATAGCTCACTATCAATTACGCTAATGCCACCGATAAAAAGTATCTAGTGTGCTGATGCCAAGGTAGCGGGTTCAACCCCTACACCGATCATTTGGACTAAAATGTTGACTTCTCGTCCTTGACTTGGGGTCGCAAATTACAAGTACCTCTGAAGTCTGAGTTGCGTCGCCAGATGGTGAGGGGCACTGTTAATAGAGAAAGCTAATCCACATGCAAAAAGCTGTCCAGTGCACTATAAGTGTATGGACTACGCTTGAATCTAAAGCGAGCGAACGGAGAAAATAAATACTTTAGCAGGTGTAAATACAGTCAGCGCAGAGGATCCATTGACACGTCCTGGGACTTCCTAGGATATATGGTGATTATCCCATATGTATAGACCAACCCGCACTTGAGAGTAATATGGTCATATCACGTCGGTGGCCTTCACTTCGCAAGACATTTCCTGACCCAATTTTAGCTCGGGTCAACCTGGGGGACCAGGTCAATGTTAAGAATACTCCGGATTGCAATTTGGAACCCAATATATCCCCGCCACAGGTCCGCATGACCGAATGGATAAGAACGCATGTTCTTAAGCATCCGGTGTGCTGATGCCGAGGTTAGCGGTTCAACCCCTACACCGGACAGCTGGACTAAAATTTTGACCTGTCGTCCTTGAATTGGGGACGTTAATTACAAGTACCTCTGAAGTCGGAGTGGGTTCGCCAGATGGCGAGGGATACTATAAATAGGGAAAGCTAATCCACACGCAACATTCAGTCCATCACTATTATAAATAGTGTGTATGGACTACGCTTGAGTTCAAAACGAGCGAGCGCAAAATACTATATATATATATATATATATCCGCGCCGGCCTGAAGCTTGCTAGCCACTGCACCACCACGGCTCCCGAGTCAACCTGGGAGTCCAGGTAACTGGATTCAATTCCCCCCACCTGCAAGGGGATTCAAACACGCGACCAGTCAGTACCCACCAACAATTTACTATGCCCAATGCGGCGGTCCAGGTGCAGGTCACACCGTCGCACCAATATTGCGAAAAGTACAGGGTGTATTTTTAATGATTGTGCAATGTTTGAAAACAATTGCCGATCCAAATTTTGTATTTACCTATTATTTTGCATGAACTTTACAGAGAGTGAATTCACAACTTGGACAGGCAATATTTTCAAACACTGCATAGTCATAAAAAATACACCCTATATTAACGACCAGACGTTTCTGGGATGAGGAGTGGCTGGCCGAGTGACTAGAATGCCGGATTCTCCTTCCGGAGACCTGAATCCTCGGTAAGGAATGGATCTTTTTTTTTTCTGTCGGGGGCAAAAAGAAAACCCTAACCTTCACAATTCGCGGCGACTGCACTAGCCAGGCGGCCTTTAATCCTCAGGCTGAAGACCCCCCTACAATACACCGCAAGGTACTATGTTGGCAGTAAATGACAGTTTTTTTATGACGTCTTTGGGACGTCAACGTGGCGGAGTGGATAAGAGCACTTGATCTATGACTTCCATTGCGTTGACGGCGTGGTAGCAAGATTTTCCCCAATACCGGTCAGTTGGATTTCAACACTGACTTCTCGTTCAGAAACAGATGGCAAACTACTGGACCTAAACTTGCCCAATAAATCAAATTGGCATTGGGGTTGATTGGTATGTCCTGCAAAGGACATGTAACATGTGAGAGAAAAAATGTTACAGCTCTGAGATCGATTCAAGTTTCTAAAATAACGTATAACTTTCAGAATTATCTGAAAATTGCCTAGGAAGGAGTGGCAACGAGTAAGGGAACCAGACACCACAACTCATTACGTCGTGGCCAAACATTTCACATCCCAACAGCAGTGTCTACCATAAGATTACCTTTGTAGTTACTTATTGCAGCATAGTTTGTTACTAAGTTACCACTGATACCAGTGGCGTAACTTGGGAGCAGCATGGAAAGCCACCGCTGCCCCTGTATCCGACCATTTAAAAGTTGACAAATAAACACACATGCATTGTTTAGCGCGCATAAAAGCAAAAGAAAGAAATAGGGATTAGAGAATGCACCAGGCAACATACAAATTGAAAGTTACGGTTACCGACCGCGATTCGAACATGTCAACTCTTAATGACAACAGCGCCTCGCTGCAGGAGCAATTGCGCTTCGACGCATGCCCAGATAGATACTTTATTTTTTAAAATAACGCCTAGTTCACTTGTGTGTTAATAGTCATCCGGTGATTCCCCTTATGTTTTCGAACGCACACGTTTTTATGTTCGTTTCTCCCTAATTTACGGTCAATGCTACGCCTCTGACTGGAACCCCGCCCATCTTAAATTTTCTATTGAAAGGTAACGTTTTTAATTTCAAATAATATTCCCTCTTTCTCCCTCACCTCCCTTTGTGCCGTTTTTATTTTGTTTGATCTTTGTCCGACGCTGCACATGTTCAACATACACTTTGTGTATCTTGTTTCTTAATCGTGACAGGCAGCACCTGAATAATCTTATTATTGCGCTGCAGACGGTTAGGAAATGTGTTCTGTTTTGGTTGATTGGTTGGCTGGTTGGCTTGGTTGGTTGATTGGCTGGTTGATTGGTTAATAGGTTGGCTGGTTGATTAGTTCGTTGGTTGATTTGTTGATTTGTTGTTTGATTGATGTGTTGGTTTGTTGGTTTGCTGGTTGATTTGTTGATTGGTTGATTTGTTGGTTGGTTGATTAGTTGATAGATCGGTTGGTGTGTTTGTTGGTTGGCAAGTTGGTTGCTTGGTTGGTTGACTATTGATTAGTTGAATGCTGGGTTGATTGGTTGGTTGGTTTGTTTGATTGTTGATTGGTTGGTTGATGGATTGGTTGTTGGTTGACTGGTTGGTTATTTGGTTGGATGGTAGGGTAGTAGGTTTGTTGATTTGTTGGTTGCTTGGATGTTCGATTGGTTGGTTGGTTGTTTTGGTAGTTGATTTGTCAGTGGTTGGTTAGTTGGTTGGTTGGTTGTTAGGTTGTTTGGTTAGTTGGTTGGTTGTTTGGTTGTTCGATTGATTGGTTGGTTGTTTGGGTAGTTGGTTTGCCAATGATTGGTTGGTTGGTTGTGTGGTTGGTTGGTTGTGTGTTTGGTTGGTTGGTTGTTCGGTTGTTTGGTTGTATGTTTGGTTGGTTGTGTCGTTGGTTGGTTGGTTGATTTTTCGGTTGGTTGGTTAATTTGTTGCTTGGTTGGTTGGTGAATCCGCCGGAAGACTGAGCTTTAACTCTGAGTCCATATATTGGGGTTCAGATGGTCCACCCTCACAGACGGGCGTGTATACAAAGGAGAGAAGTTGGTGAAAAGATTTTCCACCCCATATCCACGGTAATCATGTTGTAAAGCTCTCCTTCTCCTCTCCAAGCTCAGAAACCAGCTCTGTCTGCAACACCGATCCTACAACGTCACATCTGATGAGCTCAGAAACCAGAGCGGTCTGCAATACCGATACATCTGATGAGATTAATGTCAGGATGTAACTAGGCCATCATACAGCACAGGACATACAGACTAGCTGGTATTACGTTTATGGTGGTAATATTTCCTCTATACATTTTAAGTGTCACTTTTTCAACAGACTCTCTACCATAATGCGAAGAGAAAACTCTATGTAAGTAAAACCATGAAGCCAGTTGCAATACAAATGAAAGTTTAGAACAGTGGTTCTCAGCCAGTGGGGATTTACCCCCAGGGGGAATTTTAGAGTTTCCAAGGGGGGGGGGGGGGGGAATTAAGATTATTTCAAGATCGCATTAATACAAGAACCAGTTACTTGATATTGTTTTCCCTCTAAATTTTACGGTTCTGTACTTCTCACCCTAATGAAATTCGTTTTATAACGTAAGTAGACCCGCAAATCACGTTGTATGTAGATGTCTAGACTTGTTCTAGTATGTGTTATTAAATTTAGCTTCCATTTTTATAGTATACTGTGTAAGGGTGGGGGGGGGTGGAATTTATAGGGAGGAAATTCGAAAGGGGGGGGGGGGAATGACGTTCTGAACATATTGTAAAGGGGTGCATGGGCCAAAAAAAAGGTTGAGAACCATTGGTTTAGAATATGTAGGCAGGTTAGAGTAATAAATGCACCGGTATTGGTTTGTTGCTATAGAAGGAAGTCTGAATAAAAACACGAAATATGGATGAGAAGCTCGACAGATGAAGGGGCGCACATAGATACAGACAAACGTTTCCATCGAAGTCTTTGTCAATGGAGCAACTGAAACGAAACAATACAAATATCTACAAATGTTGCCAAAAATCAGGAGAAGTCAGCAGAAATGAAACAATAAAAATATATGGTGTTTTCCATCAAGAATGATGATGATCATTCATTTCATCCAGTGGGGTTGAAAGTTTGGAGCCCTGAGTTCTAAGATGACTGGTAAGGCTTATTTTGGCTCGAAATGTTCTTTGACAATGTCGACAAAGAATGCTTGACGTTCCAGGAGGAGCATCTTCTGCAGTGGGGGTTTTTTTTTCCAGCGTTTTTCCCCTCACAGTTCTTGCTGTCCTGTTTGCTTTACAAGTGACTACACCCTTGCGTAATGATGTACGCCACTAAATTCGGTCTTTGGCAGCAGTCTCTCAGGTGTCATGATGGATTCCAAATGGTTTACGTGAGATCTTCAGGGTGTCTTTAAAGCATTTCCTCTGGCTGCCTTGGGAGCGTTTATCACAGCGCAGCTCACCGTAAACAAAATTCGTTTAAGAAACCTGTGATAAAATTATCTACCAATGTTGCCAAAAACCGGGAGAAGCCAACAGACCCACGAAAGCCGGTGGAAAGAACACAGTATGGAATCGTTCGCCTCTGTTTGTGTGGGGTTTCCATCCAATGAGCTTCCCGTGTCGTTGTTGAGTGTGTTTCCTTTTTTTTTTTCGAGTTGAGTCACGAACCGACATCACAGCTTTCTGGACATACTTCGCTCCGTCCTCATCCTCAACAGCCAGCGGAAGCGTCCCAAAACTAATGATACTAGTTGCAGTCTGAGTATGTGTATGACTGCCTGCTGGCCACTGCTCTCCTATTTTTCTGCCTCCTCTCTCAATTCCCTCGTCTTCTTCTGTTCATTCTCTCTTCGCTAGTGGCTGATGCTGACATCGTCAACACACACACACTCACACACACACACACACACACACACACACACACATACACACACGCACACTATACACATATGTGTGTATGTTATGTGTATGTATGTTATGTGTGAACGTATGTGTGTGTATGTTATGTGTGTGTATGTGTGTGTGTGTGATAAGTGTGTGTAAAGATGTAGACGGCACGACACAATCAATGCTATGATGTTAGTTTCTTACCCTGTGTATGTTGTTTTCGTTGCCTACAAATATTTAGCAAGGGCTTTAGGTGCAAAACAGATAAGCAGACGTGGCCCACATTTGACGTACCTGGCGGCAATCCTACCTCTTATCAGCTTTATGGTAATTGAGGAATCCTCCCTCTGTCCCCTTACCCGGTGGGTGTGGTTATTGTTTGCCCATTAAGATTAAAGCTTGCGTGGCTGACAACAGATCTATTGTTGTGAACGATTATAGAAGGTCTAATGGCTTCCTTAGACAACTCAGTCACTGTTTTGATCCTGGCTCATGACGTAGCCTTAGATTAATCCTTATAGCGCCACAGATCATTTGAAGTGGTCCTCGTTGTGGTTTCTTCTTCTTCTTCTTCTTCTTCTTCTTCTTCTTCTTCTTTTTCTTCTTCTTCTTCAGTCCTTGAGACTTCTAGTAGAGTATAGGCCCAAAGCCACACATGGCAGGCCCTTGGTAAGCCGGTTCATTGTTGGTTGATGGCTGTCTGAATATTCATAAGGGAAAGGCAGAGGCACTGAGAATAATACATGGATAATCCACAGGATAATCCGATCTCCCTTGTTGAAACTCATTTCAAGAGGGGGAATCAAGTACTTGTTTAGATAGCAGTGTAGACAAATACGGGAGAACAAATGCAAGTATTAAAATGAGAATAAAACCGGTAAGAAAACATTCCAACACTAGGAAATGTATGAAAGTCCAACGAAATTAAACCCAGAAGCATATTTAGAATATTTAACTCTGATCGTAAATTAGTACTGCGATATGGATAGGAACATCACCATCATCGTTATCAAGTGCCCTGCCAACTGGGGTAAGCGTGTCTCTATACAGATCTGGGTCCTTGGTGTTCTAGATCAAGTCTGCTGATGTTGCTACATGCCAGCGTCTCAATCCATCCCAGCATCATTTCTCCAAGTCAGCCGCTGTCTCTTTTCCGACAGATTTTTCCAATTGCCATGATGTTGTTCAACGCCACTCTTCTCATCACATGACGAAAGAATATTGCTTGTCTCTTTCTTTTAGTTGTATATAATGTTCTAGATTCATTAGCCGTCAGAAATATCGAAAATGATTACAACATTTACTTATTAACTACAAACATCCAAGGACCTGTGCCTGCGTGGACTGGAAGAACTAAAATCGAATGACAGAATCACTAACGCAGAGCTTAAGGAGCGAACTAGGCAGATCCGGGTGAATCAAGAGGTGAGGAAAACTTCTGGCGCTGGATACTACACACATTAAACACATCTGATAATAGCAAAACTAGAAACACCTTTCTTTGAACACACAAGGCAAAGGTAATAGATGGAGATATACAATAAATGAAGAAGATAATTAGAGACCGACATAAATAATGAGAGGAGGCCACGGAGGATGCTACAGGTGACAGCAACAGATAGAACTGATGGTGTAACTTTGTTGAGGGTCAGTGCTCTAAGGAGAGAAACGGGGCCGTAGAGAGAGGAGAAGATTGAACAGACACCACGAATAAATCATAAATAATACTGTTAGCTGGGAATTACACACAGGGACAGTATAATATAAGAATAGAATATAAAACTATATGTATAAAAACAGGATGAATATGCAGGGGAGAGACTAAGAATTGTGAGCTTATATATAAATATATGAGTATTGTTTCACGCTCATAGAAGAAGAAAGCAGTATAGATTAGAGGACGCACTAGACAACATAAAAATGGAAAGCTGTAGTTACCATGTTAGGATTCGAATCTGTCACCTCCAAATGACGACATCGCCTTGATGAAGAAACAAATGTAATTCGACGCATAACCAAACTAGGGATAATTTATCTATGCAATTCGACGCATGACCAAATTAAGGAGAATGTATCTGCACAATTCGACGCGTTACCAAAATAGCAAGAATTTATCTACAAAATTCGACTCATGACCAAAATAGGGAAGAATGTACCTACGTAATTCGACACATGACCGAATTAAGGAGAACGTATCTAAGATATATACAACAAACATTGCAGACGAAGAATGAAATACAACATAACTCAAATATATAGCACTTCACATAGACTAAATATAAGAACTGACAAGAATAAAAGAGTTTCCTAACTTTATGTAGACAGATGATCCTCCAATTTCCCTTCTGCTATGTTCTACAACCAGTGTAACTATGTTTCTATTTAAGAACTAATTATTGCCTCCTACGGACAACAAGCCGGTCTCTCTGGCCGAGGGGTTACAACACTTTCTCCGTAATCCCTTTTATCACGCAGAGTCTCGAAGCGGGGGAGAGCTGGAGGCGGTTCGACCCCCGCTGGTGACTTGCGGGATAACTGAGCCGGCCGCTCAGAAAGCAATGGCAAACTACTGAGCGTAATCTTGCCAAGAAATCAACAGACAGCTGAAAGATGCTGTTGACAGCGATGTCCTGTAAAGGATATGCGAATTTAAAAAAAAATAAACGGACAACAATCCCTTTCAAATTAATATTCGTAATATGGCTGATTCTGGCACAGGATTATTAATCTAAGGCTAGGATGGGCCTTAATTATAGCGTCTCCAACTCTTCAAAATATTGTCGAAGTGTATTAAATAAGTCAGGTAATTGTTTTTTAGAGTTAGTTTCATGTCCTTTGCAGGGCGCCGCAGTCAACTCCAGAATTTGTTTGTTGTTTGTGATTTCATGAAATGTTTACGTTCAGTAGTTTGCGATTGCTCCCTAAACGACCGGCATATAACCTGTGTATGGAAGCCAACACAAGGCGATCTGTTTCCACATTTCCCGCAGCTATGTTCCGAACGCGCTATGCGGCATTAAAAATTGCACGCGAAAATCCTTCGCAACAGAGCTTCGAAGTAAAGTAAAGGATCCTGTTACACACCTTAAGAAGCATTGGGTATATGGTGCTGTTCCCATTTTCCTACAGACCAATCGGCACTGGGTGGCTGTTGTGGTCAATATGACTGCAGTCGTCTTTACTCCCAGAAACAATCTTCGTGCTTATTTTAGGCTGGGTCGATCTGGAAGATCGATACATTTTTAAAAATCCGAACTTGCCCAGCTGCGGATCGAACCCCTGACCACCGAATCTAGTATTTGCCAAGTAGCAGGACAGAGAATATGACGCAAAAGTAAATTCGCGACGAAATCGCGAAACCAATGTCTAGGAGTATCGAATGGGCTGACGTAGAACGGAGAACACGTCATGGTTAACAACAAAAAATATTCGGATCACAGAGCTCCACCAGAGAAGCAGCACGTTGAAGTTGTCTGGAACTTAGAAAGATATTTACTGGCAGGACAACCGTACTCATGGCCAACACATATTAGAAAGGAGAACCAGAATAATATGGCATCTTACATGGCAAACGAAATATCTTTGACAGATGCGGAATATTAGAATGAAACTTAGAATGTCACAGCAGAAGTACACTTTGGCAACCTTGCAAAGGACAGAAGGACTGCAATACGGACTTGATAGTTCTTAGTAGCTAGTTGGTCAACAATTGATTATTTATAATTAATGTTATTATGTCCGTCCCGTCTGGAAATAACAGACCCGGTCGAAACCAATTATGTTTTCATGAAGTTTCTGATTGATCATGCAGCACGAGAATGTGGGCAAATAAACTTGGCCTCATCAATCTGCCGGCCTTCGAGTCCTGTCATTGATGTTCAATTGATGCTTCGTTGACATTGCTGGATTGTTTCTGCAAACCCAGGACCTTTTATATTTGAGCTAATTCTGTTGAAGTTATGCAGGACACATCTCAACAGTTTTCTAGAGGACCGTTAACTTGACTTGCCCAGACAGTTACAGACGTTTGATTGCCGCGTACCCACTCAACTGATAAGAAGACAAAAAGGGAACTAGGCGGTTAAACTGTTAGGTGCAATATAAACACGAGTGCACTACCGGAACTTTGTCTTATGTCTAACCAAAGTCAACAGTGCGGAAACTCCACCTTCTCCAGGCCTGAAATATAACTTGTTGTACGTGATTTATTCTTTACAAGAGAGAGGTAGACAAATGCATGTCTTCCTTGTTGCCACAAGTGTTCTGTTTGTTTCGATAGAGGTCATAGCTAGTCAACTTGACCTTGGTAATATCAATCAAATGTAGATAAGTGACACTTAGATCAATCACTTGCCGTCTCCACAGAGAAGGTACACTAAAATGGATTGCTTATGCTTTCTGTCTTTCACTTTTATTGTACACTCTACAGACTGCCTTTAATCCATCCATCTCTTGTGGGTGTTATTTTGCCACTTCTATCATTTGACA
The DNA here is from genome assembly GCA_014155875.1 of Cepaea nemoralis. Lineage (NCBI taxonomy): Eukaryota > Metazoa > Mollusca > Gastropoda > Stylommatophora > Helicidae > Cepaea > Cepaea nemoralis. Next base: position 543,886 of record JACEFZ010013156.1, read on the forward strand.
CGTTAAGAGAAGAAATAAATTGGAGAACTTGGTGACAACTGGCAAGGTTGAGGGGGAAAAGAACAAGGGGAAAGCAGAGAAGTAAAAAGTTGGATGGCTTGGCCACGTGATATGGTCCTGACAAGAACACGGAGCTGATCGCCGACACTGGTGATCATGTAAGATGGCGAATCATAACCGCCTACGTTTATCGTCGTGGCACATGATGATGATGATAATTGTCTATCTCTTGTTCGCCTGAATTCACTGTTCCTTCCAGATGAGTTGAGATGAGTTGAGTTGAGATGAGTTGAGTTGAGTTGAGTTGAGTTGAGTTGAATTAAGTTGAGTTGAGTCAGGTACTGACATCACAGCACTCGTGACATTTCCATACGTGCTTCATTCTCACCTTCAACAGCCAGCGAAGAGTCATAATTATTGTTGTACCAGTAGTTGTCTGGTCTTTCCTCGAAGTCTGAGTGTCGGTCAGATCCTCTATTTGTTCTTTTGCACTGTACACACGATCCCAAAGTGTACAGACCACATCTGCCTTATCATGCACCAGTACCAAACCGAGAAGTGCAGACCCAGCCAATCTATCCGCCTGCTCATTTCTCACCACACCAGCATGTCCTGGGAGGAAAACCCACAGTACTCTCTATTTGATTGGTGTGTGGTCTTTACAGGGAGCCACGGTAGCTTGGTGGCTGGATTACCGGTCCCCGACTTGTGGCGCTTCTTGTGCTAACACAGATGTGATCACATAATTCATTCCACGACATTTCTGGGTCTTAACTCAGTGTCATCACATCCGATCAATGCCGCTTCTGGGTTTAATACAGTTTCATCACATACTAATAACCCAATGCCATCACATACTAACAGTACCTCTTCTGGTGTCAACCTAGTGTCATCACATTAGACCAGTACCGCTTCTGGTGCTAACCTAGTTTCATTCCATTAGACCAGTAACGCTTCTGGTGTCAACCTAGTGTCATCCCATTAGACCAGTAACGCTTCTGGTGTCAACCTAGTGTCATAGCATTAGACCAGTAACGCTTCTGATGTCAAGCATTCTTCGACCTGCGGCGCTACTGGAGTCAACTCAGTGTCATCCCCTCCGATCAATAACGCTACCGGTGTCTGCATGAATCGTAACCTCTGACCCATCCCTTGTTAAGTATCAGCCGTGTGATACGATAGGACTGTGAGTATACCAATTCACGGTTTACTGAGCAGAGATTACCATCTGTCTTTCTTCTCACATTGCCTTCTAGAAAATGTTCTGGTGCATTTTTGAGGGTGCATTTTCTCATGTGCATTGGGTTGGAGTCTGATAACAATGAAATATCTCAAACCTTTGGAGGAAGTAATTTCAATCCAGGCTCTATCCCAGCCGTTCAATGTGTGCTGTGCTGACTCATGGTCTGGTTACAATTTAAAATTCATCTCCAAAGATGTGAAATTTCAATACCGGTCTTGCGCAACCCGTCGCTGTCTGGACTTGGGGAGAGAAATGAGAACTCTGCAACAAATTCCCATGGTGATGGTAATTTGGTATCGGGCCAAAGTCTCTACGTCAAACTCGTTCCAATACATGCAGACCCTTCTCAAGGCTCAAATTACGGGAACTTAGTCTTTCGGGGGATTCACATTAAGTCTCCACGCCAACTTCGTTCCGATAGATTCAAGCTGGAGGTAAATATAGCTGAATTGGTAAGAGCGCTTGCTCGTAAACTTCCGGTGTGCAGATGCCGGAGTTGCGTGTTCATTCCCTAAATGGGTTATAAAAAAAAATTAGTTGCATGTCCTTCACAAGACGTAGCAGTCAACCCCAGCATTTTCGCTGTTCGTGATTCCTGGGCAAATTTTACGTTCAGTAGTTTGCCATTTCTGTCTGAACGACCGGCACCTATACTTTTTTCGAAAAAGCCAGCACCGCTGTGTTTCGAACCCGGGTATACGGGCTCACAAACCGCGTTCACAAGCCCTTAGCCACGGCTAAATGGGTTAGTTAGACTAAAATGTTGACTAATCGTCCTTGACTTGGGGCCTAAATTACAAGTACCTCTGAAGTCGGAGTGGGTTCGCTTGATGGTGAGGAACACTGGTAATAAGGAAAGCTAATCCACACGCTAAAATAATCAGTCCAGTGTAATAGAAGTGGTAGCAAGTGTATGGACTACGCTAGAGTTCAAAGCGAGTGAACGCCCCCCCCAAAAAAAAACAAAAACATCAAGCTCTTTCAGGGCTGAAAAAGCCCGTGCATGGAACTCAGCCTTGTAGAGGATTTACAACCGACCCAGGAAACACCAGGCTGCATCAGTCGTAATAAAACATGTTCAACCCTCCCTCAAAAAAGGTTATTTGGCCTCGCTGCCGAAAAGTATTCTACAACACAATCTTTCTACTAACTCCTGTGTCGCCAATGCCAAACCTGAACAATGATAGAACAAGAGAAATGAAAAATTATAATAACGCAAATGAGATTCCTGAGAAGAATACTCAGCGTATCAACACGAGAGAAAATCATAAATGATGAAATCAGGAGTAAAGTGTGGGTAATAGCAGCGCTAGATTTCATTAGAAAACAGCAAGTGAAATGGCTCGGCTACGTAACAACGCTACCGGCTGACAGTGCACCACAACAATCAATGATGTACAGACCGAAATAGCACCATTAGAAGTGACAGAACATGTAAACTGTGAACCGAAGGAATAACAGTGTCCATGGAAAAGTTGATATTTGAAGCCCATAAACGTGCACTCTCACGCTGGTTATGCCTCACCTGGATACTTCAAGGTGCAAGAGGAACAAGATGAGATCATGGAATAGGGGCAATAACCAAGAGCTGAAAATTGCACAGCCATTCATCTTCGTACCATCCTCGTTTATATTCTGACGTACAAACCCAGAAAATCCGCCTACACGCGAAACATGGCGGTAGCTATTTTCCAGTTCTTAGAAAAAAGCTGTTAAAAACAAGATGGCAACGTTCTGATGAAAAGGTTGACAGTTCATATGTCTATAGTTATGTTAAGCTGTATGTGACGTCTTCGGACGCGAATACATGCTACGTAGTATCTCACAAACACCTCGCGCCTACTCCTAACAGAAGCAGGTAACAACAAAGCTGTCAGGTAGCCGAGCAAATGTACTTAATCAAGATCTTAATGTCTCTTCGTTTAAGTCTCTTGACGTCATTACTTAACCCTCAGGTTTGGAACAGCCTAATTATGGGTTCAGAAACAATGTCCCAGCAGTGAGAGAATGTCGGAAAGGTTGCTGGGATTGTCCCTCGAAGCTGCGTATATTAAAACAGTTCTATTTTTCCCCGCCTGTTTAACTGGTCAGATTTTGTAAATAGCAAAACATTTTTTGGGGCCTTACCTTCTGATATATATTACCCCTTGAAATTGTAATAGCAGTTATAATGTGTTTTCCCTTAGGAAAAGGTTCTTAAACTTAATTACTTTTCATTTTTGAAAGATTCCGAAAGTGGTCGGTCAAAAAAAAAAAAAAACATGTCAGCGACTATTACGAGATAAAGACAGCATTAGGAAAACGCTTTTTATTCACATTAACTGTATCATTCGATCATGTACAGATAGAGACAATCAGTCTTATGGGAGAATTGATGTGAGATTTTAGTTAGAGTGCTAAATATATACTGATATACCTGATATGACTGATTTACCGTGTGATAGTAGACGGTACTGCCTGCTTTCTGTTAGCTCCGAATGTTGGCGGCACTCAACAAACCTGACACCCCATATTATGCCAACGGCTTCGTTGCTGAGCGCAATTGGGAGGGTACAAGCCTTACCTTAGTTCCTTAAATCTAAAACCCTAATGTCATGGCAGGGCAGGCCAGGCCCTAAGCCTTGATCGGAAACTGGTCTAGGATCGAGACTCTGAGAGGTGGACAGTTAGGGCATTTCTTTGCTAATATAGCAGCTTCTGCAGCTTGTCTTGTTCCAGGTGTATTGGTATGTACCTTTCTTCTGGAGTAGAACTAGGCTGGCCTGATGGAGGGATCATGCTAGCAATGGGCAACACATGGTCTCTACAACTGAGTCTGAGTGTTGTGCTATGGAGAGGTATAACTCTATCCCTGGTTCCCGTTAAGGGTTGTTACTATGCCATATTTGAAGCACAAGTGCAACAACTATCGTCTGTCAAGACGGCATGGTGCCTAGTAGCAGTGCTTATGGGAGACCAACCGTTTGGATGAGAATTGTTCATTCTTCCAGTGGCATATCCTGTCCAACACATTTCCCTGTAACAGTCTTTCGAAAATGATCTCTATCATAGGCCAGATGACCTGCCTCATGTTGCCGTCATGTGCAAATGATGCTCTATCATAAGCCAGATGACCTGCCTCTGTTGCCTGTCATGTGCAAATTATCTGTCACATCTTGAATCCATCTTCGCCGTAGTCCTCCTCTTCCCCGCCATCACTGTACACCCTCACCACCCTATAATTATATTTCCTAGACTTTCAGACGCTTTATTTCCCCTCTGATACGTATCTGCTTGCAAGAGGTAGAAAGGCTAGCGTGTTCCAGTGACCTCGAGAGCAATGCCGACTGAAGCGCAGCTACTGGTAGGGTCTCCTATGTCGGACAGGTCAAGGGGTCAGAACCACACGAAGAGAGACACAAACCTACTGCTTCGGAAACAAAGGCTAAGAAACGAAAACTTAAAAAAATGCTTGTCGAAGACTTGAGCATCGCTGCTTGATGAAACAGTGCAACGCAATTCACTAAATGGTGTTTTTTTTTTTTTTCCATGTCCAATCTTTCTTTTTTTTGGTCATTTTCATCATTTTAAAACATCTTAATAACTAATATTCTTTAATGCTGTATCCTTGTTGTATATTTTTCTTCTTAATTGCATATCCTTTACAAGACGACACAGTCAACCCCAGCTATTTTTTAGCTTCTTTTTATTTCTTCGGCAAGTTTACGTACAGTAGTTTCCCATTGCTTTCTGAGCGACTGGGCACTCAAACCATTGTATAAAATTCAGCCCAATGCAGTCTGCTTCCAAATCGCCTGCAGCTGTGTTTCGAAAACGGTATGCGGGATTACGAACTGCGTTCGTAACTCCTTCGCCACACTCCTTCGATAAATTGTTTTGCATATCCTTTACAGGACATCGCTGTCAACCTCAGCATCTTTCAGCTGATTGTTGATTTCTTGGCAAGATTACGCTCATTAGTTTGCCATTGCTTTCTGAGCGGCCGGCTCACATACCCCGTAAGTTACCGACGCGATTCGAACCACTGCTGAATCTCACCGTCGTCATGTTACTAACGAGAGTATACGAGATTACGGAGAAAAGTCTCTAGGCCAGGAAGCCGGCACTCCTTCGATAGACTTCCCTAAATCAAGATGTCTTCATTAACCAGGTCTATTATCTACCTGAAACCACAACTATGGAATTTGGACTAGGACCCGTGACCTTCAGGGTTCCCCAACTATTGAGAGCGCTGTGACCTTGCGTTTGGGAAATTCCAAGCCGGTCAACCCCGATGGATGAGTCTGCTATGGGATTGCCGCTACCATTACCTCATTGTGTGGGCGAGAACTGGTCATGGAGTACACTGCAGGACCCTTGTGCATGAACATTGCGTACGGCGTGTATATAAGCACGATAAACAATCTATCAACCGGGCAGTGCTAGCTTCAGTGTTGGGGAGTTTGTTTATGTTATACAAGTAATTTGTGATCAGGGATGGCCAGATAAGAGGTAACCTCTCTCTACCCCCCCCCTCTCTCTCTCTCTTTCTCTCTCTCTTTCTCTCTCTCTCTCTCTCTCTCTCTCTATTTCTCTCTCTCTCTCTCTCTCTCCCTCTCTCTCTCTCTCTCTCAATGTTAGTCTCTCTATGTCTCTCACTGTCTCTTCTCTACGTCAGTATCTCTCTGTCTCACTCTGTGTCTGTGTAAATGGCTTTCTTTCTCTCTCTCTCTTGCTCTCTCTCTGTCTCTCTGTTGTTGTGTTTCTCTCTGTTTCTGTGTGTCTCTCCCTGTCTTAGTATCTATGTCTCTCTCTGTCTCTATGTCTTTGTGTCTCTCTGTCTCAGTCTCTCTGTCTCTATGTCTCAGTGTCTCTCTGCCTTGTTCTGTCTCGGTCTCTGCCTCTCATTCTCTCTCTGTCTTTCTCTGTCACTATGTCTCTATGTCTCTCTCTCAGTCACTCTGTCTCTGTGAATCTCTGTCTCTCTCTGCCTTGTTCTGTCTCGGTCTCTGCCTCTCATTCTCTCTCTCTCTCTTCTCTCTCTGTCTCTATGTCTTCGTATCTGTCTCTATGTCTCCGTATCTCTCTCTCTGTCTCTCTGTCTTGTTCTGTCTTCGTCTCTGCCTCTCATTCTCTCTCTGTCTCTATCTGTCTCTATGTCTCCGTATCTCTGTCTGTCTGTCTCTCTCTCTGTTTGTCTCTCTGCCTTGTTCTGTCTTGGTCTCTACCTCTCATTCTCTCTTTGTTTCTCATGGTGTATGTGTGTTGTCTCTAGCGTTGATTGTACTTGCTGCCACACAAGTTAGTTAGTTAGTTAGTCGACAGATCATCCTCATTGCACATCGAACCATTCAGTCCATAAGTGCTCGGATCCCCTCCTCAGCAAATCCCGCAGCGTGTAGCGGCTAACGACGCCAGTTCTGTGTTGGTTTATCAATCTTTGGCTTCCTGCGTAGTGTTCTTGTTTGGCCACCCCTCTTTTAATTTGCTGCTCTCGCAGTCTGGCCATTGTTGTAGATTCACAGTCATCACTTGGTTCTTCGCAAAAGTCTCACTTCTCGTAGAGCATTCAGAATGTCAGCCTGGTCCATGGCGCGTCCGCCCTCCACAGTAGCCTCACCTGCGAGCTTGTCAGCCCGCTCATTTCCTTGTACTCCCGCATGCCCTGGCACGAAGATGAAACTAATCTTTGCCAGCCGAGACCGCTCAGAGGCAGCAACCATTCTCTTCGGATCGACCCCTCCTCTATCCTCTTGATCATGTTCATTGAGTCGCTAAGGAAACAAGCCCTAGTGAATGTCTGTGTCTCGAGCCATGTTATTGCTTTACTTACTGCCATGACTTCCATGGTCAGGCTACTTGTGGTTTCAGTGAAAGCACCAGAGTCCTCCTTCACAATTCTCCCTCCGGCCCGAGCTGTAAAGGCCCATGAGCTTCTCACATGTCGGACGACCGACCCATCTGTGTAGATGACCGCGTCACCGTCTAGCGAATTCTCGAAAATCAACGCTTGTACTTCAGCCTCAACAGCAGCCGGATTTTCTTGTCTGCATTTTCTATCTAGTTGGATGCAAACTGAAAAGGATGTGCAGAAGTCTGTTGGCACTTGCACCCACTCCTCGCCAGGTTCTAAGTCCTCAAGTGAACACACCTGTTGAAGAATGTCTTCGGCTTGACCCATCCACGACCGTCCTCTTTTTAACCTGCTGCCCTTCACCTTCCTAATTTCACTATGCAGTGGATGTTGTGTGTTTGCGTTAATTCTGAGGTAGGCGCATGCCCTGCAAACTTGTATTCTCTCTTCAATGGTTGGAAAATCAAGAAGGTAGCGCATCGCTCTGCATGCTGTATCTCTTGTACATCCAAGAATAATGCGCATAGCTTCATTCTGTATCCTTTCCATCCTTTCTATCTGCTTATGGCTGAGAGTCAGGATAGCCATTGCATACTCCAAAACAGACATGACCAGCCCCTCGTACAGAAGACATAGATGGCGCTGCTCACAGTTTGCTGCCGCCATCCCCCGCATCGCTGCCAAAACTGTCAATCTCTTGATGCTGTCTTCCCACTTATATTGTTATCCATCTCTTGCTGGTTTGCCTTCGACCTTATCATCCAGTATGGTTTCGATAAGTTGTTAGATAAGTCTAGATTAATGTAAAACTGTTCAGGTAATCAGAAAGAATTAAAGCAGCAGCGTAGATGTAGTGAGTATGTTTAGTAAAGAGAGAGTCAACTTTTTGTTTGTCAGCGGTTGTTTTTTTTTAATTATTTGTTGTTTGCCTAGTAATGTTCGTTTGTTGCCTAAACGTCCGTCTAGTCTAGTCTAGTCGTTGGATCAACATCTCGGCACACGGTTTAACCCATAAGTGCTCAGTTTTCCTCCTAACTCAAACCTGATTTGGAGAAACTCAGCTCAATGCCGAACACCGTTGCATCGGCGAGGTTTCCTGAAATACTTTGGGTAGTTTTTTAAACTCGAAATTTTGCCCGGGCAGAGCTGTTAGGGTACTCTTTTTCAATTTCCAACTGCCAAGGGATTTTTTTACGTGCGCAACAATACACACGGGCGTCCGATCTCACTACCCAGAGACCAGGGGAAATTTTGTTACTGGAAGTCCGGGTGGATTTTTTAAATAAGTCCCGGTCCTCACCGGGGACTGAACCCGGGACCTCCAGCACTCGAGGCGGACACCATACCTCGAGACCACTCAACCCCACCTAAACGTTCGCCTATATTTTTGTAATGATGTTGTTATGCATCTAATTTGTTATGTCTTTCTGTATCGCCGATTATTAACAAGTTATGTGTGCGGATTTGTTCTTAGCCAATTACCACAGGCATCTTGTTATCTTGACAGACGACAGTTTCTGACATTGTCCTTCTAAAAATGCGTAACAACTATAACCAGATCAGGGATGCAGTTATACCTCTCCATAGCACAGAACCTGGTCTGAATTGTAGAGACCATGTGTTGCCCATGCAGCACGACGCGTCTCGGACAGCCTAGTGTAATCCAGAGGGAAAGTGACACCAATACATCTGAAATAAGACAAGATGCAAAAGCTGCCGGATCAGCAAAGCAGTGCTCTAACTGCCCTCCTGTGGGAACTTCGATCCTAGATCAATTGCCGACAAAGGCTTGTGTCGTATTTCCTCGCACCAGGGATGAGGCTTGTACCCTTCAAATTGCATCCCTCAGCCCGAAGAAGGCGCCGCCCAACATTCGGCGCTAACAGAAAGCAGGTAGTACTGTCTACCGCCATACGGTAGCTCAATCATACCTGACTAAGACCTGACAACTTTAACCAGTTAACAACACTGAACAACGGTTTGGTCAGATGAGGTTTCAACGGATCTTGTTTTTAGCTCTCAATGAGTTAAAAATCTCGCGACAACAGAGTTTAATATTGGTGTCAAAGGCAACAAGATGCTTATAGTGTTACATGTTTCTGTTGTCTAGTTTAGTATTGGTGTCTAGTTTAGTATTGGTGTCAAGTTTAGTATTGGTGTCAAGTTTAGTATTGGTGTCAAGTTTAGTATTGGTGTCAAGTTTAGTATTGGTGTCAAGTTTGGTATTGGTGTCAAGTTTAGTATTGGTGTCAAGTTTAGTATTGGTGTCAAGTTTAGTATTGGTGTCAAGTTTGTTATTGGTGTCAAGTTTAGTTTTGGTGTCAAGTTTAGTATTGGTGTCAAGTTTAGTATTGGTGTCAAGTTTAGTATTGGTGTCAAGTTTAGTATTGGTGTCAAGTTTGGTATTGGTGTCAAGTTTAGTATTGGTGTCAAGTTTAGTATTGGTGTCAAGTTTAGTATTGGTGTCAAGTTTAGTATTGGTGTCAAGTTTAGTATTGGTGTCAAGTTTAGTATTGGTGTCAAGTTTAGTATTGGTGTCAAGTTTAGTATTGGTGTCATGTTTAGTATTGGTGTCAAGTTTAGTATTGGTGTCAAGGGCAACGAGATGCTCATACTGTTACATGTTACTGTTGTCTAGTTTAGTATTGGTGTCAAGTTTGGTATTGGTGTCAAGTTTAATTGGTGTCAAGTTTAGTATTGGTATCAAGGGCAACAAGATGCTTATACTGTTACATGTTCCTGTTGTCTAGTTACATGTTGTTTAGTTACATGTTGCCTAGTTACATGTTTCTGTTGTCTAGTTTATACACCAGCACTGTGCTGAAGGGGTTACGAACGCAATTCATAATCTCGCATATTACGTTCAAAACACAGCTGCAGGCGATTTGGAAGCGGGCCGCCTTACACTGGTTTTCATACAATGTTATATGTATCGGTCGTTCAGAAAGCAATGGCAAACTAAGTTAACTTAGTTTCATATCCTTTACAGTACGTTGCAGTCAACACTAGCATTTGTTTGTTTGTTGATGTTATGATCTCTTGGCAAGTTTACGCTCAGTAGTTTGCCATTGCTTTCTGAACGACCAACATCCATACCATTTCATAAAACTCCAACGCAAAGCGGTCTGCTGTCAAATCGCTCACAGCTGTGTTTCTAACGCGGGTATGCGGGATCACGAATTGAGTCCGTAACGCCTTCGCCACGAGGCCGGTATTGGCAAACTAGTAAAGGTAAATTTTCTAAGAAATCACACACAGAAAACACTGAGATTGACTGAGACGTCTTGTAAAGGATATGCAACTAACATAACTAAAAACTAGTGTATACTCTGATTTCAGTGTATTTCTGCATTCCTCTGTCCCCGCTTTATAGAAGTTTCCAGGAGCAGACAGCCTATCAGGGAACTCCAGTTCACTATCGAAAAGTGTGATATTGACCACATCATCGATCGAGTGCCGATTGGTCACAAAAATGGGGAGGGGAAGGAGAAGCACCATACACTCGACGGGCATCAAGATGTGCAAAGGAGCTCTTTAATTTTATTTGTGCATTGAGGGTCAACGTGGCAAAAGTGGTCAAATCCCTGTCACAAGCTCCGGAAAGTCTTATTTTCATTTTCGGACTCCGTCATTTGGTTCGGAGGATATTTTGGGGAGATTCCAGGGGTCATCGCTGAAGCTACGGAGTTGTGCTCCGTGCGGACGCTTTCGCTTTCCGCTTGCCGGAAATGAGTCCGTACCGTGTGAGATTACACCGCTGGTTTCTGAGCATGGAGAGGTGATGGATAAATCTGCAACACAACCCGCGTGTAGATGGTACCCTGATTATAGGAAATCTCTACAACAGCGAAGGTAGCCTTTTGCAAGATGGAAAACATACTGACCAATAAATAATATGTCAATTGCATCGAGAAAAAGAGTGTTGAGGTGCTACAAAGAGCCTGTACTTTTGTATGGATGTGCAGCGTGGACAATGATCAGACAAGCTGAAAAATATATAACGGCAGTGAATGTCAGCATGGCCGAATGGATAAGAACGCGAGTTCTTAAACATCCGGTATGCTGATGCAGAGATAAGGGGTTCGACCTATACACAGTACAGCTGCCCTTGATTTGGGGATGTAAATTACAAGTACCTTTGAAGTCGGAGTAGGTTCGCTTGATGGCGAGGGGTACTGGTAATAGGGAAAGCTAATCAGCTCGCAAATTCCAGTTCAGTGCCACTAGAAAGTCGTGTATGGACTACACCTATGCTCAAACAGAGCGAGGGCCAAATTTCTAATGGCAGTAGAGATGTGGTTTCTGAGGAAAATGCAAAAGAATACCATGGACAGACAGAAAGACCAATGAGCAAGTCCTTAAAGAAGCAATTGAGAACCGTACACTGACTAGAGAAATTAGACGTAGACAGTCAACATTTGTTAGACACAGTGTAAGAAGAAATAAATTAAAGAACTTGGTGACAACTGGCAAGCTTGACTGGAAAAGAACAAGGGGAAAGCAGAGAAGTAAATATCTGGAGACTTTGCCACGTGGCATGGTCGAGGCAAGAATACGAAGCTGATCCACGACTCTGGTGATCTTGCGGGATGGAGAAACATGACCGCCTACACTTATCGACATGACACAAGATGATGATGACAGCAAACTCGCTGCCATAGATGCAAGCTCTTTTCGGGGCTCATCAGCCTGAATGCTATGGCATGGACCTTAACTAGCGAAACAATCTTTAATGGGAATTCCCCCCACCCCCTCGCCCAACACACTGTATTCTCTTCCCATGTTGCAATGGCAATCCGTGGACTCGTGGCGTTATTAACCTTTAGCCCCCGTGTACTCCCGCTTTCTCGTCACCGCCACTATTCCGGCCTATCCGCATTGTTATAACTAAACATGCGGTATTAGATCACTGACTGACTGACTGACTCACTCACTGGCACCTTACTGTCTTGACAGACCATAGTTTGTTACATTTTGCTTCAAATGAGACATAATAACTACAACGTCGTCAAAAGTCGACAGGGTCGACTTCATTGCACCGGGCTTTATCCCACAGTTAGAACATTGCTTTGCTGATCCGTTAGCTTCCGCAGCTTGTCTTGTTCCAGATGTATTCATGTTACATTTCCTCTAGAGCAGTGGTTCTCAACCAGTGGGGAATCCCCCCCCCCCCCAAGGGAGGAATTTTAGGGTTTCCAGGGGGGGGGGGGGGGAGAATGAAGACCATTTCAAGATCGCGTTAATACAAGAACCGATTACTTGACATTGTTTTTCCCTTTATACTTTACAGTAATGTATGTCTCATTCTTCCAAAATTTATTGTATAAAGTAAGTAGACCCAAAATCATGTTTTATGTGGATGTCTAGACTTGTTTTAGTATATGCTATTAAATTTACCTTCCATTTTTACGCATACTGTGTAGGGGTGGGGGGATTTTTAGATAGGAAATATGAAAGGGGGGGGGGATGACGTTCTGAAAATATAGTGAAGGGGGGCACGGGCCAAAAAAGATTGAGAACCACTGCTGTAGAGTAAACCAGAGAGGCCGAAAAAGTTATCGTGCTGCATGGGCAACACATGATCTCTTAATTCAGCCCAGGCTTTGTTCTATGGAGAGGTATAACTCCATCCTTGGTCTTACTATCGCCATGGGTTATGTTATTGGGAGTCTCTGTGGCGAAGTGGTCAAGCCGTTTGACTCGGGCTTCGAAGGCTGTGGGTTCGATTCCGGGCTGCGTCCTTCGGTTCACGAGTTAAATTTTTCGGAGACTCCTGTGGGTCGTCGCTAGAGCTACGGAGTTCGTGCTTTGTGCGACGCTTTCCGCGCTGTGGAAAGACACCGAGCCATATGGGATAAAGCCCGGTGCAATGAAGTCGACCCTGTCGACTTTTGACGACGTTGTAGTTATTATGTCTTGGGGGGGGGGGAATTCCCCACCGGTTGAGAACCATTGCTCTAGAGGAAATTTAACACGAATACATCTGGAACAAGACAAGCTGCGGAAGCTAACGGATCAGCAAAGCAATGTTTTAACTGTCCGATTGTCGGAGCTTCGATTCTAGACCAGTTGCCATTCAAGACTTAAGGCCTGGTCTGTCCTCCATGACATGTAGCCTTTAGGTTGTATTTCCTCTCACAAGGTTAAGGCTTGTACCCTCCCAATTGTCGTCCTTCACCCGAAGCCGTTGGCACAATGTGGGGTGTAGGGTTTGGTGAGCGCCGTCCAACATTCGGCTCTAACAGAAAGCAGGAAGTACCGTCTATTGTCTTACGGTAGCCCAGTCATATCTAACTAAGACATGACACCAGGTATTCGATCAAACACTTGTCAAGTCCATAACAAGGAAACAAATGAGTAACTTTTATGTATATATTTTCATGTTGAGTTTTGCATTTAGTTGTATCGGTGTGTGTTTGTTGTTCGTGTGCTGACGAAGACAGCAACATCCATATACATCTAGTTGTGATCGTATTCAGTTCGATATGCTGATGATACAGTATTGCTATCCACAACACAGAATGGTATTGAAAACCTAATAACCTCAACCTAATTGAATAGTGAATATCACAACTTATATCTTAACATAGCAAAAACAAAGATAATGCATACAGACAAAACTACTATGGAGAATGAAATGTATGTTAATGCTGACAAATTGGAGGTGGTGGAAAATTTCGAATACCTTAGGTCATTGATTACCAACAATGGTGACACAATGAAAGAAGTTAAAAGACGAATATCTATTGCTCTTCAAAGACTAAAACAATTGAATAAATTGTAAAGGGGACAGACAGAACTACCAAAATTAGATTTTCAAGAACATGCATCTTTCCCATGCAACATACGCCTGTGAGACCTGGACACTTATTAAACAAGCTGACGATGGTGTTTCCACCTTGTCGTGGTGGGGGAGCTTGAGTTTCTCAATGACCCTGAGAGCTATGCCGGAGGTAGCGTAGTTACCAGCAGGGCCTCCCAAGCCGGACAGGTCAAAAGGTAGAGAACAGACAAAGAGAAACACCTTGGTCCTTCAGGTTGGGGGTTGAAGCGTGGGGTTAATATCCCCACCTTTGTAAAAACTATTTTGTTACGAAACAGATACATAAAGACTCGAATTCGGACTGACTTATTTGGATAACGAAAACATTTATGATCTGTTTAAGTCCCCGGTAATTACTGGTATCATGAAGGCTAATATACTACAATGGCTGGGGCATATAGAAAGAATGGAAGATAATAGGGAAACAAAACTCGCTTACACTCAGGAAATAAATGACCGTAGACCCCGAGGTAGACCAAGAGGACGGTGGAGAGATAATATATATACAAACCTACAAGTACTTGGAATCAACGACTGGCAAGAGAAGGTCAACAAGAGAGACGAATGGAGACGGATTGTATCTGCAGCAAAGAACCTCAATGGCTCGGAACGCTGAAGAAGAAGAAGAAGAAGAACAGCGCATACATGCCTTTGAATATAAATTTTATAGACGAGTTCTAAGAATATCTTGGATGAAGAGAAGAACAAATGCATCCATACTTCCAAGAGCTGAATATTGAAGAAGGTTGGCTATTAGAGACGATAAAAGAAAGAAGATTGAAATGTGTTGGTCACTTGAACGTCACGAAAGTTTGCAGAGTACAGTAATGGAGGGGTATATGCCCGGGAAGAGGAAGGCCAAATATAAGATGGGTGCAGGATGTGGCGGATGATCTCCAGATGGGTGTATCGGACGCTGGACATGTTGCTTATGATCGAGAGGGTTTCCGGAAGGTTGTTATGGGAGCGAGGTTCTGCAAAGGACATACTACTGAATGAATGAATGAATGAATGAATGAATGAATGAATGAATGAATGAATGAATGGCCGTTTTAATTTAAGCTTACTGAGTCTACTTGTCATGTTTTGGTGATTATTAATTCACGGGATAAAACCAAGGAAGTCGACCCTTTTGTCTTTAACTGATGCAGTGCCGAAGGATAATATATCGCCAAATGTGACGTCCGTTTTGTACAAAGGACGATATATCGCGATGCAAGAGGCATCTTGTTATTTGTTTCGTTTCGCGGTATCTTCTTCAGTTTCAATGCTCAGTGAACGGAAATTTACATGATATTGCTTGATCATTTGATTATGGACCATGTTTGGTTCAAACCTAGTTTTTCTTTGGCAGTGAATCAGTACCCTTTTACCAATAACACGTAACGACGAAGTGGGCTTCGACAGCAATGAACAAACAACACGTGACTCCACTATCTTCTAACTGTAACTGTCAATTAATACCTATATAGTACCTTGCTGTGTATGGCAAAAGGGTGGGGGGGGGGGGAGGTGTCTTGAGCCTAAGGAATTAAGGCCGCCTGGCTAGTGTAGTCGCCGCGAACTGTGCAAGTTAGGGTTTTTTTCTCCTTGACAGAAAAAAAAAATCCACACCTTACAGGGGATTCGAACCCGGGTCTCCCGATGGAGAATCCAGCATTCTAGCCACTCGGTCAGACACTCCATTTTGTAACTATGCCGGTTTATTTTAAACTACGTGACAATTTCCCACCCCGTAACCGCTCACAGAATTTAGCTTCACCTATTTTTGCGTAACACAAGACGTTTTTCGGTAATCCCCTTGTGTTTCGGTAAAACGACCTCTCCGGATATTACCCTCATCTGCGTCACGCCGCTGCGCATTTGTAACCCGTGGAACTATGAAACCTTTCCAAAGATAACCCTCCGCCCTCCCCCCCCCCCCCTCCCCCCTCGTCGTGGCATTCTTGCCCCGGCGTGACTCGACTATATCTGACTGTCTAAATTAATTCTCCTAATTTTCTACCTGATATATTTAATTCCTCCACCCCCACCCCCGCCCCCTAACCACCCTTTCTTGTTTTTCCTCCCATCTCTATAAGGGAAAGAAAAAAAACAAAACTTCCGAAACCTGTTAAGTCTTTCAAGCCAACGTCCTTTCACCTACTTTAAACAGTAAATGTGCAATTAATATATATTAATTGATTATGTGGTTGTTTCGGGATTTGAAATTTAAATATTGAGCACAACCCACTCCTGGCAACGCCGATCGCATTCTGGTATGAACCTAAGGCCTATCCACGTCAATATGGAAGCACTATACTCGAGTTTTCGCCCTCATTTGAGCTCGTCAGTAGTGCATATCCCTGACCGGATCCGGAAACAGTCCCGGATCACGCGTGTGAAGCAGGGTGTGTAACCACGCGGCACACACTGGACACACCAAATTATCACAACAGAAGATCACAAACGCTACCCATCGTAGGCTATGCTCAAGATTGCCCAATCGCCGCGACCGACGTCCGTCAATCGATGGGACCCGAACGATCAGGACTTCTCACTGGCAAGGAACACCAGGCCTCCTAAATCCAGAGCTCTCATTGCGGCGATTGGGCAATCTTGAGCATAGCCTACGATGGGTAGCGTTGTGATCTTCTGTTGTGATAATTTGGTGTGTCCAGTGTGTGCCGCGTGGTTACACACCTGCTTCACACGCGTGATCCGGGACTGTTTCCGGATCCGGTCAGGGATATGCACTACTGACGAGCTCAAATGAGGGCGAAACTCGAGTATAGTGCTTCCATATTGACGTGGATAGGCCTTAGGTTCATACCAGAATGCGATCGGCGTTGCTAGGAGTGGGTTGTGCTCAATATTTTAATATATATTAGATGACATAGTAACTGAATAAGGTAGAAAAGGAATAGGCAAAACCTTTAATTCTTATTAAAAGAGAGGTTTCCCTTGGGGGAAAGGGGGTTTGAAGGGGATGGGGGGATTAATAATACAGAATACCTGTTACCGAAAGCTAAACTCTTGTTAAGTCGTTAGTCGCGGTTCCAGCTTCACTGCAAAGGGCCACCCCATAATGTTCCATTCCTGCGCCAGTGAATATCACACAAAAGGCTACTCACCTCGGTAGAGCAGAGGATGCTTTACAAGCTCTTTCAGCAGTTAATAATTTCAGTCAATGGGTATGGTTTGGGGCTGCTGACAGTATCAAAGAGCCAGCTTTAAGGGCTGGAGTGCATACAGAATGCGGCCATGCGGGTGACCCTGGGGTGCACAAAGGACACACCAATTATATGCATGAGGCATATCCTCGCACTACCAACAATGGCGGACAGGCACAGTGTCCTTCAAGCCAATAGATACCTGAGAGTGGCTGCAGACAGGGATCACCCCCTGCATGAAGCCATGGATATGGTCAAGGGTCATAGGCTGAGAAGAGACAGGTCCTGGATGGCACATACAGAAATATTTATCAGACAGGTGTGTTACACAGAGAACATTAATCGTGAAAGAGGGTGAGTAAAAGTACCGGAAACCATGTCGGACTGGCACAAGGTAATAGTAACACTGAGTCGTGAGTGCAGAAAATGCACAGCGGGCGGCACAGTTTGAGGTGTAATAACTGATCCAGTGCAATACATATCAATATGACACAGTAATCTACATCTATGGTTCAGTGGTGAGAAACAAACGTAGCGACTGGGGTTTCATTGCGAAGACTAATCGACGATGCTAGAAATAGGAGAGTCTGGCATATGAGACTACAACCTCCAGCGTGAGAATGGAGGTGAAAGCACTAGCAGCAGCCTTCCGATGGTTGGTGGGGGGGGGGGGGGGGGACCGCTGCAACACAGACTGTATTAATTTCGGACTCACAGAGTATATACTTAGTAAGGTGGAGAAAGGAAGGTTTCGTGTATAATGATTTGCCTCGCTTCAGAGATCACATATTGTGAGAATTTTATGGATTTTCTGCCCTGGTGGTGCAGTAGTTCTGGGGAATAAACAAGCTGGTAGACTGGCAGGGAATGTACCTCTCGGTGGTAGAATACCTGTGGACAAGGGAGATTGGTCGCGCACCTGTGGGACCAGAGTGGAGAAAGCGTCGGAACAGACTGAGAACCCATTTGTGGAGAGAATGATATGGCGAGAGATCGGCAGGGGTTCTGGGCGAATCTCAAAACTGATGGGGAAGAACTGTCAATCAGATGGCTGTTGGAACGACTACCTGGCTGTTGAACGAGGGGCGGAGCGTTTGTTGGATTGTCCTGAGTGCGTTGATGTTGTTTCAACTCAAATCATCTCAGCGTCTGGCCTACAATGGCTCCCAGACGTTGTATGTCATTGTAGGTCATCCTTTCAGTTGTCCACACAGAGACACGAGCTACTTCCATCTTGCCAATAGCATCAACTGCTCACTGTCATGTTTGTTTTGTTTGGTTAAAGTTAGTGATCAAAACATTCTTCTTCTTCTTCTCTTCTTCTTCTTCTCCTTCTTCTTCTTCTTCTTCTTCTTCTCTTCTTCTTCTTCTTCTTCTTCTTCTTCTTACTCCTTCTTCTTCTTTCTTCTTCTTCTCTTCTTCTTCTCCTCCCTCCTCCTCCCCTCCTCCTCCTCCTCCTCCTCTTCTTCTTCTTCTTCTTCTTCTCTTCTTCTTCTTCTTCTTCTACTTCTTCTTCTTCTTCTTCTTCTTCTTCCTGAAGGCCTGCTCATTGCGATTTCTAACTGTCTTTAGATTTTTAAAGTTCTCAACTTACACACGGAGCTTCATGTTTTTCGCACTTATACGAGGGAACTAAGTGTCTTATCTCACTACCCAAGATATTACAAGGGCGTGCGGTAGCAATCAATGAACATGATCCTTTGGGGAAAAAAAACAGTTTACCCTATTCTTGAGACGAGCCGTGTACCTTATGAGCCAGTGGTCTTTGTCACGACTCCCTTTTAGTAGACTGATAGTTCTCTTGTAAATTCATCAACCCCAATAGGCCAATAGTTCTCCTAAACAATACAGCCTCAGCAGGCTCCCTAAAGACAAAAGATGGAAGAGTCATAATAGAAAAAGATCAGATCTTACATGTATGGTCAGATTACGAGAAAAACCTTTATGACGACAACAGAGACGAACATTACGATGTTCAAAATAATAATGAAGGACCAGCAATTTTGAAGATGGAGGTTCAGAATGCTCTTAACCATATGAAATCTGGCAAGACCTCCAGTTCAGACAGCGTCACAACAGAAATGATTAATGCTTTAGAAGAATATGGAATAGATAAAGTTACCAGTCTGCTTAATACAATATATGATACTGGAAATATACCTCATGAATTATGTAATTCTGTATTTATTGCAATCCCAAAGAAATCAGGAGCCTTGGAATGTGATCAACATCGAACAATTAGTATAATGAGTCACATCACGAAGATTTTGCTAAGAATTATCATGCAAAGAATTAGGAGGAAAATACAACCTGAAATAGGAGAAGAACAATGTGGGTTTGTAGAAGGAAAGGGTACGGTAAATGCTGTGTATTTACTGAGAACCGTAATTGAACGATCTATAGAAGTAAACAAAGATCTACACCTTTGCTTTATTGACTATACAAAGGCTTTCGATAAAGTGAGACATGTCGACATGATAAGGATGCTTGAAGATCTACAAATTGATGGAAAAGACCTTAGACTTGTAAAAGACATATATTGGAAACAACAAGCTGCCATAAGAGTTGATAATGAAGTAGGCCAATATCAGCCTATTAAGAGAGGTGTGAGACAGGGATGTGTAATGTCTCCAGATCTGTTTTCCCTGTACAGTGAAAGTATTTTCAGAAATATTGAAGATATGGAAGGAATCAACATTGGGGGACGATGCATCAATAACATTAGATATGCAGACGATACAGTCTTGATTGCAGACAATGAACAGGACCTGCAACATTTAGTAGATGCAGTTGTTACACACAGCGAACAACGAGGGTTAGAATTAAACTATAAAAAGGCACAGATTATGGTCGTCACTAGGAAGAACGAAATACCACAATGTAATATACAAGTAAATGGGAATATTCTTCAACAAGTGAATAGGTACAATTATCTCGGAACAGTAATAACATCTGATGGGAGATTCCTTGAAGAGATTAGAACAAGAATCACCATGGCAAAAGTAGCCTTTAGCAAGATGAAAAACATACTGACCAATAAAAGATGTCAATTGAAACGAGAAAAAGAGTGTTCAGGTGCTACATATGGATGTGAAGCTTGGACAATGAGCAGTTAAGCTGAAAAACATCTGATAGCTGTAGAAATGTGGTTTCTGAGGAAAATGCAAAGAACACCATGGACAGCCAGAAAGACCAATGAACAAGTCCTTCAAGAAACAAATGAAGATCGGAAACTGATTAGAGACATTAGACGTATAAGAAAGTCAACATTTTTTGGGCATGTTATGAGAAGAAATGAATTGGAGAACTTGGTTACAACTGGCAAGATCGAAGGGAACAGACCAAGAGGAAGACCTAGAAGCAAATACCTGGATGGCTTGGCCACATGGCATGGTCGAAACAGAAACACAGAGCTGATCCACGACTCTGGTGATCGAGTGAGATGGCAAAACATGACCGCCCACGCTTACCGGCATGGCACATGATGGATGGATGGATTAATAGTGTGATAGTTTTCATATCGATACAGAAACACTAGTAGTGCTATAGTTGTCCTCGTAAAACACTGTCAAGACTAATAGTCCAGTAATTGTCCAAGCAATACAACATCACCACTAGTAATACATTAGTTCTCCTGGCAATACAGAAAGACTAGTAATACATTCGCTCTCCTAGCAGTACAGCATCAACACTAATAGTACCATACTTCTGATACAAATACAGTATCAACATTAATAGTCCCATACTTGTAATATAAATATAGTATCAATCTCCCGTGTGTTGCCGGGGCCCATAGGGGAAGCAAAGAATAGCAACACTGTAGCCTACCATGCATGTTGTAAGAGGCGACTAAGGAGGCTTGATGGTTCCGTCGCCCTGCTACTGAGTGAGTGCGTGGCGCGACACTGTGAGCTGTGAGTTTCGTGTGAAGTGCTTTTGAATCTGCCCAAGTTTTTTTTAACGTGACTGCATGTTCGGAGCGATGGCAGGTGGCTACGTCCCAGAGTTGACCGGTTTTTGCCTTATGCAGAAATGCGTGGCTGCTGGGCTTCTGGTTGATTGTCACTGCCGTCGACGATGAACTGTATTTTCGTGGACTGTGGGTGAACATCTAGGAAACATCCAGACAGGAAAATGACAGCCGATTCCATCAGAGATGAATTGGGTGTTTCGTGGGGGACTGGTGTGTTGACATTCTGGTTGCGGCATTATGCACAGTGTATCTGTGCGGGCTGTTGTTTGTCGAGACTCCTGCCTTTTCCACTTTTCACATTGGGCAGTTGGGAGCGTTTTGTGTGATATTCACTGGCACAGGAACGGAGCATAATGGGGACGACCCGTTGCTGTGAAGTTGGAACTGCGACTAACTAACTAACTATATAGTATCAATATTAATAGTCCCATACTTCTAATATAAATACAGTATCAACACTAATAGTACAATATTTCACATAGCAATACAGCATCAACACTAGAAGTACTGCAGTCTTCTTCTCAGTGTGGCATCAACATTAACAGTCAAACAGTTCTCTTCTTAGTACAGTATAAATACTAATAGTACAATAGTTCCTTTAGCAGTAGATCCTCAACGCTAATAGTACAATAGTTCTCCTAGCATCAACACTGTCAAATACTGTCATTTACTGCCAATATAGTACCTTGCGGTGTATGGCAGGGGTATCTTCAGTATCAGGAATTAAGGCCACCTGGGTAGTGCAGTCGCCGCGAACTGTGCAGGTTAGTGATTTCTTTTAGCCCCCGACAGAAAAAACTTCACCGAGGATTCAAACCCGGGTCTCCCGAAGGAAAATCCGGCATTCTAAACACTCGGTTAGCAGCTCCAGCATCAACACTAATGGTACAATAGTTTCCCTAGAAATGCAATCTCAACACTATGGTACAATAGTTTCCATAGCAATACAGGATCAACACTAATGGTACAATAGTTTCCATAGCAATACAGGATCAACACTAATGGTACAATAGTTTCCATAGCAATACAGGATCAACACTAATGGTACAATAGTTTCCATAGCAATACAGCATCAACACTAATGGTACAATAGTTTCCATAGCAATACAGCATTAACATTAAAAGTACAGTGGTCTTCCTTTCAGTGTAGCATCAACACTAACAGTCAAACAGTTCTCTTAATATATCAACATCCCCAATGGCCCAGTGGTTCTCTTCTCAATATATCAACAACACTAATGGCCCAGTGGTTCTTCTCTCAATATATCAACAACACTAATGGCCCAGTGGTTCTCCTCTCAATATATCAACAACACTAATGGCCCAGTGGTTCTTCTCTCAATATATCAACAACACTAATGGCCCAGTGGTTCTCCTCTCAATATATCAACAACACTAATGGCCCAGTTGTTCTCCTCTCAATACAACACCAACACTAATGGCCCAGTGGTTCTCATCTCAATACAACACCAACACTAATGGCTCAGTGGTTCTCCTCTCAATATATCAACAACACTAATGGTCAGTGGTTCTCCTCTCAATATATCAACAACACTAATGGCCCAGTGGTTCACCTCTCAATACAACACTAACACTAATGGCCCAGTGGTTCTCCTCTCAATATATCAACAACACTAATGGCTCAGTGGTTCTCCTCTCAATATATCAACAACACTAATGGCCCAGTTGTTCACCTCTCAATATATCAACAACACTAATGGCCCAGTGGTTCTCCTCTCAATATATCAACAACACTAATGGCCCAGTGTTTCTCCTCTCAATATATCAACAACACTAATGGCTCAGTGGTTCTCCTCTCAATATATCAACAACACTAATGGCCCAGTGGTTCTCCTCTCAATATATCAACAACACTAATGGCCAGTTGTTCACCTCTCAATATATCAACAACACTAATGGCCAGTTGTTCAACTCTCAATATATCAACAACACTAATGGCCAGTTGTTCACCTCTCAATATATCAACAACACTAATGGCCCAGTGGTTCTCCTCTCAATATATCAACAACACCAATGGCCCAGTGGTTCACCTCTCAATATATCAACAACACTAATGGCCCAGTGGTTCTCCTCTCAATATATCAACAACACTAATGGCCCAGTGGTTCTCCTCTCAATATATCAACAACACTAATGGCCCAGTGGTTCTCCTCTCAGTATATCAACAACACTAATGGCCCAGTGGTTCTCCTCTCAATATATCAACAACACCAATGGCCCAGTGGTTCTCCTCTCAATATATCAACAACACTAATGGCCCAGTGGTTCTCCTCTCAATATATCAACAACACCAATGGCCCAGTTGTTCACCTCTCAATATATCAACAACACTAATGGCCCAGTGGTTCTCCTCTCAATATATCAACAACACTAATGGCCCAGTGGTTCTCCTCTCAATATATCAACAACACTAATGGCCCAGTGGTTCTCCTCTCAATATATCAACAACACTAATGGCCCAGTTATTTACCTCTCAATATATCAACAACACTAATGACCCAGTGGTTCACCTCTCAATACAACACCAACACTAATGGCTCAGTGGTTCTCCTCTCAATATATCAACAACACTAAAGGCCCAGTGGTTCTCCTCTCAATATATCAACAACACTAATGGCCCAGTTGTTCACCTCTCAATATATCAACAACACTAATGACCCAGTGGTTCACCTCTCAATACAACACCAACACTAATGGCTCAGTGGTTCTCCTCTCAATATATCAACAACACTAAAGGCCCAGTGGTTCTCCTCTCAATATATCAACAACACTAATGGCCCAGTTGTTCACCTCTCAATACAACACCAACACTAATGGCCCAGTGGTTCACCTCTCAATACAACACCAACACTAATGGCTCAGTGGTTCTCCTCTCAATATATCAACAACACTAAAGGCCCAGTGGTTCTCCTCTCAATATATCAACAACACTAATGGCCCAGTTGTTCACCTCTCAATACAACACCAACACTAATGGCCCAGTGGTTCTCCTCTCAATATATCAACAACACTAATGGCCCAGTGGGTCTCCTCTCATTATATCAACAACACCAATGACCCAGTGGTTCACCTCTCAATATATCAACAACACCAATGACCCAGTGGTTCACCTCTCAATATATCAACAACACCAATGACCCAGTGGTTCACCTCTCAATATATCAACAACACTAATGGCCCAGTGGGTCTCCTCTCATTATATCAACAACACCAATGGCCCAGTGGTTCACCTCTCAATATATCAACAACACTAATGGCCCTGTGGTTCTCCTCTCAATATATCAACAACACTAATGGCCCAGTGGTTCTCCTCTCAATATATCAACAACACTAATGGCCCAGTTGTTCACCTCTCAATATATCAACAACACTAATGGCCCAGTGGTTCTCCTCTCAATATATCAACAACACTAATGGCCCAGTGGTTCTCCTCTCAATATATCAACAACACTAATGGCCCAGTGGTTCACCTCTCAATATATCAACAACACTAATGGCCCAGTGGTTCACCTCTCAATATATCAACAACACTAATGGCCCAGTGGTTCTCCTCTCAATATCTCAACAACACTAATGGCCCAGTTGTTCACCTCTCAATATATCAACAACACTAATGGCCCAGTGGTTCTCCTCTCAATATATCAACAACACTAATGGCCCAGTGGTTCACCTCTCAATATATCAACAACACTAATGGCCCAGTGGTTCACCTCTCAATATATCAACAACACCAATGGCCCAGTTGTTCACCTCTCAATATATCAACAACACTAATGGCCCAGTTGTTCACCTCTCAAAATATCAACAACACTAATGGCCCAGTTGTTCACCTCTCAATATATCAACAACACTAATGGCCCAGTGGTTCACCTCTCAATATATCAACAACACTAATGGCCCAGTGGTTCACCTCTCAATATATCAACAACACCAATGGCCCAGTGGTTCACCTCTCAATATATCAACAACACCAATGGCCCAGTGGTTCACCTCTCAATATATCAACAACACTAATGGCCCAGTGGTTCTCCTCTCAATATATCAACAACACTAATGGCCCAGTTGTTCACCTCTCAGGGCAGCAACAACATTGATGCTCTAGAAGTTTTTCTAGCAAAGAGCTTCGACACAAATAGTATTTATTCTTCGTCCACTTTCAAACGTCAATGTGAATACTTTCAAAGAAGCAGCAGTTATCCTTAGAGTGTTCTTGCCCCCATAGAGTTTATCTACAGATGGAGAGAGTGTAGACCAGATAGTTATCTCTGATTTGCATATGTTGGACACTTCTGCAGCAGTGCTCAGCTGTCATTTTATCAGTTCGAGACGGTTGCACTCACCAGTATCCCATATGTCTAGTTTACTGAACACGTGATATATCCGCCTGTTGTGTCCTGTCTGTAGTCTGAAGATTGCTACTTGTTCACGGGTTGGGAATATGCGTCATCTTTCTGATGGCCTGGATCATCTGACTTCCACTTGACTTTACAATTGCTTTTTTAAATCTCTTGGCCTCACCGTAGCTATGTCCATATCAGGTTGAGGTAGTCTTGCATCTTCCTTTGCCAATCTGTCAGCTGTATCATTTCCACGTATGTTGCAATGTGAGAGGGTCCATTGTATAACATTCTTATTGGATGTCTGAGATAGCGTATTTCTACACTGTTCCTGCTCTTTATGATTGAATCAACTGACTTCGCCACTGTAAATACAGCTATGAGTTTCTCTTTATTTTTCTCTGTCAACAACATTTCTGCAACGGCATGTACGGCCTCTGTCTCTGTTCTGAAGTTACTTGAGAATTTTTCAGTTGCCACTGACTGTGTCTTGTTTGCTCTATTTTTTCTTAGATTCAGGAGAATCCCTCCGCGGGCAGTTTTCTGTTGAGTTTCTTTGCTGATCCGTCTGTATATACATGGATCCAAGTTCTACTTGAGTAATGATCGTCTATGTTGTCTATGGATGTGTGTCGTCTTTCTAACAGAATCTTCTTCTTCTTCTTCTTCTTCTTCTTCTTCTTCTTCTTCTTCTTCTTCTTCTTCTTCTTCTTCTTCTTCTTCTTCTTCTTCTTCTTCTTCTTCTTCTTCTTCTTCTTCTTCAGCGTTCCGAGCCATTAAGGTTCTTTGCTGCAGATACAATCCGTCTCCATTCGTCTCTCTGGTTGACCTTCTCTTGCCAGTCGTTGATTCCAAGTGCTTGTAGGTCTGTATATATATTATCTTTCCACCATCTTCTTGGTCTACCTCGGGGTCTACGGTCATTTATTTCCATTCTAACAGAATGCCTTCTTTATTATTTGGTATGACGTTATTACATTGCAAGGAGTTCATATTTCGTATGACGTTATTACACTGCTTTACAGTTGCAAAGTCATTTGTTTGAATCTTTAAAAGCAGAAACATAGCAGAACTAGCTAACCTAAGAGTAACATCGCATTTCGTATAAAGTTATTGCCATGCAAAGAGTTTGATTAAAAACAGAAAGGTTAGAGAAAATAAGTGAAACAAAAGAACAATGATGGTCTTCTCCGGGTCAGAAACACTTGAGACTCGACAGCGTCATCACAAGACGAGTAACGGAAATCCTGGCCATCAAGTGTCTCCTCACTTAAGATAATTGTGTTGTTATGTTTTCGATAATTTCTCATACAGTGTTTTATTGTTTTGTTGACGGATATGTCAAGACATTGTCATACTGTGATTGGTCATAATTTTCGTATAACATCATGTCACCAGCAGGATTTGGTATTGTTTCTTGTTTGGTGGGAGAATCCCGCCTCTTATTATGTGCTATGGAGGTCTGCAAGGCAGAGTGGATAAGATCGCTCACTCTTAAACTTCCGGTGTGCTGATGACATTAGAGCGATTTCAACCCCTGCACCGGTCAACTGAACTAAAATGTTCACTTCTCGTCCTTGACATGTGGAAGTAAATTACAAGTACCTCAGAAATTGGAGTGGGTTCGCTTGATGGCGAAAGACACTGATAATAGGGAAAGCTAACCCATACGCAAAACAAACAGTGCAGCAATCAAACGAAAATTATAATATTAATGTTCAATTTCCACATAACGATTTGCGAACCTAATGTCTTTCTGCACTGACCTTGAAGAGGTGTATCTTAAATTCACGGAATCTCATCTAATTTTATCTCGTTCCTCTTGTACCTTGCGGTGTTGAGGTGAAGTATAAACAGCTGCAGAGTGCCCGTGTATGTGCTTCATGTATCGAGATTCCTATGAACTCTGGTATTCCCTCTGTCCACCCTGTACACTGCCGGCCTCTTCTTCTGGTTCCATTTGGTCTGTACATCATGGCGTTAAAGTCACGGCGTTGAAGTCACGGCGTTAAAGTCACGGCGTTAAAGTCACGGCGTTAAAGTCACGGCGTTGAAGTCATGGCGTTAAAGTCATCGTGTTAAAGTCACGGCGTTAAAGTCACGGCGTTAAAGTCACGGGAGGTAAAGTCACGGCGTTGAAGTCACGGGCGTCAAATTCACGGCGTTAAAGTCATCGCGTTAAAGTCACGGCGTTAAAGTCACGGCGTTAAAGTCATGGCGTTAAAGTCACGGGCGTCAAATTCACGGCGTTAAAGTCATCGCGTTAAAGTCACGGCGTTAAAGTCACGGCGTTGAAGTCATGGCGTTAAAGTCATCGCGTTAAAGTCACGGCGTTAAAGTCACGGCGTTAAAGTCACGGCGTTAAAGTCACGGCGTTGAAGTCACGGCGTTAAAGTCACGGGCGTCAAATTCACGGCGTTAAAGTCATGGCGTTAAAGTCACGGGAGGTAAAGTCACGGCGTTAAAGTCACGGCGTTAAAGCCACGGCGTTAAAGTCATGCTAAAAGTCATTTCTAAACGGACATGCACCGCGAAATATGCACATATTAACGAAGGTTTGTTCACAAAATATGATTCTTAAAATAGTGTATAAATGTCCTTTGCAGGAAGTTGCGATCAACCTCACGTTGATTCTAGGCCATTCTAGCTTGCCATTGCTTTCTGAACGAGAAGTAAATGTTTAATTGCAACTGACATGTATGTGAACGAACCTACTAACTCGTCGTCAGCTCAGCGAATTTCAAGCATGTTTATTAAACCTCTTGGCCACGCCGACTTCTTACAAAATATGATGGTCATAGATTTTATACTCTTCCCTGCTAACTTGATAGGGGATTGGTTATTGAACCCTGTCGGACGTAGGCAAACAATAGACGGTTCTCGGAGATGCTGCCTGCATTGAGCGTCATCAGCAGTTAAACATTTATAACTGATGCAGTGTCGAGGGATAATTTATCGTCACAGTTGGCCTCCCATTTAGACAGAAGGTGATATATCGACATAGTAGGGTCATCGCGTCAAGTTTTTATTTGTCATTTCGTGG
Organism: Cepaea nemoralis; assembly: GCA_014155875.1. Taxonomy (NCBI): domain Eukaryota; kingdom Metazoa; phylum Mollusca; class Gastropoda; order Stylommatophora; family Helicidae; genus Cepaea; species Cepaea nemoralis. The sequence goes on from JACEFZ010013156.1 coordinate 572,311, forward strand.
CATCTTATGCAATGTCAATGCTCTGTGAATGGGACTTTCCATTATATTGCTTGTTTATGTGATTGTGTACCATGTTTGATCCAAACCTACTTTTTGGTTTCCACTGAATCAGTTAAGAGCAGTCCAAAGAGGCATTTTCCCAGTCTACTTTTCAAAAGGTGAAATTCCTACCCACAACAGTATATTATAGCATGTGTGGTTCCGGAACCACACCTTCTGGGATTCCAGCCATGTAGTTGACGCGGAGTTTGTGCACTGATCGCGGAGACCACAAACTTAGAGAAAGACAAGATCAGAACAAGTCTCGGAAAGTAAAATACTTTGACCATGTAATGGTGGTTTGCCTTATCCTGGTGCTAAATGTCATGGCAGGGCAGACCAGGCTCTAAGTATTGGTCGGGAACAGGTCTAGGATTAAATCTTCGATAGGCGGGTAATTAGATCATTGATTTGCTGATCCGGCAACTCATGCAGCTTGTCTTGTTCCAGATGTATTGATGTTACCTTTCCTCGGGAGTAAACTAGACAGGGCGAGAGAGGGATCATGCTGCATGAGCAACACATGGTTTCTTCATTTCAGCCCAGGTCTTTTTGGTATGTTGTATAACTCCATCAATGATGTAGTTGTAGTTATTATGCCTTTTTGAAGCACAATATAACAATGTCTGTCAAGGAGGCAAGGTGTCAGTTTAACGGTGACTTGGGGGAAACAGTGATGGAGGGCATGATTCCAGAAACAGGAGACAGGCGTCAATCAGAACTAAAATTGACACAGGATATTGGGGACACCTCGGGCATGAGGGTGCATGGTGTGGAGAGAAGGCGGGAGATCGAGACTCTTCAGTGGACAGTAATGAGAGCGACCTTCTGACAAAGACCTGCAACATGACGATGCCTGTATTACATGTTCATATATTGTTACATGTTCATATGTTCTTACATATTCATACGTTCCTACGTGTTCACATGTTCTTACATTTTTATTTGTTCTTACATGTTCATATGTTTTTACATGTTCATATGTTCTTTAATTTTCATGTTCTTACATGTTCATATGTTCTTACATGTTCATATGTTCTTACATGTTCATACGTTCTTACATGTTTATATGTTCTTACATGTTCATATGTTCTTACATGTTCTTACGTTCTTACATGTTCATATGTTCTTACATGTTCATACGTTCTTTTCGACATGCGTCTCTTGCCAATGATACGAGATAGTAACCTCATTGCCTGGAGAATTTCACATCTTCTCTCGTAAATGAATGCTACAGATACCTACTTCTGGAAGTCAAGTGGCACTTAAACTTGCGAGCTAACCAGCTACAATACATACATGCTTGACATCTCTGACGTCTGTGCGGGCTGGGTCTCTCTCTCTCTCTCTCTCTCTCTCTCTCTCTCTCTCTCTCTCTCTCTCTCTCTCTCTGTGTTGTGTGTATGTGTGTGTGTGTGTGTGTGTGTGTGTGTCCTGGGCTCCCATACAATCCCCACCTAAACTGGGGACCTAGACATACCCTGGGATGTAAAGGCGGCCGATATGATGTTGACCATAATATACACCCAGTGCCGATTGGTCTATAAAATATTCGGGTAGCACCATATACCATTGCGATTCAGCACATATAAAAGAGCCCTTTATTTTATTTGTTTTTAAGTAATATGATCACGCCAGCGACTGATAAGAGGGAAATCATGGATGGCTCAGACGGAGGATACGATCAGACAGTGTGCCCCTTGTAGAACATTAGGAGTGGAGAGGAGTGGGTCAGAGTGCCAGCGGAGCAGTCAGACTTATGCAGAGTTATAATCACATTAAGCCGGGAGTGCAGGGAGTGGCCAGCATGGGCCACGGAAGTGGAAATCCAGGAACTAATTCAGGACAATGCTCACTCGGGTGATGTGATTATCTACACAGATGGTTCGGTGTTAAGAGGTGAGAGAAGTGGCTGGGGGTTCATAGTCAAAGCTAATGGTCGATGTTTGGGGCAGGAGAGCCTGGCATATGATACCACAACATCCAGCTTAAGAATGGAGGTGGAGGCAGTCACTGCGGCTCTTCGCTGGATGGAGAATACAACACACACACACACACACACATCGTGATTGTAACTGACTCAGAACGCATGCTGACGAGGGTGAGGACGGGCAGGCTTCGTGAGGAGTGGCTTGCTTCGCTTCGGAGGTCACGGGTGACAAGCATCGCCTGGATCTTTTCTCCGGGGCATGCCGGTGGGCTGGGAAATGAACAGGCTGACAGATTGGCTGGCTCTGCAGAACTTGGTGGAGTATTGATACATGACAAGGCAGACGGCCTTAATTCCTCAGGCTCAAGATCCCCCTGCCATACACCACAAAGTACAATATTGGCAGTAAATGACAGTGACAGATCACAGCAATTATGTAAAGTCGTCACTTTAAAACGCCTTTAGTATCTTGTTAGAGATTTATTTCATTTGGAGAGGTTAAAGGAAGTAGCCATATTATCCGAATCTCCATCACTCATATATTTCATATTCCTGTATGATGAGAAATGAGGTATGACGGATGATGTATGACCGGCATACTTCGGGCAGAGTCGTAGGCTTTCATTCAACGATCTAAAATAGAGATCATCTGTTGGATTATCCCCACCCCCTACCACCGGGGCATGCTGGTGTGGTGGGAAATAAAAAAGGCGGGCAGATTGATTGCAGACAATGAACAGGACCTGCAAAATTTAGTAGATGCGGTTGTTGCACACAGTGAACAACTAGGGTTAGAACTGAATATTAAGAAGACACAGATTATGGTCGTCACTGGGAAGAATGAAATACCACAATGTGATATACGAGTAGATGGGCATAGTCTTTAACAAGTGAATCGATACTGTTATCTCGGCACAGTCATAACACCTGATGGGATATGCCTTGAAGAGATTAGAACAAGAATTACCATTGCGAAGATAGCCTTTTGCAAGATGAAAAACATACTCACCAATAAAAAGATATCAATTGAAACGAGAAAAAGAGTGTTGAGGTGCTACATAGAACCTATACTTTTGTATGGATGTGAAGCGTGGACAATAAGCAGTCAAGCTGAAAAACTGCTGATGGCTGTGGAAATGTGGTTTCTGAGGAAAATGCAAAGAATACCATGGACAGACAGAAAAAAGCAATGAACAAGTCCTTCAAGAAACAAATGAAGATCGTAAACTGATTAGAGTCATTAGACGTAGACAGTCAAAATATTTTGGCATGTTATGAGAAGAAATAAGTTGGAGAACTTGGTGACAACTGGCAAGATCGAAGGGAAGAGACCAAGGGGAAGACCGAGAAGTAAATACCTGGATGGCTTGGCCACATGGCATGGTCGAGACAGGAACACAGAGCTGATCCACGATTCTGGTGATCGAGTGAGATGGCAGAATATGACCGCCGACGCTTATCGGCATGGCACATGATGGATGGATGGATGGATGGAGATTGGCTATGTCTGCAACCCTTGATTGGGTATTGGTGCATGATAAGGAGATGTTGTGGTGTTGTGGTCATTGCCCTTTGGAATCGTGTGTATAGTGCAATAGAAAGGGTAGATTATCGCTGTTTAAAGATGTTGGTGATGCAGGGAGTGACCAGAGGATCTGCCCGACACTCAGGACTCTGAGGATAGGCCAGACGGACACATTATAATCAGACTGATACTAATGCTTTTAGTATTGGGACTCTTCGCTGGCTGTTGAAGATGAGGACGGAGCACGTATGGAAATTCCTGAGTGCTGTGATGTCGGTTCTGGACTCAATTCAACTCAACTCTTATTTCATTTGGTTTGTAAGAAGATTACTTTCACTGCACATAGGTTCTTCCACAGGTGTCCCAGTCTTCTGTCGCAGATCTTACAAATGGAATCTCAGCACAGCCTTCGAACACCTTAGTACTGTCATAATTAAATATGTGCATCTCATAACTACATGTGAATCATATTCTTTTGGTAGATTAGTTTTCTAATTGAAATTTAGCTTAGACAGTAGCCTATTTCCAACAGTCACGAACGGTTTTATCGTGTTTCAAGCTTTTCACTCTTGTCTGAGAAGGAACCTTTACAGGACGTAGCAATCAATTCCAGTATTGTTTGGCTGTTTGTGAATCCTGGGCAAGTTTAAGTTCAGTAGTTTGCCATTGCTTTCTGAAATTAGGAGTCTACTATCCATTATTTATTACATTTTAATGTTAATCTCGCCCTGGCTGTCTAGAGCAAAATCCACATTTGGAATTGCTATGTCACATTACGGTGCAATGAAGAATCAGAGCCATTTGCAATGCTAGGTGGATCTCTGTAATATCATGATTAAGGCACGACGTATGCCACGGCAATCTATGAAAACTTCTCAGGGAATAAAATTAGCAAAAGTCCTCCCTGACTATCAGAAAAATAATGCTTATCACAAACTTTCAAGGCAAGATCAGGTGCTAACTTTTAGATTGTGAACATGAAAAAGTGTATTGACATGTCCTCCATATCACAGGTTTAAGATCATAGGATGTCTGCCTGCCTACCTGCCTGCCTGCCTGCCTGCCTGCCTGCCTGCCTGTCCGCCCGTCCGTCCGTCCGTCTGTCTGTCCGTCTGTCTGTCTGTCTGTCTGTCTGTCTGTCTGTCTGTCTGTCTGTCTGTCTGTCTGTCTGTCTGTCTGTCTGTATAGCTAGCTATCTACCTACTTACCAAGCTGCATTTGTGAAAATAGTCCCTCGATAGCTAGTCATCTTCTACAGCTTTGCCGAACTTGCATCGACACACCTAAACAAATATGGCTTCAGGGAACTTCCTGCCGCCATAATCTGCACGGGGATGTTATGAACCTGCAACTACCCTCTGCTTCTGTTAGAGGCAATAACGTGGAGATCTTATCTCTGCCACCGAGGCAGAGGAAGAATGTGCATCTCCCTACTAAGTGTCTTTTTTACCTAGATGCAAGGCAAAGAGAGTAATGGAAACTGGTGTTGCTGTCTTCATTTCTGTGGTCTATATCTTTTGGCTCGAGCAAGATGTGCAATACCTATTGGACACCTGTCATCGCCCTTGGGGAGCTTAACCTTTTTCTGTCTTGGAGAAATTTGTCTGGAGACTGTTGAAGCCCAGATTCTGATCGAAAAGGGAGTTGAGTTGAGTTGATCTAAGAACCGACATTACCGCACTCAAGACATTCCATTACGCGCACCGTTGCCTCGTTCAACAGGCAGCGATGAGTCATACTATTAATCGATGCCACCGCTATTAGATTGAAAGTTCTCCTTGTTCTCTCTCTCTCAGTTTTGGGATTTTCCCAGAACCCCTGCCGATCCCCCACAAGATCATTCTTTCCACATATGGGTTGTCAGTCTGTTACCCCGCCTTCTCCACATGGTCCTACAGGCGCTCGACCACCTTTCCCTTGTCCATAGGTAAAGTCGAATCCATCCATCCATCATGTGCCATGCCGCTAAGCGTGTGCGGTCATGATTCGCCATTTTATTCGATCACCGTAGTAAAAATATAAATAAAATTTGGTGGAACTGCGGTAAACCGGTGGAAATGTAAACAATATAAAATAACACAAAGTAATGCAGCTTTACATAACAGAATTACGACACATACAGGACGTTGCGGCGACTAGCCTTCATCAGCAAACAAGTACATGCACGAAACACAACATATAGTCCAGGAGAAGAACCTCCGATGACTGCATTAGGCATGAGGATGGAATGAGAAGAATAAAATGTTGAAACAAAAATTAGAGCAAAGAAGAGAAAATGAAAATATGAAAATAATGTTGTATGCATATGTGATGTTCTTTTTACCACAGTTGTGTGATCTTTATTATTTATTAATTATCTTCAAACAGTGGTATCATACCCCACCTCGGCCCCCATGACCCACAGACTCCCACGGCTATGCATAAAAGAGGATAAAGAATATATTCGTGTTACCAGTACAGCCTCAAACTCTGAGTTAAATAGCAACATTTTTTCCCCATATTTTCATCATATATTGTGTTCAGCAGTCTGGTGACTTGATCTATTTCATATTCTTCTAAAGCATTAATCATTTCTGTTGTGATGTTGTCGCAACCGGGGGTCTTGCCAATTTTCATATGGTTAAGAGCATTCCGAACCTCCATCTTCAAAATTGACGGTCCTTCAGTATTATTTCGAACAGGATACTGCTCTTCTCTTTTATCATCATAAAGGTTTTTCACATAATCTGACCATACAAGTAAAATTTGATCTTTTTCTATTATGATTTTTCCATCTTTAGTTTTTAGGCAGCCTGCTGATGCACATGTTCTTTTATTAGTAAGCTCCCGAATTCTTTTGTGCATTAATTTGGTTTTAAGAATATCTTGGGTAAAGAAAAGAACAAATGCATTCATACTTTAAGAGATGGATATTGAAGAGATTTGGCTATTAAAGACGATAAAACAAAGAAAATTTATATATTTTGGTTACTTGAAACGACAAGAATGTTTAGAGAGAACAGTAATGGAGGGGTATATGCCTGGGAAGAGAGGAAGAGGAAGGCCAAAGAGAAGATGGGTGTAGGATGTGGCGGACGATCTCCAGTTGGGGGTATCGGACGCGGGACATCTTGCTTGTGATCGAGAAGTTTTCCTGAAGGTTGTTATGGGAGCCAGGTTCTGCAAAGTACATGCTACTGAATGAATGTATGAATGAATGAATGAATGAATGAATGAATGAATGAATGAATGAATGAATGAATGAATGAATTTGGTATTTTTACTGTTGTGTTGTTTTTCAATTTCTATGCAATTTTTCTCAAGCCATGCTTCTTTTGCCTCCTCACATAATGTTCCGACTTTTCTGTGAATTTCTTCATATTTGGCAGGATTATTTTTGTTGTGTCTTCTTGTTTCACTTAGTTGGAATATTTCTTCAGTCATCCACTTCTTACGACCCATTTTCTTTAATTTTGGAATAGTTATTTCTGCAGCCAAACTGATTGAACTCTTCAACATTTCTCGTTGATCATCCCCATCTTGAAATAAGATCTCTAGGTCAAACAGTACATCAAATCTGTTCTTTACTTCTATGTTAAAATTGTCTTGCAATTGCCTTGTCATTTTTCGATGTACACAGTATTTAGTGTTTCTTGGTGAATACTTGACTTTATGTAACTTTACCCTTAATTTCCCTGTGATCAATCTGTGATCACTGTAATAGTCAGCATTGGGAACTGTTTTTGCGATTGTTAACGCATTTCAACACGTCATGCTAATCAGGATGTAATCAATCTGGTTTCTAATTCTGCTATCAGTACTCTTCCATATCCATAATCTTCTAGGATGTTGGTTAAATCATGTGTTTCCTACAATCATGACCTGCTCTTTTGTCCATTCTAAAAAGCTGTATCCTCTTTCGTTTCGCTCTCCCAAACCATGGTTGCCCACTGTGACTAATTTCAGTGTCCCTGCCCTTTTCTTGTGATGATTTGTAATTAGGCGAATCATGATAAACTAGGCAACTTTAAAAGAGGTAGTTTGTCGTTGCTTTCTTTCTTGGCAGTGACCATACTGGTCGAATAAGGAGTGATATTTAAATGTCGAATAGGAAATGATATTTAGAGTCCTTATCCGATGTATATATTCGTTCTAACTCGGTACCCCACCGTGTGTTGCCGGGGCCCATAAGGGAAGCAAAGAATAGCAACACTGTAGCCTACCACGCATGTCGTAAGAGGCGACTAAGGAGGCTTGATGGTTCTGTCGCCCTGCTACTGATTGAGTGCGTGGCGCGACACTGTGAGCTGTGAGTTTCGTGTGAAATGCTTTTGAATCTGCCCGAGGTTTTTTGGAATATGACTGCATGTTCGGTGCGATGGCAGATGGCTATGTCCCAGAGTTGACCGGTTTTTGCCTTATGCAGAAATGCGTGGCTGCTGGGCTTCTGGTTTACTGCCACTACCATCGACGGTGAACTGTATTTCGTGGACTGTGTGGGTGAACATCTAGGAAACATCCAGATGGGAAAATGACTGCCGATTCCATCAGAGATAAACTGGGTGTTTCGTGGGGACTTTTGTGTTGACATTCTGGCGGCAGCATTATGCACAGTGTATCTGTGCGGGCTGTTGGTTGTCGCGACTCCTGTCTTTTCCACTTTTCACATTGGGCAGTGGGGAGCGTTTTGTGTGATATTCACTGGCACAGGAACGGAGCATAATGGGGACGACCCGTTGCTGTGAAGTTGGAACCGCGACTAACTAACTAACTAACTAACCCTACAGCTTGTCGCTTCTTTATTTCCTGAAATATGACATCAAGAAAAAAAAACATCACTGCACTCGGGGCATTTCCTCACGTGTTACGTCCTCCTCTTCTGTAGCCAACGAATAGTTTTCATTCCGATGACACCAGTTGCAGTCTGACTGAACGTCCGCCTACGTTTTTTCTCCCTCCCCAGATGTGGATCCTTTGTGTGGTTTGCTGCACTTTCCTCTCGATCCCGGAGTCTTCACCACATCATAATCTAGCATCGGAGGGAGCAGACACATGCTCCTTACATCCTTGTGTCTAGCTTATTGAACCTCTTTCTCGACCTTCTGGTTTCGGTAATTGTTGGGTATCTAGTGATTTCAACAGTTTCTTGTCGTTACATCTCCAGTTTATGGGGTCTTCTACGTTGTCTGCATTCTTTGATGCCATCATCATTTAGTCTTTCAGTTTGACAGATTTTGTTTTCTTTTCGCTCGCTCGCTTTGAACTCAAGCGTAGTCCATACACACTATTTATAGTAGTGATGGACTGAATTTTGCGTGTGGATTAGCTTTCCATATTAACAGTGTCCCTCGCCATCAGGCGAACCCACTCCAACTTCAGAGGTACTTATAATTTATGTCCCCAAGTCCAGGACGACAGACCAACACTTTAGTCCAACTGTCCGGTGTAGGGGTTGAGCCGCTAACCTCGGCATCAGCATACTCGATGTTTCAGAATACTCGTTCTTACCCATTCGGCTATGTTGACCTGCATTTTGACAGATCATGAGACATCCTTATTTTTTCCCATTGTGTAGCTGTCTGTCTTGTGTTATGTATGTGCCAGGGTCTAACTGGGCCTTGTCTGAACGCGCTACTATCGATACATCTTTGTAGCAATACTTCTCGTGTCCAACAGGGACATGATTTATTCTTTTCTTTTTCTCCAGTCAGCACCCTGGTCATCTTTCAGCATATGACTTGCTGATGGTCACTCGGTCTTACGTTATACACTACACCCACTCGAACTCTAGTTAACTCGAACAGGAGTGAACTCAAACAGCAGTTAACTCGAAGACTGTTATAAGTTTCCTACGTATAATTTCCTACGCAAACACATGTCACATTATCAAATATACAATCACTTATTCGACAGTCACATCACAGTACACTACATCACGATTTAAAAGCGTGGCTCAATGGAGACTAACTTGTCCCGAGCTCACTTCCTATCACCTGGGGAGTGAGTTCCAACGTTTTCACGTTGTGTGGAAAGTCTCTGCTTTCCACGTTCTAGTGTTCGCCTGCTGAACACAGCCGTAACATTTACTCTCTGACCTAGGCTATAACTTAACCATGCCGTGACGTCGTCAGGGTCATGGCAGTATGTCTGTATATGTTATGTTTGTCTATATATATATATATTTCATTCTCTTGCTTTGAACTCAAGCGTAGTCCAATAACATGCTACTACTTCTAGTGCACTAGACGACTTATTTTGTGTGTGGTTAGCTTTCTCTATTACCAGTGTCCCTCGCCACCATGCGAATCCACTCCGACTTCAGAGGTGCATGTAATTTATATCCCCAAGTCAAAGATGAGACATGAACATTTTAGTCCAGCTGACCGGTGTATGGGTTGAACTGGCTTTCTCGGCATCAGCACACCGGATGTGTAAGAATGAGAGCTGTTATCCTTGCGGCCACACTGACAACGTTTGTATTGATACATCTGTGAATCCACGGTTTGTGCAAGTTGTCTTTGGTGTAATCCTTTCTTTTGTCCTCGGTATTTTGCCAAAAAACTGTCTTTGGTGTACTCATTTCTTTTGTCCTCGGTATTTTGCCCACAGAACTGTCTTAGCTGTACTCCTTTCTTTTGTCCTCGGTATTTCGCCCACAAAACTGTCTTAGCTGTACTTCTTTCTTTTGTCCTCGGTATTTTGCCCACAAAACTGTCTTAGCTGTACTCCTTTCTTTTGTCCTCGGTATTTTGCCCACAAAACTGTCTTAGATGTACTTCTTTCTTTTGTACTTGGTATTTTGCCCACAGAACTGTCTTTGGTGTACTCCTTTCTTTTGTCCTCGGTATTTTGCCAAAAAACTGTCTTTGGTGTACTCATTTCTTTTGTCCTCAGTATTTTGCCCATAAAACTGTCTTTGGTGTACTCCTTTCTTTTGTCCTCGGTATTTTGCCCACAAAACTGTCTTTGGTGTACTCATTTCTTTTATCCTCGGTATTTTGCCCACAAAACTGTCTTTGGTGTACTCCTTTTTTATTTCCTCTGTATTTTGCCCACAGAACTGTCTTTCGTGTATTTCTTTCTTTTTTCCTTGGTATTTTGCCCACAGAATTGTCTTTGGTGTACTCCTTTTTTTTTCTTTTGTCTTAATGATGTATATATATATAGCAGCTTAGGTGCTACTGTTTGAGCTCTTGAAATGATGACTCAGACTCACTGATTCCTTTTGACCTTCGAAGCGTCAAGAATGTTTCCCAGAAAACCCTACACCTAGTGCAGCTAAACTCAGCACAATGCAAATAAGTCCCCGTTCTGCAACGAAAAAAGAAAATGAAACTGAGAGGCAACAAACAGGTCACCGAGAAAAAGAACGTCGCCAGTTGATATAAAAACACAACCTGAAGAAATAGAAAGGAAATAGCTCGAGCTTTAAAAAACAATTACACTCACACACGCACGCACACACACACACACACGCGCGCGCGCGCGCGCGCAGAGAAGACTTCTGAAAGTGATCACAAAGCGAAGATTCTTATGTTTGTGGAACACGATACAATCAATCAATCAATCATGTGCCATGCCGGAAAGCGTGGGCGGTCATGACTCGCCATTTCACTCGATCACCAGAGTCGTGGATCAGCTCAGTGTTCCTGTCTTGTCCATGCCATGTGGCCAAGCCACCCATATTGTTGAAGTGAACACGATACAGAGGGAAAAAAAAAACAAAGTACACCAAAGACAATTCAGTGGGCAAAATACCGAGGACGAGACAGGGACACTGAGCTGATCCACGACACTGGTGATCGAGTGAGATGGCGAGTCATGACCGCCCATGCTTTCCGGCATGGCACACGATATATATATATATATATATATATATATATATATATATATATATATATATATATATATATATATATATATATATATATATATATGAGTGAAGCCTGGTAAACTTACTCACACCAAGAGAAAAATTTAAACAGCTTTCATATGCGGTGTCTGCGAAGAATACTTGGTATTAAGTGGCAAGACAAAAATCACAAATACTGAAGTATTGGAAAGATCAGGTTGTGTGACGGTTTGTTCCATGCTCAGTCTTCGTAGACTTAGAGGATATAACACGTTAGGGTTATGGGTGATGGTCATCTTTCTTTCTGTATTTTTTTTTTTTTTTTTGGGGGGGGGGGGGGGGGGATGAATTACACATGGGTAAGAGGGTCGGCCTCTACAGCGATACAAAGATGTGTGTAAGCGGGGCATGATCGATACAGTCATTCATAATGCACATTGGCAGCAAGTCGACTCCGAACGTGTTGCATGGAGGGCAAATATCAGAAATGGAATAAAGACAAAGGAGAAAATGACTGCAGATAGGTCACATACTGAGCGCGTGAGAAGTAAGATGGTGCGTGATAGTGAAAATGACCATGTGTTCATATGCATCCATTGTGGACCGAATATGTACAGCGCGAATTGGCCTGATCAGTCACATTCGCTACTGCCATAGGTTATAGTTAATATACCTTTTTGAAGCACAATGTAAACAAACTATCGTCTGTCAAGACGGCAAGGTGCCAATATATATATATATATATCATGTGCCATGCCGGATAGCGTGGACGGTCATAACTTGCCATTTCACTCGATCTCCAGTGTCGTGGATCAGCTCAGTGTTCCTGTCTCGTCCATGCCATGTGGCCAAGCCATCCAGGTATTTTCCTCTCGGTCTTCCTCTTGGTCTGTTCCCTTCGATCTTGCCAGTTGTCACCAAGTTCTCCAATCCATATATATATGTGTGTGTGTGTGTGTGTGTGTGTGTGTGTGTGTGTGTGTGTGTGTGTGTGTGTGCAGACATACATGACACAAGACAGATAACTATAGAATGGAATAATGACACAAAGAGACAGACAAACACAGAGAGAGAGAGAGAGAGTGAGAGAGAGAGTGAGAGAGAGAGTGAGAGAGAGAGTGAGAGAGAGAGTGAGAGAGAGAGAGTGAGAGAGAGAGAGAGTGAGAGAGAGTGAGAGAGAGAGTGAGAGAGAGAGTGAGAGAGAGAGTGAGAGAGAGTGAGAGAGAGAGAGTGAGAGAGAGAGAGTGAGAGAGAGAGAGAGTGAGAGAGAGAGAGAGTGAGAGAGAGAGAGAGAGTGAGAGAGAGTGAGAGAGAGAGAGTGAGAGAGAGAGTGAGAGAGAGAGTGAGAGAGAGAGAGTGAGAGAGAGAGAGAGAGAGTGAGAGAGAGAGTGAGAGAGAGAGAGTGGGGGAGAGGGAGGGAGGGAGTTGAGTTGTTGAGTTGAGTTGACTTAAACCGACATCACTGCACTCAGGACATTCCCATACGTGTTCCGTCCCCTCGTTCAACACCAGCGAAGAGTCATACTACTAATCTTTCCCACCGCTATCTGATTAAAAGTTCTCCTCGTCTTCCCTCTCAGTTTTGAGATTCTTCCAGAACCCCTGCCGATCCCCCGCAATCTCATTCTTTCCACATATAGGTTCTCATTCTGTTCCCCCGCCTTCTCCACCTGGTCCCACAAGCGCACGACCACCTCCCCCTTGTCCATAAGCAAACTACCACCAAGAGGTGCATTCCCTGCTAGTCTATCAGCCTGTTCATTCCCCCGTACCCCCGCATGGATAAGGCAAAATATCCATACAATTCTCACAATTTGTGACCTCTGAAGCGACGAGAGCCATTCCACACGAAACATTCCTTTCTCCACCTTACTAAGCATACTCTTTGAATCCGTAATAAATGCAACGTGTGTTCCAGTAGTCTCCTCTAGCCACCGGAATGCCGCTGTTACTGCCTCCACCTCCATTCTCATGCTGGAGGTCGTAGTCTCATATGCAGGGAGGGAGAGAGACAGATGAGAGAGTGAAAGAAACACTCACACACATGGTTTATGTATGAATACTCGTAATTGCTGATTATTGGTTGAAAAACGTGATTCTTTCATGACAATGATCAGTTTGTAAGTTTGTATTGACCTTGATGAAACAAAATTGATGATGTAATCTTTTCATTTACTCTCGAACCAAAGTGACAGAAACATGTGTCTGTGTTGTGAACATAGCATCGTTGAAGTTGAAAAGTTCCTTGATTGAACTGAGAACACGTGTGGTATGTTGTGTCTTGCAGGAGAAATCGCATTCAGAAAGCATACATGAATACCATAATAAAGACATCGCAAGTTTTGTAGTATCACAATCCTTTCCAAAAACTAAAGTAAATAAAACTAGTATGGATTGGAACAGACAGAAAAACAAGAACATTTATCCGGAGACTCCTGGGAGTCGTCGCTTGAGCTACGGAGTTCGTGCTTTGTGTGGCGCTTTCCGCGGGTTGCCCTGTGGAAAGAGACCGAACCATATGGGATAAAACCCGGGTCAATGAGGTCTTTCTGGTGACTGCCGTTTCCATCGACAATGAACTGTATTTCTCGTGGAGGACTTTTGTGTTGGCATTCTGGCGGCGGCATTATGCACAGTGTACCTATGCGGGCTGTTGGCTTGCCGACACTCCTGTCTATTCCATTGTTCACAAAGGGCAGTGAGGAGCATTTTGTGTGATATTCACTGGCACAGGAACGGAGCATAATGGGGACGACCCGTTGCCGTTAAGTTGGAACCGCGACTAACTAACTAGAAAAACAAAAGGCAGAACAAATAAACGCATGCAATATATGGGTGCGAAAAGTTGATATTTATGACTTAAAACATCAACAGGAAAGTACATACGAATGAATCTAATTATTACAGAAGGATATTTTAAAACATCATTGGACGGAAATGAGAACGAACAGACCAGTTCAAAAAGAACTTCATATTTAAGAAGAATGTTTTTCGCTCACTTTAGACTCTAGCATAGTCCGTTCTTGACTGATTATTGCGTGTGGATTAGCTGTCCCTAGTACACCAGTGTCCCTTGCCATCAGGTGAACCCACTCCGACTTCTGATGTACTTGTAATTCACGCACCTAAATCAAGGACCAAAAGTCAACATTTTATTACAACTGCCGTGTAGGGACTGAACCCGCTACCTCGCCATTGGCACACCGGAAGTTCAAGAGTGAGCGTTATTATCTATTCTACCATGATGATCATTTAAGAGGATTAGTTATTAAAGTCAACAATAATTTGGAAATGAAAACATTTTGGACTTGAATACAGACATGAAAACGACGCAAAAGTCTATACAAGATAATCACGGAGGAGAGTGTACCAGGAAGACGGACAAGAGGAAGGAACCAACGCAGAAGGATTCTAGATCTTATAGATAAATGTTACATGACAGCAACAGAGACGGGATATTTGGCATATAATAGAAGAACATTTCGACAGACTTGTGGCGACGAAGTTCTGCGCAGTTCCGGCGATTGTATGGAACACTTCCGTGTTAGTGGGTTGGACGCTAACGACATCATGACCCTGGGGATGAAAGTGGTTCTCGTGAGTTCCAGGAACAATTCCAACTTCTGCTATTGAGTTAGCACAATTGTGTGGTGCGAGAGTGAATTATTTTGAAGGAAGTAGATTGCAAATGATCGGATGGTTATTGTCTGCGTGTGTTATAAACACATTTCGGGAACATTGAAAAGCTCCTTTATATTCTAAACTCTCACACGCTTGTGTATGTGTGTGTATGTGCGTGTGTGCGTGCGAGCGCTTTCGTGGCTTCTTTGTTGCTCTTTTGATGGAAGTGCGACACACCTAAGACTGCATCACAGCAGTATGTATTTGACTAAAATCTACTTCTTCTAGGCAGATTCCATCTGAGTTAGGGACATTATCTACATGTGGATGGATTTCTTCCCAAACAATTTTTGTCAAGATAGCGGCCTGGTGGCCTACTCCTTGCGGTTGCCAACTCCGTTGGAATTTCAGCGTGCATTATTTGCTCACGGAAGCAGCTGATTTAGCCTTAATCCGAAAAAGATAAGTATCTGATCACAGTGTACAAGAGATCATAAGATCCATGACAGTCTTTTATCATATACTGATACGTAGAGTTGGAGGTCGTAGGATGTGGAGAAGCATATATATATATATATATATATATATATATATATATATATATATATATATATATATATATATATATATATATATATATATATATATATAATTGAACGTGCTATAGAAGTAAATAAGGATATACATATTTGCTTTATTGACTACACAAAAGCTTTTGATAGAGTTAGACATGTCAACATGGTGGATATGCTTGCAGATCTACAAATTGATGGGAAAGACATTAGACTTATAAAAACATATATTGGAAACAACAAGCTGCTATAAGGATTGATAATGAAGTGGGACAATATCAGCCTATTAAGAGAGGTGTTAGGCAAGGATGTGTAATGTCTCCAGATATGTTTTCCCTGTACAGTGAAAATATTTTCAGAAATGTAGAAGATATAAATTGAATCAGGATTGGAGGACGAAACATCAGTAACATTAGATATGCAGATGATACAGTATTGATTGCAGACAATGCGCAGGATCTGCAATAATTAGTAGATGTGGTTGTTGTACACAATGAGCAGCTGGGGTTAGAATTAAATTGTAAACAGACACAGGTTATGGTCGTCACTAGGAAGACCGAAGTACCACAATGTAATATACAAGTAAATATGAATATTCTTCAACAAGTGAATCGATACAATTATCTCGGAACAGTCATAACATCTGATGGGAGATGCCTTGAAGAGATTAGAACAAGAATCGCCATGGCGAAAGTAGCCTTTAGCAAGATGAAAAACATTCTAACCAATAAAAAGATGTCAATTGAAACGAGAAAAAAGAGTGTTGTGGGGATACATAGAGCCTGTTCTTTTGTATGGTTGTGAAACGTGGACAATGTGCAGTCAAGCTGAAAAACGTCTGATGGCTGCAGAAATGTAGTTTCTGAGGAAAATACAAAGAATACCATGGACAGATAGAAAAACCAATGACCAAGTACTACAGGAGACAAATGAAACTCGTAAACTGATTAGAGAAATTAGACGTAGACAGTCAAAATTTTTTGGACATGTTATGAGAAGAAATGGATTGGAGAACTTGGTGACAACTGGCAAGATCGAAGGAAACAGACCAAGAGGAAGACCGAGAGGAAATTACCTGGATGGCTTAGCCACATGGCATGGACGAGACAGGAATACTGAGCTGATCCACGACACTGGTGATCGAGTGAAATGACGAGTCATGACCGCCCACGCTTTCCGGCATGGCACATTATATATATATATATATATATATATATATATATATATATATATATATATATATATATATATATATATGTGTGTGTGTGTGTGTGTGTGGGGGGGGGGTGGATAGATGGATGGACGGACAAACGGACCGACGGACGGGCGAACGGATGGATGAATGGATGGATGGATGGATGGACAGAGAGACGGACGGAGGGATGGATGGATGGATGGACATACGGACGGATGGATGGACAGACGGACGGACGGATGGATGGATGGGTGGTTGGATGGATGGATGAGTGGATGGACAAACGGACGGATGGATGGACAGACGGATGGATGGATGGATGGATACAGACAGACAGTCGCCGACCGGCCAGGATATCAGCTCGTGTGATGGCAGTTGTGTCCTGATGGAGTATTCCCCTCGCAAACATTAGACAATGTGTTTTATCAAACCAATTCGCCACTGTGTGTGTGCGCGCGTGTGTGTGTGTGTGTGTGTGTGTGTGTGTGTGTGTGTTCGTGGTTATGTATATATGTACGTATATGTCACGACAAGGGCGAGTTCAGTTGTATCAACAAACATATCAAACAACACAGCTGGTGAGTCTCGTGTCTGTAAGAAAAATGCACGTGGCTCACGCACGAAACAGGACATAATGATCAACACATGATCCATGACTTGCAATTTTTCTGGAAAACTAACACCCTCGTGGACTATACACCTTTTGTGCACCGACTCTCCCCCGCAAACACGGAAGCATGGTGAATTATTCAGAAAGACGGAAGAAATTAACATGGACTCCTTTTTCCCCCCAGCACCGCACGACGCCAGCATTGCATTTCTATAGCCGTATCAGGCAGTGCTTCGCACGCCATAATTACGCTGGTCGCAGCGAACCAATCAATGTGACTCTAGCCGCAGCAGGGGATTCCCCTGTTTTCGGGTAAACACTGTAACATCAGCTGATGTTTTTGACCTTGATGCAGAAAGAAGGAGTTTGGGGAATACTTTCCAATCTAGAACGAGTGGGTGGGGGTCACGATGCCGGGAAACGAAAACCGGCTAGCCAGGTCATGTTTACCAATGTCTTAATAGTGTAGAAAACAAACCGATTGGAAACCCATTTGAAAGCTCTACTGGGGAAATATAGAGGACATCGAAGTTGGACATTAGTGAATGATAGTGTCAACAGAAAGTGCACGAAAAAGACAGACACTGACACGTTCTGTGCGTAACTTCTTTAAATATAACTAACTTAGCTCTATCTATATTTTTTTTCACGTTTCAAGACTTCACGTTTCAAGGCTAAAGACCAATAGTTCTCAACTTATTTTTAGTTCGCGAAACAACAAAATACGAGTCTTAAACGGTGTTTTCCAAGATTGGTCAGAGCGGCCGGGAACTTTAAACCATTACGTTTAAACTTCCTGTGCGCTAACGGTGGTTTAGATGGTTCATTCTATACACTAGCCAGTTGGACTTAGACGAATTCGATTCGATTTCACCATTACCCCTACCCCGTTCAACTTCAAGGATAAGTTATAGTTAGGGCCCATCACCGGCTCAGAATGATAGTCATGTGATTGAGTCAATCGCAAAAGCAGCTGCCCATGGTTTTACCCTCACAGGTGAATTAATCCGAAGGTGATTGTTGTGCATATGGGGCAATCACAACAACAGAAATGAGGTTCCTGAGAAGAATACTCAACGTATCAAGAAGAGATCAGATCAGAAATGAAGAAATCAGGACTAAAGTGGGGGTTAAAGCAGCACTCGATTTTATTAGAAAGCAGCAAGTCAAGTGGTTTGGCCATGCAAGTAGGTTACCAGTCGACAGTATACCACAACAAGCAATGATGTACAGACCAGATGGAAACAGAGGAAGAGGCCGACCACGTAAACGTTGGACGGAGGGAATAGCAGTCCATAGGAATATCGATATATGAAGTCCATAATCGGGCACTCTCACGAAGTTTATACTTCACCTCGACACCGCAAGGTACAAGAGGAACATGATGATGATGATGATGATGATGATGATGATGATGATGATGATGATGATGATGATGATGATGATGATGATGATGATGATGATGATGATGATGATGATGGTGATGGTGATGGGGCAATGGGCACAGCACCTATACAATGAAGTCTCTCTCAAGAAGCAGTGACAAACTTACTGAATATAAAAGTGCCTAGAGAAATTAGCTTGTGAGTAGTTAGAAAGGCGCAACTCGGTTAGCATTTGCCGGATTAATCCGGATTGACCTTGACCTCGGCTGATTTTTCACTCCCCCTCGGTCATATAGTTTTGTGGGTATGTAGGGGTGGTATCTAGGTCATATCTAAGGGCGATAATTATAAGATTTTATGTTTCTAAGGGCAGATAACTATTGAGTGGGTGTATAAAAATTTTAATTAATTATTAAAAATAAAATAAAATAAATAAAAATAAAAATAAATAACGACGGGGTGCGGGGTGGTGGCGAGGGGGTGGGCGCGTGGGGTGAGGCTAGGCGGTTCGGGTTTAAACACTATCAGGTATATAATAATTTTTATTAAATCATGTATAAACAATACAATGCATATTAAATAAGTAGCGGCATAGTGGAAAATTCTGGAAGGTAGTACCGGGGAGTTATACGTCGGCAAGTGTGGGAAAATCTCCGGCGGGTGTGACGGTGGTCGGTTCATAACAGACGTGGAGGGGGTGCATACGGAAAAGTCATTAAGTAAAGGGTTGTAAAAACGTGGGTGAGTGGTGTGTTAAAATATTTTGAACTGTTAGCGCATTGGTGGTGTACATTAGTACGAATAGAAGGAATAGGTGCGGTGGGGATAGTAGTGGGTATGGGTTAGTGAAATTAGTTGATAAGGGTGGTTATTAGTGCTATGTAGATGTTCATAGTAGCTTATTCACTAACATAACACGTGTTACAAATGAAACCTTGAAAGCTAAAGATCGCTGATTGTAATGGATATAGTGTAGTATCATTCGGTGGTAAGGGGTGGGTACCAGGTATTAGTGGTCAACAGATGGTCAAGTAGTGGTCAAGTGAGGAAATTTTAGGGAAAAGTGGTTATAATGATAGGGTGATGCTTAAAGGGTGGTAAATTAGTGGTCAAGTAGTGGTCAAGCAGTGGTCAAGTGAGGAAATTTTAGGGAAAAGTAGTTGTAATGATATGGTGATGATTAAAGGGTGATAAATTAGTGGTCAAGCAATGGTCAAGTGGTCGTCAAGTGAGGAAGATTTTAGGGAAAATTGGTCGTAGCGACATGGTGATGGTTAAAGGATGGTAAATTAGTGGTAAATTAGTGGTAAAGCAGTGGTCAAGCAGTGGTCAAGTAAGGAAAATTTTAAGGGAAAATTGGTCGTAGCGACATGGTGATGATTAAAGAGTGGTAAATTAGTGGTCAAGTAGTGGTCAAGTAGTGGTCAAATGAGGACATTTTAGGGAAAAGTGGTTGTAATGATATGGTGATGATTACAGAGTGGAAAATTACTGGTCAAGCAGTGGTCAAGCAATAGTCAAGCAAGGAAAATTTTAGGTGAAAGTGGTTGTAATGATGTTGTGATGATTAAAGGGTGGTAAATTAGTGGTCAAGCAGTGGTCAGGTGGTGGTCAACTGAAGAAATTTTAGGGGAAAGTGGTTGTAATGATATGGTGATGATTAAAGGGTGGTAAATTAGTGGTCAAGCAGTGGTCAAATAGTGGTAAAGTGAGGAAATTTTAGGGAAAAGTGGTTATAATGATATGGTGATGATTAAAAGGTGGTAAATTAGTGGTCAAGCAATGGTC
This sequence comes from Cepaea nemoralis, assembly GCA_014155875.1. Lineage (NCBI taxonomy): Eukaryota > Metazoa > Mollusca > Gastropoda > Stylommatophora > Helicidae > Cepaea > Cepaea nemoralis. Next base: position 592,807 of record JACEFZ010013156.1, read on the forward strand.
AAGTAGTGGTCAAGTAGTGGCCAAGTACCGGTCAAGTAGTGGTTAAGTGGTCGAGTGACCACTTAAATTGTAGGGGAAAGTACGTGTAGTGAACCTGTGTTTGTTAAAGTGATCGATGACGTGGTCAAGTAGTGGTAAATGGCCAAGTGACTACTTAAATTGTCTGTGAAAGTAGGTATAGTGACATGGTGATGATCAAGAGGTGGTCAAGTGGTGTTCAAATAGTGGTCAAGTAGTGGTCAAGTAGTCGAATGACCACTTAAATTGTAGGGTATGGTACGCGTAGTGAAACGGTGATGGTAAAATAAGTAATGACATGGTCAAATAGTGGTCAAGTAGTGGTCAAATCGTCGAGTGATCACTTAAAATGTAGAGGAAAGCACGTGTAGTGAAACGGTGTTGGTTAAAGTGATCGATGAGGTGGTCAAGTAATGGTCAAGTAGTGGTCAAGTAGTGGTCAAGTGGTCGAATGATCACTTAAATTGTAGGGTATGGTACGTGTAGTGACGTGGTGATGGTTAAAGTGATCGATGACATGATCAAGACGTTATACCGGCTGCTAAGTTCAGAAAGTAGTGTCCTTAGTATTGGTAATTTCCCTGACAGGAGCGCCTCGAGCACCGATTTTGTATTGATCAATAGCACCTAGTGGGACAGTCGACACACATGGACAATAGTTACATTCGGTCAAAGATGGCGTCGCACCCTATCACACATGGGTAATTGCTACAACCAAAATACGTCTCATTCACTAAAACTGGTCAAATATGGCGTCACAGCCGGTCACAGGGGTAATGGGACATCTGAGACACGTGGTTAAGAGGGAAACTATAGAAAAAGGGTCTCCTATCGGTTGTCGAGTCAGGGAACCTAACGTATGATGATCACTGTGTATAGGAGTGAATACACTGCATCATCAACACTGCATCCGAAGGGTAAAATGGTCACCCCCTTCTCTCTCTCTTTTCTATAACCGTGTAGTCCTAGTGTTATCCGGTTACACCAAAGGACACCCGGGCATCAACACAACAAACTGCCCCGATTCAACCTTAGGCAATGCACGTAACATGACAGGTCACATGTCCGCCGTCATAACCAGCGACGTTATCACGTATCAAATTAGACATCCACACTTTCATGTCCTTTCTATGTGGTCATAGTGTCTTTACATCTTTCTCCAGAAAGCCATTTCCAAGACCAATATATGTTTTTTCAGGTGTACCTGCTCAGTGCCACACTTCACAACCAGACAAAAGTACACCTTCTATGTACCACTTCAACCGTCAAATAAGAAAATATGTTAGACAAAATATTAAAATTATTGGTCAAATACAGAAATATCTCGTCCAAACTTATAAAAAGTACGAACCTTTGTTAACCTATTGGGAAAAATATCAATCAAGTAGGAAAGTTTGTTAGTCAAATAGAAAAAAATATTGACCACGTAACGATATATCTTGTCCACACTTATGAAAAGTAGGGAAATTTGTTAGTCAAATGAGAAAAAAAAAAAGATTGACCAAGTAACGAAATACCCCCACCAAACTTATGAAAAGTACGAAACTTTGTTAAGCAAGTATGAAAATGTATCGACCAAACAGAGAAATATATCACCCAAACTTATAAAAAGTAGGAACATATGTTAACCAAATGGAAAATATCTTGGCCAAATAGGAAAATTTGTTAGCCAAATGGGGAAAATATTGTCCAAGTAACGAAATACATCGTTCAAACCTACGAAAAGTAGGAAACTTTGTTAATTAAATGTGAAAATTTTGGCCAAATTTCAACCAAACTTATAAATATTTCAACTAAACTTATAAAAAAGTAGGAACATTTGTCAGCCAAATGGGAAAAAGGTCGGCCAAATACAGAAATATCGCAACCAAACTTATAAAAAGAAGGAAAATATTGACCAAGTAACGAAATATCTCGTCGAAACTTATAAAAATGTAGGAAACTTTGTTAACCAAATGTGAAAAAACAAAACAAATATTGATCAAGTAAAGAAATAACTCCTCCAAATTTATGAAAAGTACGAAACCTTGGTACCCAAATGCGACAAATGTAGGTCAAATACTGAAATATTTCGTCCAAACTTATGAAAGGTAGAAAATTGTCTTAACCAACTGGGGTAAATATTGCTCAAACTAAGAAACATGTCGACCGAAGTAGGAAATTACGTGAACCAAAGTAATAAAATTGTTGGCCAAATAGGAAAAAGTATCGGTCAAACTTATAGATGTCTCGTTTAAACTTATAACATGTATGAAAATTTGTTAAGTAAAGGTGAAAAATATTGGCCAAGTAATGAAATATCGCAGCCGAACTTATAAAATGTACGAGTTAACCAAAGGCGAAAAGGCCAAAATACGAAATGTCTCGACCAAGCTTATAAAAATCTAGGAAAAAATATTACAACTAAAATATTGATCAAAAGGTATAAATCCAAACATTATAAAAATAACCAAATGTGAAAAATATCGTCCAAAGACAGAAATATTTCAACTAAACTTATAAATAAGTCAACAAAACTTGTGAAAATTTTTGGTCAAGTACAGAAATAGCTATGGAAAAAGTAAGTCCACAAAACTAAGAAAAAAAATGTAACTTCTGTAGTCAAATGTGTCTTGAAGTTTTATCTGAAAAGACATTTCACAATACATAATCAGCACCACTTTCCTTGTTTTACGTTACCGAAGGCCTTCACTGTATCTGGTACAGAAACCCTTATACATCACTCATCTCTCCACACTCTTGGTTTCTTTCTAATACAAAGTGGTCACATCACCAAGAACTTCAAACCTCCATTGTACACGTGCTCCATTGAAACACCCATGACAGTTAACAACATGTATGGCCATGTAATCTGTGAGTCCATCGGGGATAGTTCATCCGAGTATTCGTCACCAAAGATCCATTTCCCATGGCTGACATCTTCAACTTGCTATACCACATCTTATTCTAACATATACTTTACATGAAATTTCCCAAATTTGGGGATCTATTAAAGAATACGTACTGAGATACACAAAGACACCAAGAACATATCAGACAAAACAACTCCCAAACCAGACTTAGAACTAAAACTTAAACCATATCAGATGAACCACCCAACAAGTACTACTAGAACTCAAAACATAACGATATTAAGGAAACGCATACTTACACATTGTCAGACATTGGATTTAAATCCCCTACTACTAACATATCACTGGTGTCGAAGTCCCCGTTTCACAAAAACACCCTCTTGTCAGTTGTCAGTGAAAACCATTACACCAGTCCAGATTTGTGACTCGTAGAATCTACACTCACACAGGATCTATTAAAGAATACGTATGAGATACACCAAGACAACAAGAACATATCATACAAAACAATTCACAAACTAAAACTTAAACCATATCAGATGAACCACCCAACAAGTACTACTAGAACTCAAAACATAACGATATTAAGGAAACGCATACTAGTTTATTTCTGTTTATAACTGTTTTAATATGGCAGAGAGAAACATGGTAATTAGACTATATCTGCCTTCTTCACTGCTGTCCTTTGTTCGATGACTTTTCTTCTGTGCTTGTCCTTCAGGACTGGATTCAAAAAGATTTTTCCAAGTCTTGCACACGCCTTTCAAAATGCTCACGATCTCTGATTACATGGTGCCAGTTACCATTGCGTTCTTCGGTGCCAACAGTATGGACTGTCAAGAAGTGAGGTTCTGGTGCAAAATTAACCTGTGGAGGTAAATAAAACACATTGAAACTTACAAGACGGCCACACATACTACTTCACTAAAGAAAAAACAGTAAAAAAATTCATGATGAGAAGTGGTAAAAGGCATCAAAAACAGACTGTCGACATTCTATTGGTCACGTCTTGAGAAAAGGTAAAGGTATAGTCACTGATGGTTTGTAGTATAGAGAGATGTACATAGAAAACATGTATAGCAGCTAGGTCTTCTGTATTAGACATGTTTACAAAAATACACATGTGAACTATGATCATTACTACCCATACACACCTTATTCGTTGATGACGAACACCTTCGGACACCGACAGTAGGATAGTTTTCGTTCCACAACACATTAATTTTCTTGAGAGACTCTGGGGCATGACTACTATCCAAAAGGTCAATATCTTCATCTGAAGACGAATCATCACCCCAAGCAAAGGTTGTCTCTGGTACATCTAAAGCTGGCTGGGTGCCACGAGTAGGTTTCTGGCAGAACAATTTTTTTTTCGATTGATTATGTTTTATAAGTGTGGTTGAGATATTTCTTATTTTGGTCTTTTCATACTTGGTTAACTCCTACTTTTTATACATTTGACTGAAATATTTCTGTATTTGTCATAACTTCTTCTAAGACTTTGTTCATGTCTGGTAATGTAAGCTCTGTTCCATCAAGAAAAAAGACAACGTCATGAACACAACCCACTAAAGAAAATCAACAAAAAATCTTGGTTTCAATATTTATTCATCAAAACAGTTTAGTGATATATCGTAAGAAAGAATCAATGACATACATATTTTGGTGATTAAATATTGAAACCAAGATTTTTGTTGATTTTCTTTAGTGGGTTGTGTTCATGACGTTGTCTTTTTTCTTGATGGAACAGAGCTTACATTACCAGACATGAACAAAGTCTTAGAAGAAGTTATGACAAATACAGAAATATTTCAGTCAAATGTATAAAAAGTAGGAGTTAACCAAGTATGAAAAGACCAAAATAAGAAATATCTCAACCACACTTATAAAAATAATCAATCGAAAAAAAAATTGTTCTGCCAGAAACCTACTCGTGGCACCCAGCCAGCTTTAGATGTACCAGAGACAACCTTTGCTTGGGGTGATGATTCGTCTTCAGATGAAGATATTGACCTTTTGGATAGTAGTCATGCCCCAGAGTCTCTCAAGAAAATTAATGTGTTGTGGAACGAAAACTATCCTACTGTCGGTGTCCGAAGGTGTTCGTCATCAACGAATAAGGTGTGTATGGGTAGTAATGATCATAGTTCACATGTGTATTTTTGTAAACATGTCTAATACAGAAGACCTAGCTGCTATACATGTTTTCTATGTACATCTCTCTATACTACAAACCATCAGTGACTATACCTTTACCTTTTCTCAAGACGTGACCAATAGAATGTCGACAGTCTGTTTTTGATGCCTTTTACCACTTCTCATCATGAATTTTTTTACTGTTTTTTCTTTAGTGAAGTAGTATGTGTGGCCGTCTTGTAAGTTTCAATGTGTTTTATTTACCTCCACAGGTTAATTTTGCACCAGAACCTCACTTCTTGACAGTCCATACTGTTGGCACCGAAGAACGCAATGGTAACTGGCACCATGTAATCAGAGAACGTGAGCATTTTGAAAGGCGTGTACAAGACTTGAAAAAAAATTTGAATCCAGTCCTGAAGGACAAGCACAGAAGAAAAGTCATCGAACAAAGGACAGCAGTGAAGAAGGCAGATATAGTCTAATTACCATGTTTCTCTCTGCCATATTAAAACAGTTATAAACAGAAATAAACTAGTATGCGTTTCCTTAATATCGTTATGTTTTGAGTTCTAGTAGTACTTGTTGGGTGGTTCATCTGATATGGTTTAAGTTTTAGTTTGTGAATTGTTTTGTATGATATGTTCTTGTTGTCTTGGTGTATCTCATACGTATTCTTTAATAGATCCTGTGTGAGTGTAGATTCTACGAGTCACAATTCTGGACTGGTGTAATGGTTTTCACTAACAACTGACAAGAGGGTGTTTTTGTGAAACGGGGACTTCGACACCAGTGATATGTTAGTAGTAGGGGATTTAAATCCAATGTCTGACAATGTGTAAGTATGCGTTTCCTTAATATCGTTATGTTTTGAGTTCTAGTAGTACTTGTTGGGTGGTTCATCTGATATGGTTTAAGTTTTAGTTCTAAGTCTGGTTTGTGAGTTGTTTTGTCTGATATGCTCTTGGTGTCTTTGTGTATCTCATTACGTATTCTTTAATAGATCCCCAAATTTGGGAAATTTCATGTAAAGTATATGTTAGAATAAGATGTGGTATAGCAAGTTGAAGATGTCAGCCATGGGAAATGGATCTTTGGTGACGAATACTCGGATGAACTATCCCCGATGGACTCACAGATTACATGGCCATACATGTTGTTAACTGTCATGGGTGTTTCAATGGAGCACGTGTACAATGGAGGTTTGAAGTTCTTGGTGATGTGACCACTTTGTATTAGAAAGAAACCAAGAGTGTGGAGAGATGAGTGATGTATAAGGGTTTCTGTACCAGATACGGTGAAGGCCTTCGGTAACGTAAAACAAGGAAAGTGGTGCTGATTATGTATTGTGAAATGTCTTTTCAGATAAAACTTCAAGACACATTTGACTACAGAAGTTACATTTTTTTCTTAGTTTTGTGGACTTACTTTTTCCATAGCTATTTCTGTACTTGACCAAAAATTTTCACAAGTTTTGTTGACTTATTTATAAGTTTAGTTGAAATATTTCTGTCTTTGGACGATATTTTTCACATTTGGTTATTTTTATAATGTTTGGATTTATACCTTTTGATCAATATTTTAGTTGTAATATTTTTTCCTAGATTTTTATAAGCTTGGTCGAGACATTTCGTATTTTGGCCTTTTCGCCTTTGGTTAACTCGTACATTTTATAAGTTCGGATGCGATATTTCATTACTTGGCCAATATTTTTCACCTTTACCTAACAAATTTTCATACATGTTATAAGTTTAAACGAGACATCTATAAGTTTGACCGATACTTTTTCGTATTTGGCCAACAATTTTATTACTTTGGTTCACGTAATTTCCTACTTCGGTCGACATGTTTCTTAGTTTGAGCAATATTTACCCCAGTTGGTTAAGCCAATTTTCTACCTTTCATAAGTTTGGACGAAATATTTCAGTATTTGACCTATATTTGTCGCATTTGGGTACCAAGGTTTCGTACTTTTCATAAATTTGGAGGAGTTATTTCTTTACTTGATCAATATTTGTTTTGTTTTTTCACATTTGGTTAACAAAGTTTCCTACATTTTTATAAGTTTCGACGAGATATTTCGTTACTTGGTCAATATTTTCCTTCTTTTTATAAGTTTGGTTGCGATATTTCTGTATTTGGCCGACCTTTTTCCCATTTGGCTGACAAATGTTCCTACTTTTTTATAAGTTTAGTTGAAATATTTATAAGTTTGGTTGAAATTTGGCCAAAATTTTCACATTTAATTAACAAAGTTTCCTACTTTTCGTAGGTTTGAACGATGTATTTCGTTACTTGGACAATATTTTCCCCATTTGGCTAACAAATTTTCCTATTTGGCCAAGATATTTTCCATTTGGTTAACATATGTTCCTACTTTTTATAAGTTTGGGTGATATATTTCTCTGTTTGGTCGATACATTTTCATACTTGCTTAACAAAGTTTCGTACTTTTCATAAGTTTGGTGGGGGTATTTCGTTACTTGGTCAATCTTTTTTTTTTCTCATTTGACTAACAAATTTCCCTACTTTTCATAAGTGTGGACAAGATATATCGTTACGTGGTCAATATTTTTTTCTATTTGACTAACAAACTTTCCTACTTGATTGATATTTTTCCCAATAGGTTAACAAATGTTCGTACTTTTTATAAGTTTGGACGAGATATTTCTGTATTTGACCAATAATTTTAATATTTTGTCTAACATATTTTCTTATTTGACGGTTGAAGTGGTACATAGAAGGTGTACTTTTGTCTGGTTGTGAAGTGTGGCACTGAGCAGGTACACTGAAAAAACATATATTGGTCTTGGAAATGGCTTTCTGGAGAAAGATGTAAAGACACTATGACCACATAGAAAGGACATGAAAGTGTGGATGTCTAATTTGATACGTGATAACGTCGCTGGTTATGACGGCGGACATGTGACCTGTCATGTTACGTGCATTGCCTAAGGTTGAATCGGGGCAGTTTGTTGTGTTGATGCCCGGGTGTCCTTTGGTGTAACCGGATAACACTAGGACTACACGGTTATAGAAAAGAGAGAGAGAAGGGGGTGACCATTTTACCCTTCGGATGCAGTGTTGATGATGCAGTGTATTCACTCCTATACACAGTGATCATCATACGTTAGGTTCCCTGACTCGACAACCGATAGGACACCCTTTTTCTATAGTTTCCCTCTTAACCACGTGTCTCAGATGTCCCATTACCCCTGTGACCGGCTGTGACGCCATATTTGACCAGTTTTAGTGAATGAGACGTAGTTTGGTTGTAGCAATTACCCATGTGTGATAGGGTGCGACGCCATCTTTGACCGGATGTAACTATTGTCCATGTGTGTCGACTGTCCCACTAGGTGCTATTGGTCAATACAAAATCAGTGCTCGAGGCGCTCCTGTCAGGGAAATTACCAATACTAAGGACACTACTTTCTGAACTTAGCAGCCGGCATAACGTCTTGATCATGTCATCGATCACTTTAACCATCACCATGTCACTACACGTACCATACCCTACAATTTAAGTGATCATTCGACCACTTGACCACTACTTGACCACTACTTGACCATTACTTGACCACCTCATCGATCACTTTAACCAACACCGTTTCACTACACGCACTTTCCTCTACATTTTAAGTGATCACTCGACGATTTGACCACTACTTGACCACTACTTGACCACTATTTGACCATGTCATTACTTATTTTACCATCACCGTTTCACTACGCGTACCATACCCTACAATTTAAGTGGTCATTCGACTACTTGACCACTACTTGACCACTATTTGAACACCACTTGACCACCTCTTGATCATCACCATGTCACTATACCTACTTTCACAGACAATTTAAGTAGTCACTTGGCCATTTACCACTACTTGACCACTACTTGACCACGTCATCGATCACTTTAACAAACACAGGTTCACTACACGTACTTTCCCTACAATTTAAGTGGTCACTCGACCACTTAACCACTACTTGACCGGTACTTGGCCACTACTTGACCACTACTTGACCATTGCTTGACCACTAATTTACCACCCTTTAATCATCACCATATCATTACAACCACTTTTCCCTAAAATTTCCTCACTTTACCACTATTTGACCACTGCTTGACCACTAATTTACCACCCTTTAATCATCACCACTTTTCCCTAAAATTTCTTCAGTTGACCACCACCTGACCACTGCTTGACCACTAATTTACCACCCTTTAATCATCACAATATCATTACAACCACTTTCACCTAAAATTTTCCTCACTTGACCACTGCTTGACCATTGCTTGACCACTGCTTGACCAGTAATTTTCCACTCTGTAATCATCACCATATCATTACAACCACTTTTCTCTAAAAATGTCCTCATGTGACCACTACTTGACCACTAATTTACCACTCTTTAATCATCACCATGTCGCTACGACCAATTTTCCCTAAAATTTTCCTTACTTGACCACTGCTTTACCACTAATTTACCACTAATTTACCACTAATTTACCATCCTTTAACCATCACCATGTCGCTACGACCAATTTTCCCTAAAATCTTCCTCACTTGACGACCACTTGACCATTGCTTGACCACTAATTTATCACCCTTTAATCATCACCATATCATTACAACTACTTTTCCCTAAAATTTCCTCACTTGACCACTACTTGACCACTGCTTGCCCACTACTTGACCACTAATTTACCACCCTTTAAGCATCACCCTATCATTATAACCACTTTTCCCTAAAATTTCCTCACTTGACCACCACTTGACCACTACTTGACCACTACTTGACTAATACCTGGTACCCACCTCTTACCACCAAATGATACTACACTATATCCATTACAATCAGCGATCTTTAGCTTTCAAGGATTCATTTGTAACACGTGTTATGTTAGTGAATAAGCTACTATGAACATCTACATAGCACTAATAACCACCCTTATCAACTAATTTCACTAACCCATACCCACTACTATCCCCACCGCACCTATTCCTTCTATTCGTACTAATGTACACCACCAATGCGCTAACAGTTCAAAATATTTTAACACACCACTCACCCACGTTTTTACAACCCTTTACTTAATGACTTTTCCGTATGCACCCCCTCCACGTCTGTTATGAACCGACCACCGTCACACCCGCCGGAGATTTTCCCACACTTGCCGACGTATAACTCCCCGGTACTACCTTCCAGAATTTTCCACTATGCCGCTACTTATTTAATATGCATTGTATTGTTTATACATGATTTAATAAAAATTATTATATACCTGATAGTGTTTAAACCCGAACCGCCTAGCCTCACCCCACGCGCCCACCCCCTCGCCACCACCCCGCACCCCGTCGTTATTTATTTTTATTTTTATTTATTTTATTTTATTTTTTAGTAATTAATTAAAATTTTTATACACCCACTCAATAGTTATCTGCCCTTAGAAACATAAAATCTTATAATTATCGCCCTTAGATATGACCTAGATACCACCCCTACATACCCACCCAACTATATGACCGAGGGGGAGTGAAAATCAGCCGAGGTCAAGGTCAATCCGGATTAATCCGGCAAATGCTAACCGAATTGCGCCTTTCTAACTACTCTTGTGGTTGATAGCATCCTGCAATGGAAACTTTTTCCTCTTGTTTCGTTCACTTGAAATATGTCTATATAAACTGACATTTCTCTTTACCTACATCTTGGATGAACTTCAGTCACTTTTAGTTCACTCAGTGGTCCATTGTTGTTTCTCTAGGTCAGACGGTTTACCTAGAAATGTAATATTTTTGAAAGTCTTGGAGTATGTGATTTGCTGTCTGCAGCGTCCATCCATACGTGCTCAAGGCTTATTCGCCAATCTTGAATTGTATATACATCCTGTTGCGTAATATTGTGTGTCCTTTTTCTGGGCGCAAAATAATGATTTGGTCTGGTCTGTTCATAAAGTTGTAATCATCTTGAGCTGTTGTTGGTGGCTTTCTGGCTGATTCGATCGTTCTTTTCTGTTGGTGGTATGTAACAACCACATCGGGATGTTCTTGTGTTGCTCCTTCCTTCGCTAGTTGATGGCTGTCTCGTTCCCGGTTACTCCACAGTGAATCGGTATCCAGTTTATATAGTAGTATAAGGTTGGCTGGCAATTTCCCAGACTGGAGCACAAGTACTGGTTTTGCATCTGTCAGTGGTATAACAAACTGGTTGTGTACCATGGTTGGTACTTAATAATTTCTGTTGTTATCTTGGCTGCCTGGATTTCTGCATCATATTTATGGCAGCACTTTCCTTTTGGCACCCTAGTCGTATCCCTGGTATTATTTGGGTATTTATTTTACACTCCCGCACTTCCATTTCCAACAGCATTTTGTGTTATTTTCTTCTGCCAACTTTTCCGTCTAGCCTGACACTCAGCCTTCTAAAATGTGGCTTTTACGTGCTGATATTTATTGTGGTGCTCTTCACTCGGTTTGGTCTCTGCTTACTTTCTACTAAGTTGCAGGGTGCAGGCACGTGTGAGGCAACCAGGAATGCAAGAGCTGTGAAGAAAAGGCAGGACAGAAAAACCACTGCAGGAAATCCTTCTCCAGAAACGTCAAACATTCTTTGTCCACATTGTCAAAGAACATTTCGAGCCAAAATAGGCCTTATCAGCCATCTTAGAACTCTAGGCTCCATACTTTCAACACCACTGGATGAAATGAATGGTCATTGTGGGATGTGGATTTTAATCTAAGAGAATATTTTGTTAAAAGTGTCTAGGGGGTTAGTTGATTCTCTAGTCACTGTTAGAATGCAAGGTGATCAGGGATATTTACCACAAACACCAGGAGAAAACACTTCATCCTTGAAACAATGGCATCTCTGTGTAGGTTTCCCTTCCCACTTCATCACCCTTTAACTTTACTATAGTGTTAGAAGATATTGATTGTTTACTACATAGAAACAACCACTGTTTTGAACAAACATCAACACAATTGATGGAGACATCAACATTTTTGGACAAACAGTTCAGGTATTAAATCAAGATCTGTAGTAACATAAATTTGTGTAATGACCACTATCACGATGTTCTTAATGATAATAAGTTCGTGATATGGTCGTTGTCTAGGTAACGATACTCCTGGTGTGTCAATTGAGCTCTCTCACCCCCGCAGTGCACATTCACCAGTCAGTAAACAAGATCGATTTTGGCGCACATAATCCTTTAATACAGAAATAACACAGACATACGGAACATATTTATATATCCAGAAAAAGCTATATAATCCATAGAATATCCATATCCTCCTCACAACATTAACACGCACACATCACTGTCTTCTCACGGCCTGCTTAATCTCAAATTCACAAGCCAGGTAATCTAGCTCCTATCCACCGCTGGACCTCACACAATACACCCACACACTGGGTCTAGTCTCCACTAACTGTATCACGCACTCTGGGTTCAGGCCTCCATTAACTATCCAACCCCCACTGGGTTTTAGGCCTGCATTCACAACTGGGAGAACAACACAACACAACTGACCCACAGTCAGTCTAAACTCCCACGTCCTCGACAACCGATCCGTTCGGCGCCAAAACATCAACTGTCCTGAAGTCCCTTGACTTCACACAAAACTAAACTGTCCTTCACCCCATCTATCCTGGGGGTCTCCACTCACACCCGCCCCATTATTTCTCAGGGTTGATTGTTTTTCTCGTAGCCAGGTCACTCACCTCAATGTCAATGATCCAGGCATATGTCAACCACAATGCATTTTCAGAACAGGCATGGGAATTATTTGTATTATCAATACATATGAACCCCATTGTCCCAAAAAAACACTGTTATTACAAACAACACAACAACCACAAAAATGGGTTCTACTCTCCTTGGCCCGCATTACATAATTAAGGCAAATAATGATCTAAGTACATAGAACCCAACATATAAAACAGTTGTTTCTGACACCCTTTACAATTCTCATATTTAAAAATAATGAGATGGTGTCAAAATACTCAACTTTACCATAACCACCATTTGGTTATACCTCATTACCAAAAAAAAAACACCACTGACCTTATAAATCCATGGCATACAAATAACACATATAAAAAGCAGTTGGTACTCTTAATTAAACTAATTAATAGAGTCCTTTCTCTCCTGGTGTGCAGTTCAGTGTTCATCTCTAATGTAGATTAGATCATATTCCCATTATCTGGGTACCTATAATAAATGCACTCAGTTGTGTTCCTAATATGATTATCCACTGGTAATTGGTTGGTGAATATTGTATAATCCATACTTCAGGAATTAATTGAAATATCACACAATCACATATCTCCTCCGCGGAGCTAGAATTTTCGAATACTCTGTTGCAGTAGGCTCGGTGCCTTTTGTGAAATTGAGGCCTTGGTTTAGGGGCTCTCCT
>JACEFZ010013157.1:0-13003 GCA_014155875.1 Cepaea nemoralis
TTAAAAAAACCGTTTTCAAGAAGTTTGCATACATGTATGGATGCATGTCTTTAAGAATATACTTTACAGGACGTGGCAGTCAACCCCAGCATATTTGGCTGTTTGCGATTTCTTGGCAAGTTTACCTTTAGTAATAGCCATTGCCTTCTTAACGACCCGCACTCATACCATTGTATGAAAACTAGCGTAAAGCAGTCAGCTGTTAAATCTACTATAGCTGTGCATTTGATTAAATACAAATTGCATTTGTAACCCCTTCACCACAGAGCCGTTAAAAGAGTAGTACACACGTTTAAAAGTTCAGGTCAGAGTAGTCACGAGCGAGAGACATATATAGACAGACATAGAGGGAGGGAGAGGGAGGGAGAGAGAGAGAGAGAGAGAGAGAGAGAGAGAGAGAGAGAGAGAGAGAGAGAGAGAGAGAGAGAGAGAGAACAAATGAATGAACGAACGAACGAACGGACTTTATTTTCAAAGGGTAACAAATTGGCCACGCAGGCCCGTCTTACATTCGGCTCTTATAATCACTCATTTTTCGTTCATCTATAGTGCATAATACATTTACATAGGAAAAGAAATTGTCACATGAATGTTGTAGACATAAACAATGCATATTCCATGTTATGAGACACAACTCCCATCCACCCATATCTCCCCCATCCACCCTCACATCCCCCACCCAACCACACACGCATCTCCATGCACACATACATTCCCCCTACCTTCCACGGATCCCCCACCCACACGTCTCACATCCACACACCCCATCTACACAATCTCCCCACCCACCACCCATGCTTCACCCACACATCCCCCACTCACGCACATCCTCCCACCTACACACATCCCACACCCATACGCAGACATCCTCCACCCATCCGATAACCAACCAACGCTCACTCATCCACATATCCTCCACAATCACCCACACACACACTCAACCACCCAGCCAAATACACATGCCCTAACCACAAATCCCGCACCCACACACTCATGAATCTAACTTTTATGCCACCGCTTTAGGCTCGCTTCTGCTTGTCGTCATTCTACTGGCAAGTCAGATCCATGACTGTAATTTACTCATGGCGCTATTTCTGTACCCCGCATTTAATGACTGAAGATCTCTGCTCCATGATTAACTATCCTTTCTTGATTGCTTGTCCACTCGCTCTCTACACTCTCGCGCTAAAGTCACAAGTTCAACTAAAGAGCATAACAGAAGTCCACACTGTTTTCATCATTTATTTCGCGGCTTCACATTTACGATCAAGTCTTCACTCGCATCTCGCAGAGAGGTTAAAATGTGCCGCGCAGAGACTTGCACTATTTGCAGCCGGGAAAAGAAGGCAGAGGCGAAGAAGGCCACGTCGACTGCTGAGCCCATATCTACATACAGCAGTCCTGCTCCTACACCAGCTGAAACCATTCCATCCGCTGAAGAAACCCCACGTGAAGCAGCAGCAGCCGGGAAGTACTCAACAGCAACAAGATGATGTAGCTCAATTTACCAGAGACCTCCACACAGGAGGAAAACAACAGCAACGGAGGACTTCACCGGTAAACCTACTGCTAAAACAGACAAGCGTGGGAGAAGCCAAACTGTCGGCGCTACCAACAGACAAGATAATCAGTCTGTTGGAAAACGAGCTGGGAAGAAACAGCATCTACCATCTGCGTAAGACACCTGATGGAGTAAGTGGTCTCCATCAACAAAAACCCAAAGACCACAGCACTTATGCAGAAGATAGCACAAGGAGAGAAGGCCGACATCAAGCTTCACCACGGCATCTTATTGGAAGCCACTCGGCACCGCACAAGTAAACGATGGGTCATTAAACGAGTCAAGACCCATCTCACCAACGACCAGATCAGGGAGATGCTGACATGGGAGAACAAGAAACTCAAGATCACCAGTGCTGAGAGGATCATCGGAAAGAACAACATCCCATCCACAGTCGTCATAGTAACATCGGAGGACCGAGTGATCCCTCAATACATCAGATGGGACAAGAGAGACCAAGTTCCAGAGCACTACGTGCCGAGAGCTGCAGTGCTCTATGTGCCAGAAGTGCCACCTGCAAGAGTGAGGTGGGGGTATGCAGATACTGCTCTGGGCCTCATACATACAGCAAGTGCCCGTAGGAAAAGATCGACAAGGACTTCAGGAGGCCTAACACTAACAGAAAGTGCGCCAACTGCCTCGGCAACCACGGCGCCAGGTACCTCGGCTGCCTTTGCTACCAAGACAGCAAGGAAGCCATGAAGATTCCCATCAAATCTAACCTACCCTATAAAGAGGCTAGGAGGCAGTACGAGGCTACCAATCGACTCACAAAAAGCGACAAAGCGCAACTGGAAGGCCACCTGAAGGACCTAATATCACAGTTCAAAAACATGGAGGAAGAAAAAGACAAGAAGCAAGAAACACAGATAACAGCCGTTCAGCGCACCCTGGACGAATTGAAGCAAGTTCAGCAGAAGATAGAGCAGGATGTCGCTCGAATGGTTGCTATAAAGGCTGAAACAGACGAAACTCTATCAAAAATCCTAGAAGAAAGAGAAGAGACAGAAGAAACTCTCAAAAAGATACAAGAAGAAAGAGCACAGATAGAACTACTCAAGTCCAAGACCGAAACATCAGAAGCAGAAGATGCAAAGTCCCAGACAGAAGAAGAAGAAAGAGACGAGGGGAGAGAATTCCACAGCGACAACGGCGAAGAAATGTGGCCGGGATGAGGGAATATATCCGCAATGGACAATCTGTAATCGTAGCAGCCCATCTGAGAAGACACATACGACGCGAAGATAGACCAAGAACATCCGAACCAGAAAATGCAAAGACCCAGACAAAAGAAGAAGCAACAGATGAAGAAGTGGAACTGGATTAAAACGGCAGCCCAAACCAAGAACAATGGCCCGAGAACCGGTATCGCTCCACACCAAGATCGAACTGGCGAACGCCAAGAAGATTCGAAGGCAAGCCAAGACGGGGAAATAGGAGGAACACCAGAAGAGACGACAACTGGTAAAGCTCCCTGAAGGAAGCATCATCATATGACGGGGTGGTTACCCAATTACTCCGGGCCTCAACAAGTGCGCGACTCCGTCCAGACATGAAAAACCAGATCAAGAAAGTAACGAACGCAATCAGGGCATCAGAAACCGGGAAGCTGACATCAAGCAGCATAGTGTACGAAAGACAAACTACAAGCTACATCATAAATACCCCAATTATAGCCAAGTCGAAAACTCGAAGGCTGAAAGAAGGTATACGTACCAAAAACTGAATTGGATTGGTCTATTATTATCTGCGACACTGAAATGTATAGGTTGTTGTGTTCAGTCCCCCCCCCCCCCCCCCCCAATCGACAACCTTGTATGCAGCGATGTACTACCATCTTATTTTCAAACTACAAACACACATACACGCGCGCACACACACACGCACACTGACTAATCCTTGTAGTAACTCAAGATCGGTAATCTTCTTGGCGTTGATGTCCAAAGCAGATAGACAGCGTGTGTCCCTCCACTGATCTCACGGCAGCTGCTCAAGCGCCTAGCTTCAATACCGGAAACGTCTTCCTGATCATCTTTATTATTCCAATAGATGAGTCTGATAAAAACTGTACACACCCGGCGCAACCTATTTTAGCATGACCGAAGTCATTGTAGTCTCTACTGGAGCCCCTCCAACACATTCGGCAGTTTCCACTTCTGTCAACTAATCTTACTTTTACCGAAACATCACATACCTTCTGTCAGTGTGCTCATATTTGTTTCCGGGCTCTGCCATTTCGTTAACGGGTGTTATTTTCTCGTTTAATCTTGGGAGGTCGTCTTTGGAGCTACGGAATGTGTGTTCTGTGCGTTTCGGCAGAGAGATACCGATCTCTGTGGAGAGATACCGAGCCATTTGGGATAAAACCCCGTACAATGAGGTCGATTCTCTCGCCGTTAACGTTTTAAACCTTTTAATCAAGCCACTCTGCAGCTCAGTCTGTTTTTCAGATTTATATTACAATTTGTGGTCATTCATTCATTCATTCATTCATTCAATAGCATGTCCTTTGCAGAACCTCGCTCCCATAACAACCTTCCGGAAAACCCCAGGGTCATAAGCAAGATGTCACGCGTTCGATACACCCATCTGGAGATCCTCCGCCACATCCTGCACCCATCTTCTCTTTTTCCTTCCTCTTCCTTTCTTCCCAGGCATATACTACATACCTCTCCATTATTGTTCTATCCAAACTTTCGTGACGTTTCAAGTGACCAAATATATCAATTTTCTTTGTTCTTTAATAGCCAACCTTCTTCATTATTCTGCTTTTGGAATTTGGGTGTATTTGTTCGTTTCTTTATCCAAGATATTCGTAGAATTCGTCTATAGCATTTATATTCAAAAGCATTTATGCGCTGTTCAGCTTGTTTAGTAAGTGTCCAGGTCTCACAGGCGTATGTTGCAATGGGAAAGATGCATGCTCTTAATTTGTGGTCAAAGGGATACAATTTGAGAAATATTTTATCTAATCGCCTCAAGAGTTAACCAGGAATTAACGGCCAGGGTGTCACCATTGTAGCAATATCACTCATCGATCTATACTGATCACCATCTCCTGCCGTACGTACACGTTAAGAAGTTCCCTGCAGCATCTCGCCGATTAGTTGATTGTTGCCATATAGAACATATTTAGCTGTATGGCTGTGAATCTTGGAATACAAATGAACAAAGTAGGAAGAGTTTGGAAGCAACAGAGATGTGGTTCCTTAGACGAATGTTGCGAATTCCTTGGACTGCCAGGGTAACTAACAACGAATGCCTTAAAGAGGTTAACGAAACTAGAACATTATATACAACAATAAGAAAGAGACAAACAGTTTTAATTTTGGTCATGTGGTGAGAAGAGAGGCGCTGGAGAACATTGTGACAACTGGAAAGATTGAGGGAAAGAGAGGCAGAGGCAGACCACGAAAAAATGATGCTGGATGGATTGCGACGGTGGCATGGAGGAATATCAGCGGTAGAGTTGATCCAGAAAACCAAAAACCAAGATCTATGGAACTTTTTAACTTCTAAGTGTGCATCCTCTAATACACTGTGAAATCTTGAGAACTAGCAAGCAAAGACTCAGAAAACCAATGGTGTAGGCCTACCCTCTGAGCTCAGATGCATATTTGTAGCTTTCAGCATTGTCGGAAGCATATCCCCTGCAGCTTGTGGAGAGCTCTCCTGTATCACAAGGTTGTTCTACTTTATTCTTGTTCTATATTAATGTTTGGATCCTTCCACCTCTTATCCTTATTACTTATTCTGAAAATCCATTGGTTTAGACATGCATCCATTGTGTGCCAGAGCATTCCTTATATTAATTGTCGTTGTGAAAAATACTGGGAGTTTCCACAGTTCTGTTTCAAATGTTTTGGATTGTAAAGTGTGCAGTGTACTTATCTGTTGTTACAATGTTTTCTATATTGTAGTATATCAACTTTTCCTTAAAACCTCTTTGTTTCTGGATTGCAGTTGTCTCTCATCCATTGTTTGTATTAGTGATTGTTGAAAACTCTTTTAATATGATTCTTAATAGGTTATTTTCTTTCTCGTACAAGGGGTGATGATTTAATTTGCTGCATTTGACAGTATTAATGGTGATTTACTTACCTCGCCTTTCTCTTAGATTGTGAAGATCTGATGTTTCTTCCGTTTAACAATCCTGATTCACTCCTGTCCAATAGTGGGTTATGACGCGTTCACACAACTACAATGTTGCACAACTTCTGTGTAAATGTACATCTTTATACCAACACATTCAATGTAAGAAGCGCTTGGTGTAAATATACATCTATGCATTAAAACAGTCTATGTAACTCCAGAGCGTCATGTATATATATTTAACACACACACACACACACACACACACACACATATATATATATATATATATATATATATATATATATATATATATATATATATATATATATATATGTGTGTGTGTGTGTGTGGGGGGGGAGGGTGTGTGGGAGGGTGTGTGTGTGCATGTGTGTGTGTGTGTGTGTGTGTTAATCAACGCTGTCTACCTAAGACCAAAGAGTCATGTAAATGTACATCTATTTACTGTCACTGTAAGACAAGCGAGTTGTGTAAATATAATATATGCACTTGTTAATGAACACTATACGTGTATGACAAGCGCGCCGTGTAACTAAGCACCAGTTAATCAACACAGTCGATCTCCCTGGCCAAGGTGTTAACAACATTGTTCGTAATCCCTTATATCCACGTGGAGGAAAACAGCAGCTGCGAGAATCGGCAGCGGTTCGCGCCGCGCTGGTAACTTACCGGGGTATGTGAGCCGGTCGTTCAGAAAGCAATAGCAAACTAATGAGCGTAAAACTTGCCTAGTACATCAACCATCCATCCATCATGTGCCATGCCGGTAAGAGTGGGCGGTCATGTTCTGCCATCTCACTCGATCAACAGAGTCGTAGATCAGCTCTGTGCTCCTGTCTCGACCATGCCACGTGGCCAAACCATCCAGGTATTTGCTTCTAGGTCTTCCCCTTGGTCTCTTCCCTTCGATCTTGCCAGTTGTCGCCAAGTTCTCCAAGTCATTTCTTCTCATAACATGCCCAAAATTTTTTTGACTGTCTACGTCTAATGACTCAAATCAGTTTACGATCTTCGTTTGTTTCTTAAAGGACTTGTTCGTTGGTTTTTCTATCTGTCCATGATATTCTTTGCATTTTCCTCAGAAACCACATTTCCACAGCCATTAGCTGTTTTTCAGCTTGAGTGCTTATTGTCCACGCTTCACACCCATATAAAAGTACATCAACAGCAGCTGAAAAATGCTGACTTTGACTGCAACGTCTTGTAAGGGATATGCAACATAAAAAAAGTCAATACAGTCTATGTAAGATAAGTTTGTGGTGTAAATATACACCAGTTAAGACAGTTTATGTAAGACCAGAGCTCCCTGCAAATACCCACCCAAGCAATCGGGTGTGTACATCATTTCTTATTGTGATATACTGTTGGTTGGTAACCTACGTGCATGGCCAAACCATTTTCCTTTTTTTTTTTTGAATGGTGCATATCCAGGACGTTGCAGTCAACACCAGTATTTTTTAGCTGCTGTTGATGTAAAGGGCAAGTTTTACGTTCAGTAGTCTGCCATTGCTTTCTGAACGACCAGCTCATATACCCCCGTAAGTTACCAGCGCGGCGCGATCAGATGCCGAATCTCACGCTGCTATTTACCCCATGTGAATATAAGGGATTACGAACAACTTCGTTAAAACCTTGGCCAGGGAGACCGGCCATTTTAAATTTTACTTGCTGCCTTCTAATCTTCTTCTTCTTCTTTCGTTCGCCTGAAATATGCTTATAACTGCAATGTTGTCTCTCGTATGAATCCAACAGTCTTTTTTAGTTCATTCAGCGGTCCATAGAGTTTATCTTCCACTGTTGTCTCTCTAGGCCAGAAGGTTCGCCTGGATATGTTGTAGTTTGGGCAATCCTGGAGTATGTGCTCTGCTGCCTTCTAATAAAATCCAGCGCTGCTATAATCCCCACTTTAGTCCCGATTTCTTCATTTCTGATTTTATTTCTTCTTGATACATTGCGTATTCTTCTCTGGAATCTAATTTCTGTTGTGATTTTTCTTTTCTCTTTTTCTGTCATTGTCCAGGTTTGGAATTGGTAGTATGGAGTTGGTAGGAAGATTGTGCTGTAAAGTGCTTTCTTAGTAGATTTTGATACATGTTTGTTCTTTCGTATTGGTGCCATCTGTCCAATGAGTTGGTTTGCATATTGCAACTATTCTCGATCTCGTCTTCTGATTTTCCATTTGATGATATTATACTTCCTGGGTACTTGAAACTCTTTACTTGTTTCAGGGGATGTTCGCTTAGGTGAATTGTTGTTGTTGTTGTTGTTGTTGTTTTCCCCGTTTAGTTATAATCATAAAAACTCCGCCGCGGAGTAAACACGGCTGTGAGCTTCTGATCGTAAGAAGGGTTGCCCCCTTCTCAAAGTGTTTCGGCCCATTACACCCTCTACACTCTCTAGAGGCGGGTCCGTCCGGGTCATGACTCCAGGAATCTGTTCCCTGCCATGGAGACGTTCGGTCACATTCGTTGTCCATGTTGTTGTGCTTGTCTCTTCGCTGTTACATGTATGTCCATTCTCAAGCCTTCCCTCCCTCGGTGAGGAGAGCCCGTACAGCTTGTGCTTTTCAATTAGCACATGTGGTCGGGGGAGCCAGCCTCTTCCCCAGCCACGACCTCTATCGCCTCCACTCGTCTCCGTTGCCGTGTTCCTTCCTCGTGCCCCGTTCACGGCGCCGCACTCTACTTGGAAGTCTTCCTTTACGTTCCTGGAACCACCTCTTGTCTCTGCAGCTGAGTGAGTGCGACTTACGGACGATTACCGCTATGTTATGGAGCCTGGACTTCGGTCGATATTTGCAAGGTTTGACTGCTCTCAGATTCACGACCCACGCTCGGAAGAAAGGCTAAAGCGCTGACACGAGACGTTGCAAGTTCGTGGTCTTGGTTGGGAGATTGTTAGTAGTCCTGCAGTTACAGCGTCTAACCATACTACGAGGGGAAGTCAATAATTATGTCACAAATGGCTATAGAAAAATAACTAAATATGATAACAACTTGAAACCAGTTAATTTTTATACATACTTGGTCCCTTTATTTCTCAACATAATTTCCACCAACATTAATGCACTTATCCCATCGATTTATCAGTCCTGCCAAACCAGCCTAATAGATCTGCATGCTCTGTTGTCTAAACCACTTTTTAACGTCACATTCAACTTCGGCGTCATTCGTGAAATATCTCCCGCCATGGTGAGTTTTCAGTGGATCAAAAAGGTGGAAATCGCTAGGGGCTGAGTCGGGGCTGTAAGGTGGATGTTTCAGAATTTTCCTCTATAATTTTTTCCTGAGTTACAAGTACAAGGAGAGGAAAAGTAGATGCAAAAAAAAAAAATATATGAATTATATAGGGAGGACTTTAATGAAATCGACTGATTCCAACAAGCCTGTATAGCAGTATAACTGTCAAAGCTGTCAATTACTGCCATTTTAGTACCTTGCGGTGTATGGCAGAAGGGCCTTTGAGCCTGAGGAATTAAGGCCGCCTGGTTAGTGCAGGCGCGAACTGTGCAGGTTAGGAATTTCTTTTTGCCCTTGACAGAAAAAGATCCCACACCTTACCGAGGGATCGAACCAGGGTCTCCCGAAGGAGAGTCCAGTGTTCTAGCCAGTCGGCCAGCTGCTCCTTATGGTATAATCAACAAATTATTAAAATAAATTTTTTCTCATATGATTATGTCCCTTTATACTCACTGAAAGCGCATTGTTGTGTACCTTATTTCTGTCATGGAATGATTAATTATATGCTTCCAAATTGAATTTATTCTTTTAGGTTGAACAGGGCAAAGGAGAAAACAAAACACAACAGCAACAACAACAACAACAACAACATTGTATTACTAATATTCTTAGCACTATTTTAGAATAATATTTGTAGGCTCCTGAATAATAACGAAACCTGAGAGGACAGGTTAATCTTTTCCCCCCCCCCCACCCCCCCCCCTTTATTTTATATCGATGGGCAGTGTATTATTAAATTATCTTTACGGATTAATTTTTTTTAAATGTTTTTTTTTATTTGTAAGGTTAAAGTGCTCGTCATGCCATATTCCACAACATAAGTATCACTTAGCATACCACAGTGGCTTGTAAATACAACAAATCAATATCACCAAAATACCGATCAACGCGATTGGCATCATGATATTTAAAAAAAAATATTTAAACACAAAGGTAACAGCCCGAACTTAGCCCTTACCCAGAAGCTAAAGGAGGTTGTTCACTGTTTTATGTGCTTTTCTGTCAACCACTTCCTCTTAACTTCCAAACAATGCTTTACCCCCCCCCCCCCCCCCAATAGCCTATCGGATTCGAACCCAGGAATCTCCACTATCTAGCATCCTATTCCCAAAGAGACTTCAGGAGATTGAAATGATATTTACTTACTTATCTATGTTGTACGCTCTCTCTAAAAAAAAAAAAAAGCAGCATTTTTTGTAAAGTAATTTTTTTTTTTATTAACTCATGAAAATTATAACATAATATTGCACAACATATCAATACACAGTTACAGACAACGATTCATTGACATTCTAGAATGAAATACGAATAAATATAGGAGGCTTACTGATGGTTTGTGTAATTCTAATAGTACTGTGAGAAACGCTGTTTCTTTTGGTCTTTATGATCATGTGTTCGAATCGCCGCGTGAATATTATTATTATTATTATTATTATTATTATTATTATTAAACTATTAATATGATTAATATTAACATGCGTTTCTATATCAATTCAGCCTAAAGAGAGAGATACGAGGAAATTCTCAATGGCTTAAAAGTAACAGGCGTGAAATTGACTACATCACCTCTCAATAATCGATGTTTCTGCAAATGTGGACTAGCACCACATATACCGACCAGGCGTTAAGGTGCCGGAAAAGGTTCTTTGCTATTTTGTAAACGTAGAGTTTCAACAATTGGAGCAACTCTTAATTCAGTTTGGTTAAAATTAGAATGAGGTTTGAGTCACTTCAACTGGCGCACGGTATAATTAATAAGAATCAAAGGAGTGTGCTTTCCATCCATCCATCATGTGCCATGCCGGTAAGCGTGGGCGGTCATGTTCTGCCATCTCACTCGATCACCAGAGTCGTGGATCAGCTCCGTGTTTCTGTCTCGACCATGCCACAAGGCCAAGCCATCCAGGTACTTGCTTCTAGGTCTTCCCCTTGGTCTGTTCCCCTCGATCTTACCAGTGTGCTTTCACCACGACAGAAAACCAGACACACATCTAGACTCTTGGATTGATGTGTGTGTGTGTGTGTGTGTGTGTGTGTGTGTGTGTGTGTGTGTGTGTGTGTGTGAGAAAAATGGGGGGGGGGGAGGGTGAGAAACTGCCAAGCGACCTGGTTTTCCGTGACGGTACCAGTTTTTTAAATTAAATAATGCACCATCCCGAAAAATTGTCTTGGTTATTCACTGTCAAACGAAAGATTTAATTAAATGGAAATGTTTCTCGATTTTCAGTCGGTAGAACCGTGTATAACTTAAGATAGAGATTAAGAGCAGAATTTGTTAAGAAAAGCTGCATTTCAGAAAATTAAAAATATCTTACGCAATAAGTCACTATAATTGAATGTCAGAAAGAGAGTGCTGACATTTTATACAGAACCTGATTGACTGTTGGCTGAAATTTTCAGAAATGTAAAAGATATTGAAAGGATTCACCATTGGGGGATGTAATATCAATATCATTAGATATGCCGATAATACAGTATTGATTGCAGACAATGAGCAGAATCTGCAACATTTCTTCTTCTTCTTCGTTCATCCGGAGTTTTTTTTCGGATGTGATTGCGTTGTGCCTGTTTACAGCAGAGCTGCGTTCTTGCGCCGTTAGGCCGACACATCCGACTTCTGCGGGCATTTGTTGACCGGGTTAACCTTCCCGGGGGTTTCTTAGGACGTTTGACTCTCACTGTTGTGGTGTTATCCCCCATCCCAGCTGGTCCATATAGAACAGCCAAAGATACTGGTCAGCCCTCAAGGGAAGGCAGGGGCAGACCATGGGCATTCCCCGCCATCCAAGGAGGCTTCCATAATTGCAGAGCCGATACATAGCGCTCTGGTACTGGGCTCACCCAAGGAATCGTCACGTCCTGCACATGGCTGCTTAGCCTCACTTCCGTATATTGGGCCTTCCGTTCACCATAGGCTGTTCTTCCGGAAACCAGAAGTATGCAGTCTGCAGATGACATCCACACAGTGAGCTTTCGATTCGGACTTTCCATGTAATGGATTTGCTATCCAAGCAATATTCCATTTCGTGCCACTAGGACACTTTTCCACCTTTTATGAAGTCCACACAGTGGGCTTTAGATACGGACTTTCCACGTAATGGATTTGCTATCCAAGCAATATTCCATTTCATGCCACTAGGACACTTTTCCACCTTTTATGAAGCCCACACAATGGGCTTTTGATTCGGACTTTCCACGTAATGGATTTGCTATCCAAGCAATATTCCATTTCGTGCCACTAGGACACTTTTCCACCTTTTATGAAGCCCACACAGCGAGCTTTCGATTTGGACTTTCCACATAATGGATTTGCTATCCAAGCAATATTCCATTTCATGCCTCTGGGTCTTCATGCACCTTTAAATGTCAACCTGTATGTAGTTAAAGTAAGCTGCGGTCAACTTGAGCTTGTTGATATCTCCATAGAGCTTGTCCTCAAATGAAGCAGGTGTGGGCCAAAATATCTTTCTCTGTTCTGCATACGTTGGGCAATCCTGCAGCAAATGTTTTGCTGTCATTTTTCCAGTTCTACAATTACATTCATCGGTATCTCCTATCTTTAGTTTATTGAACAAGTGGTATTTCAGCCTGTTATGTCCTGTGCGGAGTCTGAAGATTGCTACTTGTTCTCTTCGGTCGAGTTTGTAATATGCATCATCCTTCTGATGGCCTGGATGCTCAGATTCCCATTTGGTTCTATAAGTGCTTTTTATCAACCTCTTTGCCTCATTATAGGTTATGTCTATGTCAGGCTGTGGTAGTCGTCCGCCCTCTTTTGCCAGTCTGTCAGCCTCTTCGTTTCCAGGTATACTGCAATGTGATGGGATCCACTGTATTACAACTTTTTTGGATTTCTGGCATAGACCATGGAGTGCTGCTCTTAGGTCAGTTAGTTCTGTGCTGTTATTGCTCTTGAGTATTGAGACAGCTGACTTTGCATCTGTGAAGATAGCTATTTGCTTCTCTTTATTTTCCTCCATCAGGAGCATTTCTGCTGCAGTTTTCAAGCCTCTACCTCCGCTTTGAAGTTACTTGAAAATTTTCCAGTTTGCCATTGAATGTGTTTTTTTTACTCCATTTTTTTTTAAAA
>JACEFZ010013158.1:0-13244 GCA_014155875.1 Cepaea nemoralis
ATTGCTTTTGATCGAAAGGTTTTCCGGAAAGGGTGTTGGGGGAGCGAGGTTTGCAAAGGACCGCTACTGAATGAATGAAAGAAAATATCCAACTAAAATTAAAGGATTTAATTATGGGAATGCTATGGAAAAGAAGGGAAACTGATAATCAGGGTTTAAAAGAAAGGTAGGTGTAAAGGGAGTATTAGAGCTGTGTTTTGTTTGGGAGTGGTGTAATAGTAGTCGTATAGTAGTAGTAGTAGTAGTAGTAGTAGTAGAGTTAGTAGTATAGTGTAGATTAGTAAGTAGTGCAGCAGCAGCAGTAGTAGAGCAGTAGTAGTAGTAGTAGTATAGTAGTAGTAGTAGTAGTAGTAGTAGTAGTAGTAGTGGTGGTAGTAGTAGTAGTAGTAGTAGTAGTAGTAGTAGTAGTAGTAGTAGTAGTAGTAGTAGTAGTAGTAGTAGCAGAGTAGTAGTAGTAGTAGTAGTGTTGTTGTGTTATTGTAGCAGCAGCATCAGTGTGAAACTTCATTATTATCACCAGTGTGGTACTACATTAATATCCCCAATGTGGAAATACATTAATATCACCAATTAATATCACCAGCGTGGAACTACATTAGTATCACCAGTTTGGAACCATATTAATATTATCAGTGTGTAAATACATAAATGTCACTAGCGTGGAATTACATAAATGTCACCAGTGTTGAATTACATAAATGTCACCAGTGAGGAATTACATAAATGTCACCAGTGTTGAACTACATAAATGTCACCAGTGAGGAATTACATAAATGTCACCAGTGTTGAACTACATAAATGTCACCAGTGGAATTACATAAATGTCACCAGTGAGGGACTACATAAATGTCACCAGCGTGGAATTACATAAATGTCACCAGTGTTGAACTACATAAATGTCATCAGTGAGGAACTACATAAATGTCACCAGTGTGGAATTACATAAATGTCACCAGTGAGGAACTACATAAATGTCACCAGTGTGGAACTACATAAATGTCACCAGTGTGGAACTACATAAATGTCACCAGTGTGGAATTACATAAATGTCACCAGTGTCGAATTACATAAATGTCACCAGTGTGGAATTACATAAATGTCACCAGTGTGGAATTACATAAATGTCACCAGTGTGAAATTACATAAATGTCACCAGTGTGGAACTACATAAATGTCACCAGTGAGGAACTACATAAATGTCACCAGTGTTGAACTACATAAATGTCAGCAGTGAGGAACTACACAAATGTCACCAGTGTGGAATTACATAAATGTCACCAGTGAGGAACTACCTAAATGTCACCAGTGTGGAAATACATTAAATGTCACCAGTGTGGAACTACATAAATGTCACAGTGAGGAACTACATAAATGTCACCAGTGAGGAACTACATAAATGTCACCAGTGTTGAACTACATAAATGTCACTAGCGTGGAATTACATAAATGTCACCAGTGTTGAACTACATAAATGTCACCAGTGTGGAATTACATAAATGTCACCAGTGAGGGACTACATAAATGTCACCAGCGTGGGAATACATAAATGTCACCAGTGTTGAACTAATAAATGTCATCAGTGAGGAAACTACATAAATGTCACAGTGTGGAACTACATAAATGTCACCAGTGTGGAACTACATAAATGTCACCAGTGTGGAACTACATAAATGTCACCAGTGTGGAACTACATAAATGTCACCAGTGTGGAACTACATAAATGTCACCAGTGTGGAACTACATTTATGTCACCAGTGTGGAACTACATAAATGTCACCAGTGTGGAACTACATAAATGTCACTTGTGTGGGAACTACATAAATGTCACGTGTGTGGAACTACAAAAACGCTGCCAGTGTAGAACTATTTAAAAGTCACTAGTGTGGAACTACATAAATGTCACCAGTGTGGAACTACATAAATGTCACCAGTGTGGAACTACATAAATGTCACCAGTGTGGAACTACATAAATGTCACCAGTGTGGAACTACATAAATGTCACCAGTGTGGAACTACATAAATGTCACCAGTGTGGAACTACATAAATGTCACCAGTGTGGAACTACATAAATGTCACTTGTGTGGGAACTACATAAATGTCACGTGTGTGGAACTACAAAAACGCTGCCAGTGTAGAACTATATAAATGTCACCAGTGTGGAACTACATAAATGTCACCAGTGTGGAACTACATAAATGTCACCAGTGTGGAACTACATAATGTCACCAGTGTGGAACTACATAAATGTCACCAGTGTGAACTACATAAATGTCACCAGTGTGGAACTACAAAATGTCACGTGTGTGGAACTAAAAAAATGCTGCCAGTATAGAACTATATAAATGTCACCAGTGAGGACCTACATAAATGTCACCAGGGAGACCTACATAAATGTCACCAGTGTGGAACTACATAAATGTCAGCAGAGTGGGAACTACATAAATGTCACCAGCGTGGAACAACATGCACATAAATGTCACCAGTCACTAGATTAATATCACCAGTGTGTAACTACATTAATATCACCAGTGTAGAACAACACTATTTCCTTTTGTTATTTCTTTTAAGAAAAGTATGTACACATTTATTAAAAACTATTGGTTATTGACAACAGTGTACAAGCCAGGTCTTTGCAATTGCGTTGAGCAATCGTTCGAATAAAAAAAAAAAAGTCGTTTAAAAGTCGACAGGGTCGACTTCATTGCACCGGGTTTTTATCCCATATGGCTCGGTCTCTTTCCGCAGTACGGAAAGCGTCGCACAAAGCACGAACTCCGTAGCTTTTAGCGACGACCCATGGGAGTCTCCGAAACATTTAACTCGTAAACCGAAGGACGCGGCCCGGAATCGAACCCACAACCTTCGGCTCACGAGTCAAACGTCAAACGGCTTGACCACTGCGCCACAATCGTTCGAATGCCTGGCAGCATCTATGACTCTAGTAAACACTAGCTAATTCTTAAAACAAATTAAGTTGCAACACGCACTCAGGCTCCTAATGACTACCAAAAGACTTCTTTACTGAACAGTTCATTAATTTCATTGCAGCTAAGAAATGGATAATGGAATGAGTTGACTGTGCAGTCGCACTGAAGAAAATTCAGAGAATAAAAGAGCTAATGGCTTAGGGAGGAGGAATGTGTCTAATGACCATGAAAACGGAGCTGGCTGCTGTATAGAACAAGGTTAATCAAATGGTTATATTGTTGTTCCTAAATGGGACATCAAATGTGAGAAACACGTGGGACATTTATAGGTACATCTTGACAAGGTCAAGTTTCTAGGGCAGCTGGTCACTTTTATTGATCACTCTTATTCTTAAACCTAACCCAGCCTCCTCATCCTCTTCTTCTACTCTCTCTTCCTTCCGTCTCTGCCTTCTTTTCTTCGTTCTTTTTCCTTCTGTCTTCTTTCCTTCGTTCTTCCTCCCTTCCACCTAATTCTAAAAGAGACTGAGAATATCATTATTTCTCTATAATTTTCACACCCTTGAAAGTCCCTTTTCTTCCTTTTTATCCCTGACACTGCTAAATAATTTGCCAAGTAATTCAGCTGAGGTGCTTTATTTTATTTTTTTTTTTTTTGCTCTCAAAGTTTTAGATCTTATTTGGGCTTTTCTCTTCTACCATAGGCTTGTCTTATATTCGCTTATCTTCTGCTCGGGCGTACAGTGGCAATCTTCCATTCATGTTCAAATATTCCTGTTCAACCCTGAGGTCTAGTGATACCCACTCTTATTTTTTCCTTCAAGTATTAGAGAACACTGCTCGGGCGTAAAGTGGCAATCTTCCATTCATGTTCAAATATTCCTGTTCAACCCTGAGGTCTAGTGATACCCTGTTGTTGTTTGTCCATCAAGAATGATGATGACCATTCATTTCATCCAGTGGGGTTGAAGGTGTGGAGCCGTGGGTTCTAAGATGGCTGATAAGGCCTATTTTGGCTCGAAATGTTCTTTGACAATGTGAGCAAAGAATGCTTGACGTCTCTGGAGGAGGATTTCCTGCAGTGGTTTTTCTGTCCTGCCTTTTCTTCACAGCTCTTGCAGTCCTGGTTGCCTCACATATGACTGCACCTTTGCGCAATGATGCACGCCACGAATTTCGGTCTCTGGCTGCAGCCTCCCAGGTGTCATGATGAATTCCAAAAGCATTCAGTGAAATTTTCAGAGTGTCTTTAAAACGTTTCCTCTGGCCACATTGGGAGCGTTTACCACAACGCAGTTCGCTGTAGAAAATTCGTTTAGGATGAAGAATGACTTGCGCGATGACTTGGATTAAAGTGAGGAAGAGTTGCGCAATTCGTCGACCTCACTCTCTCGCCTGAGTCCATCTGAGTCCAGTGGCAAGACAAGTCGAGACGATTGGAGACGAATACAGGTGCAGTGGATGACCAGGGCGCTCTACGTGCCTTGCCGTGCTCATTACGTTCCACAACGCTTTGCAGGTAAACGCCGTCTTGCCCGTTGAATCAGGAATTATTTCTTCCGCGCAGTCTGCCGAATCCTGTCTTCACATGCTGGGTAGGCATACCCTAGTTTACCTCTTGGTTTGACACCAAATCGGATACCCATGCCTGGTTTAGCCAGCCTCTCACAGCTGTTGCCCGGGGGGTGGCCGCTGTCGCATGCTGACAGCTACTAGGAGAGTGATACCCTACGGCGTTATTGACCACTCTTATTTTACCTTCAAGTATTAGAGAACACTGCTCGGGCGTACAGTGGCAATCTTCCATTCATGTTCAAATATTCCTGTTCAACTTTGAGGTCTGGTGATACATTATGGCGTTATTGACCACTTTTATTTTACCTTCAAGTATTAGAGAACAGCCGGCTCCGTGGCGAAGGGTTTATGGACACAGTTCGTAATCCCACATACCGCGATTGAAACACAGCTGTGGGCGATATGGCAGCAACCGCCTTACATTAGCTTTTATGAAATGGTATGAGTGCCGGTCGTTCAGAAAGAAATGGCAAACTACTGAACGTAAACGTACCAGAAATCACGAACAGCCAAAAATGCTGGGAATGACTGCAACTATAATTTATTAGATGACAAGCAAAACAAGAGAGCACAAAATGCAGTTCATGCGATCGCTTCAAAAGTGCAAATCTCTGCACCTGAGTAGAACATGACTAACAATTGTGATGATAACCGGAAATTGCAACCAAAAAGCGAAGGTGACAAACCCCTATGTGGAAGTCAAAGGGATACCATCACATTGTCTTCCAAAGAATCGAGATGATGCATATCCCTTAACGTCATACGAGTCTTTGGACTAAACCTAACATTTAACTTGGACGCGAAACACATCATAGCCTTCTTTATTCTGCCATTTTCAACAATGAATCGTTGATCTACCTTCTGGTCTTAGT
Source organism: Cepaea nemoralis (assembly GCA_014155875.1). Lineage (NCBI taxonomy): Eukaryota > Metazoa > Mollusca > Gastropoda > Stylommatophora > Helicidae > Cepaea > Cepaea nemoralis. The sequence continues at coordinate 5,377 of JACEFZ010013158.1, forward strand.
TTGTTTTTCCTCTCCTAATCTTCGATGTAAAGATGCCTCCCGGACTTCTCTAGTCTTTGCTATTTTACGACAGAGGGTACGAGATTCGCCCCAGGGTCATGCAGAGTCTGATCGATTCACGTTGTAAACCTTTACAATTAATCAACCAGGTCTTTGACATTCATTAGAGAACGAACTTATGACTTCATAACAGTAGTCTGGCGCGCTGCCACTCTATTACGCAATCACATATAAAATACAAATTAACTGAAATACATTTAAAAAATAAAAATAAAAAAAAACAAAAAACAAATATGGCATAACCCACAATGATTATGGAGTAGTGGATTGGGCGTCCAACCTTCTCAGACAAGCGTCAAAATCTCGAAGGACTGTAGCGAAACGCCAGTGGCTCATGTCCTCAAGCCTTCTTTGATTTGGGGAAACAGGGGGAAACGGCTTTAGGAAGCTCTCAGTTCTCTTGTTCGCTCAATCTCCATGAAAGATAGTTCTTTGGGTTACCTTCATAACACAATCTTTACATGGAGCGAGTAAATATATGTTTGGATCTTGCGGGTAAACCCGATGAAGCGCCTTGCGCCAAATGTGCACTGGTGCGGCTTCTGGAGGATTCATGTCCGTTTCTACTGATGGCCATCCACGGCCGAATGTCAAGAGTTCAAGTTAAAGATTGAGACATTTAAAAGGTCTACTACTGGTGGAAGGAAAAGGTAAACTTGGGTTTTCTTTGGTTCAGGCAAAACTTGGCCTATAAATATCTATTGTCTTAACGACTGAAACGAACTGGCGAAAAGCCGGTTATGCCCATATTGTGAGTGGGTTGACCGTTGGCAATCTGACTAGGCGTCTTGTTCTTGGCATAGCAGGGGGAGTGAATCTGAACAATATATCTCCCCAGAGGATTTCATTTGTTCTTGGCGGCAGATGAGCTGTTGCTATCTTTCTTCCTACGGCTTACCGTTACTTAGTAGCATCTCTCTTTTAAATATAAGCACATTAGATAGCTACGGTGTGCTCCTTGGGAATGGGGTCCACCAATCTATGATCTATCTTCTTGAGCCGGAAGAGGCTATCCACAGTGCTATCTCTTTCGTCTTTTACTCGATAGGATGATGTCGGGAAGATAATGGGCTTCTCTATCTCACTGAGAGAACCTGAACTCATCTACACTTATGGCTTGTGCAGGGCACTGCCGGTACATTGGCGACAGCTCAGTCGAGAGCGGCGGCCGGGAGGGGTGGTATCTTCTTTCTTAGTCTTGCTGGCAATAGGGAACGAAACTTCTTTACATACATAAATGTACCCACACCACACCACAAGATCTTGGTTGCGAGAAAGGCATGGTTTGCAAGTGAGAGGAAAGCATGGAAATGAATGTGCCCAATAATAATAAAGGCTCGGTATGAGAGTGGAAAGTGTGTCTTGTAAACAAAACGTTCCTGGGGTGGACAACCTGACATCCATCCGCTGGAGGTCTACTCAAGCCCGGACGTAGCCAATCCAGGGGCTACCTGACATGTCCGACGCATTCAAGCAATGGTGTTGGTAAGCCGAAATGCATAACTAATATGTGGTGCTTGAGTCAGCTTGATCCCTCACTCGAATGTTTGTCCTTTCCAGGGTCCTTTTTTGGTAGACGTGACCAAATCGGACAGTATCCACACAGCTTCTGTGCTTGAGCCAAATACGTCTGATGAAGCCAGGTCAATGTATTAGCCATATCACACATGGTGTGCTTAACTCTGAGAGAGAGACAAGGGCATATCTTGAGGAAATGACATAGGCTCGAGAACAGTTATACTCTGGGTTGATCCTGTATACCATGAGAAAATGACAATTTGCAGTAATGGTGCATCTCGGGTCCTTTCATTGACATAGGCCCGAGAGCAGGCAAATTCTAAGTGAGTCTACGCATGATTATCAGGCATATCCATTGTGTGCCAGACATTGAAAGACGCCTAATCTATGTTAAGTCCATGAACAATTCCTCAACAACCAGTGGATTTGATTCTACAGAAGCCTGTTGAACTTACACCCAATTACCGGGAAGGAAGGAGATTCCAGCAAACAGGGTGAGATGTATATGGACAGATCGGACAGTTTATGAAGCTGGGACTGTGACTATGGCTACTTGAGGCCATGTGCCTGAACTTATCTGTGTTGTGTCGGTTTAGAACTTTCTGTGTTAACTGCCTCGATGTTTTTTCTGTGCTGTCCTGTATTGATTTAATAAATCAAGTTTTAGTTTATTCCAACGAGCACTGTGTTATATATATGGATCAGCCAGAGGAACACGACAGGAAATAGGTCCTTAGGTCGAAAGAAAGAGTGACAGTGAGTCCGGGGAAAACGGAGGAGGGTTGGCAGGTAAAGACCTATCACAGCCAGGGCTATAAAGAGAATAATTTTGAAATATTGTGATAGGGCTATTTGGGACCCTCTACATAGCTTGTTACAAGGACCCACGTGAACTTTGAAATTCCCTCAGGAAATGTTAGTCGAAAAGAACACGCCGAATAAGTTTCTTCCCGTGCAGTATTACAAAAACTGGAAATCCTACCCATAAAAGAATATTTATAGCACGTATGATTCAGGTATACACACATCTGGATCCTCAAAACTGCTACGAAGTTCGCGGACTATGATAAGACTCTCCTTGTGTGAGAGCGGAGACTGGGGTACGTATAGAGATTTCCGTGTGCAATGGAAGTGATCGTTTACCAAAGCCACAAGTAAACCAAACTGTATAGGCACCAAACGATCTTCAGTAGTGCAGCTCCTCTATCCTGGGATGTAGGTATGATTTACTGATTTCATTGTACAATCAATTTTGGTATAAGAAACAAAGGAAGGGATGAATGAAGGAGCTTTATTTTCATAAGGTCACAAATTGGACATTTGGCTTTTCAAGTTAGTTAGTTAATTTAATTACTTGGTTAATTAATGCCGGCTCCACGGCGAAGGGTTGACGGACGCAGTTCGTGATCCCGCATACCCGCGTTCGAAACACAGATGATGATGATTTGGCAACAGACCGCATTGCGTTTGTTTTTTTACAATATGGGCTGGGTGCCAGTCGTTCAGAAAGCAATAGCGAACTACTGAACAAAAACTTGCCAAGAGATCACAACAGTAACAGCATGATGGTGTTGACTGCCACGTCTTGTAACGGATATGCAACTGACTTTTAATTAGATAGTTATTTAATTAGTTAGTTAGTTAATTTAGTTAATCAGTTAGTTTAGTTAGCCAGTTAATTAGTAAGTTAATTTGTTGGTTAGTTAATTTTACTCCGGAGTGGAACAATAAGAAAGGGCAAAGCACTGTGTACGAATAATAATTGAACCAAGGCTAGCAAGTACAATATTAGAAATAAAATATATATCAGAAAGAATTATATCACTGAGAATATATGAACAAACAATCATAACACATACATGCACCATGTAGTACAAACGACAATGATCAAGAGTGTGATGAGTTCTTCGAAGACATCCACGATACACTTAATAAAATAGAGAAGCAAGACCGCGTCAATGTTATGGGAGACTTCAACGTAAGACTAGGACATAGAAAAACGGACATAGAAAAACATCTTGGAGCATTTGGAGACCAACACAATGAAAGAAATAATAATGGTGGTAGACTGATAGAGCTATGCACTCAACACAACCTATTTATAACAAACACATTTGTTAAACACTTTTTTTTTTTTATTTCGCATATCCGTTTACAGGACTTAGCTGTCAACAGCAGCATCTTTCAGTTGTCTGTTGATCTCTTGGCAAGATTACGCTCAGTAGTTTGCCATTGCTTTCTGAGCGGCCGGCTCAGTTATCCCGCAAGTCACCAGCGGGGGACGAACCGCTCCCAGTTCTCGCCCGCTACGAGACTCTGCGTGATAAACGGGATTACGGAGAAAGTGTTGTAACCCCTCGGCCAGAGAGACCGGCTTTTAAACACTAAGACTTACAAATATATACCTGGTATAAATGGAACGATCTAGTCACCAAAATCCAACTTTATTTCATATTAACATGAAACAACATAAAGAGAAATATATTCGATGCAAGGGCAGTGCCCACCTTAATTATGAACGCAGACCACATAGCAGTCATTACCGCAATAAGAACCAATAGAAGAAGAAAGGAAAATCCCGGAAAAAACATATCATGCTAATTAGTAAACTTAAAATTTCTGAAATACGAGACAGTGAAGGAAAATTATGAGAAAGAATTAAATGAAATCTTTGTAAATCTACCTGTAGAAAGAAAAACGGTGGAAGAAGAATGGGAGGTGTTCAAATCAAGTATTTTAAACACTGCAAAAATAACAAGTGGAACGATTTAAAAAGCAAAACACGGACAGAGAAAATAACAAGTTGGTGGAACGCTGAAGTAAAGGACAGATGTAAAAGACATAAAGGAAAAGTATAAAAAGTGGATGAAAAGCAAACAGAAACATGATTACATCGAATATGGAATAACAAGAAGAAATGCGAGTAGAATAATAGAGAGAAAAACAAAATAAGACTGGAAGGAATATGGACACATTCTAAATAAATACTACAAGGAGGCAACTAGAAACTTCTACAGAAAGATTAGTGCAATGATAATCAGAGCGGAACCCTTTAGCCCAAATGAAGTAATTGACAAAAGGAGAACCAACAAGTGATAAAAAACAAACCCTAAAAAGATGGAGGCAGTACTTCGAACAATATTTCAATATGCCATCAGATGACACGAGAATCCAAGAAACCGATACAGATGCCATTGAAGAACTAGAACCAAACATACTGAACGAAGACATTAGAGAAGCCATAAGATTAGCCCCACTGAATAAATCACCAGGACAAGACTAAAAACCATATGAACTAATTAAAGCAGCAAGAGAAGTAGAACATCATGGCTACATATTTAACCATGTTTTGGTAGAACAACAGACACAGCGAGACTGGGGAAGTGCCACAATTTTCCCAGTTTAGAAACACAACAGCAGAATAAGAGATTGCACACATTTACAGAGGCATTTCCCTTTTGAGTCATACTGGAAAAATATTTTGCAAAATTCTAGAGAAAAGACTTCGACCTCTAATAGAACCCCACCTAGGCGAATCACAACTTGGTGTTAGGAAAAACAAATGATGCACGTATGCCATCTTTGCTCTTAGACAACTAATAGAAAATCAATCGAATTTAATGAAATACTCTACTTAGGTTTTGTCGACCAAGAAAAGGCATTTCACAGTGTAGAAAGAAACAAGCTATGGGAAAACCTTAAACGATATGGAGTGAGTACACATATAACAAACGTATGTATGAGCTTATATAACAAGAGTGAATGCACGGTAAGAACAAATGGAGGATACTCAGAACCCTTCACTATAAGATCCGGATTACGACAAGGTTGTGTCCTGTCCCTACTCTTGTTCGTAACCTATATAGACAGCATGTGTAAAGAAACCAGGCAAAGAGAGACCGTAACAACACCACATGAAGAACAGAACACAGAAGAAGGACCAACGGCAAATCACACCATTAAATAACTCCTATTTGCAGACATGAATAGCAAAATCGGAATCAAAATTACAAGACCACATAAATAATCTGAACGAAGTGTGTATGAAATATAACATGAAAATAAGCATAAGTAAAACAGAGATAATGACAATAACCAAAGAAGAAAGAACAATAAACATTCTTCTAGAAGAATACCCCCTGAATTAAGTAAAGAGCTTCAAGTGCCTTGGGAGTATCATCATCATCGTCATAATCACCATCAACTGCTCTGCTAGCTGGCCTAGGCTTTCATGGCTCTTCACAGATCTCGGTCTTTGGGTTCTAGATCAACTCTGCTGATGATATTCCTCCATGCCACCATCTCAATCCATCCAGCATCATTTCTCTTGGTCTGCCTCTGCCTCTCTTCCCCTCGATCTTTCCAGTTGTCACGATGTTCTCCAATGTCTCTCTTCTCATCACATGACCAAAGAAAGCTGTTTGTTTATTTCTTATTATTGTATATAGTGTTCTAGTTTAATTAGCCTTTTTCAGGCAATCGTTGTTAGTTACTCTGACAGGCCAAGGAATTCGCAACATTCGTCTCAAAAACTAAGAAGTATAACATCATCAAATGGCAAATCAGTAGACGAGATCGAAAATAAATGCAATAAGGCAAATCAACTCATGGGACAAATGGCACCAATACTAAAGAACAAACATTTATCAATATTTACTAGGAAAGCACCCTACAACACACCTACAACACAAGCTTCCTATCAATTCTGTGCTATCAATGCCAAATCTGGACAATGGCAGAAAAAGAGATAAGAAAAATCACAACAGAAATGAGATTCCTGAGAAGAATACATAATGTATTAAGAAGAGAGAAAATCAGAAATGAAGAAATCAGGACTACAGTTGGGGTTATAGCAGCGCTAGATTTCACCAGAAAACAGCAGGTTAAGTGGTTTGGTCATATAACTAGATTATCAGCTAACATTATACCTTAACTTGCAATGATGTAAAGACCAGACGGAGGCAGAGGAATAGGCTGGCCACGTTAAAGCTGGACATAGAGAATTACAGTCCATAGGAATCTCGATGTATGAAGCCCATAAACGAGCACTCTCCCGCTGTTTAGGCTTCACCTCGACATCACAAGGTACAAGAGGAACCTGATGAGATGAGATGATGGTTAATTTGGTTTGTTAATTTAATTAGTTAATTATTTAGTTAGTGGGTTAGTTTAGAAAAAGAGACGAAGATGCAGACAAACAGACAGATAGATACGGTCGTGATTTCCAGGATCCGGCCCAGTGAAACTAATTACATAACAAACTTAAGATTTCACAATAGCAGTTTGCCGTGCCACCACTCTACCACAGAATGACATATCGAATACAAATTAACGGAAACATTTTCCAAACGCCACAAAGATAAGGACAACTGATCTCTTCATGTTTACATAAACAGTTGGACATAAACACGCCACCTCTACCCCGAAGGGTCGCAGGTTGTTGATTCAAAAAACAAGGCCGTCTCAAGTCAGAAACGCCTGCTGAGTTTGCAGCCAGACTTTGGTCTGTTGTTGTTTTCTCTCACCATCTTCTAAGGCAAGACTATTTGTGTTTGGAAATAGTTTTGTTGTCAAGGAAGTGTCGTAAGCTTCCAATTTCCTGCGTCCCAACCCGCGTCTGGTGATTATAATTGACATATGCTAAGTGGTAACGTTGGAGTTGGGGGTTAGACCACACCTGGATTGCACACGACCGCTGCGAGTACAAACACAAATTTGCCAAGTAAAGATTTTGTAAAGGTGAAAGGTAACGATCAGTTTGCGGGATAATGTAAATTACCGGTTATGTGCTGATGGTGCGGTTTTGGCAGCTGAAAATATAATAGCAGTTACGAGAAATGACGGATATAATTGCAACAGAAAGTCAGACATCTGTTATTTTGAATGACAGAAAAATAGAAGTGATGGTAGTTAAGTAGAACAAATGTCTTCACATACACGGCATTACAGTGGATAGAACTAGTCTGAAAGGAGTCGCTGCGATCAAGTTTTAGGGTACTTTGATAACAGCAGACGGAGGACGTACTAGAAAAGGAAAATGTAGAAGACCCCAAACAAAAGCAGCATTTGACAATAGGAAGACTATTTTATTCAAAATATCTTGCAAAGTCGAGATGAAAAAGAAAGTCCTTAAGGGCAATACGGAGTAAATGGAAGTGAATATTGGGAAATCAGCAGTGTGGAAATTACAAAGATATAGTTTTATAGAAGGATGACGTGAACACCCTTATCAGATGACGAAGGGAATGAAGTTATCTTGAAAGAAGTTAACTAAAAAGCTGCATCATCAG
>JACEFZ010013159.1:0-15157 GCA_014155875.1 Cepaea nemoralis
TCTGGAGTAGAAGTGGTAAGCCATCTTCTGGAGTAGAAGCTCGGTGTGTCATCCGCTTTGTTGAGTAGATGGAGATTTGAGTCTATTTCCCAGTCCTCCAATTCATCTCCTCTTTTGTCAGTATCTGGGTATCCCCATCTTTCTGAACGGCTATTAAAGTCTCCGACAATAATGCAGTTTGTGTCAGTTATTTTCATGTTTGAGAGTGTAAGGTCCTTATCTGCTGGGCTATACAGATTGTAGATTCTTATTTTCACGTCCTTTATCATTATATCAACACCTATAATTTCCGTTTGGTTGTCAGAGATCACAGATACTTCGCTGCAAGGTATTGTATTTCGTGTAAGTATTAGAACTCCTCCTTTGTGTCCTTCGCGGTCGAAACGTGTGGCCTGATATCCTCTGACTGAGAATTTGTGATTGGCGTTGAGGTGTGTCTCTTGAATGCATGCCACATCTATTCTATCTTTATGAAGACGCTGTGTTAGGGAGTCTTTCTTCTTGTAAACTCCTTCGGCATTCCACTGTAGTATGTTGAGTGTCCGGGGTATTTGGTCAATAGCTCTTAACCTACTCCTCTGTGCCTTGACTCCACAGCACAGGGGAAGGTGACCACCAGTAGTCATGGGTGGACCCCCTCGAGGCAGGGGGCCCGGCACTATCACCGCCTGATGGGACTTCACGGGATTAGCACCATATCGATTAATTTTGATTTGTGACATCATGAATTAAGTTACGTTGCACTGCTTTGTCAAGCCTGTGGCTCAGTACATCCGATTTCGACAAGTATTTATTCGGGATGCTTTCCCTAGCCTTTGACTGTCCCCAGTCTACCTACAAGGCAGCAGGTTTCACGTTGCACTGCTTTGTCAAGCCTGTGGCTCAGTACATCCGATTTCGACAAGCATGTATTTGGGGTGCTTTCCCTAGCCTTTGACTGTCCCCAGTCTACCTACAAGGCAGCAGGTTTGTGTGTCTCTTCGTCTGGTCCCTCTCCCTTGACCTGTCCGACATGGGTGGCCCTACCAGTAGCTGTGCTACCGTCGGCATAGCTCTTGGGGTCATTGGGACGCACAAGCCCCTCTACCTCGTCACGGTGGACACACAGCAGAGGGGATATCAGATCTTCTTTGATGCATCGCCAGTGCTAGTAACTGATGGCGTCATTCTGTTATACATTTTTAGTCCCACTATTCTGCGTAAGCCGTCTCCCTGGTCTAGAAGTTACACGACTTTCTCCGTAATCCCGTATACTCTCGGGAGTAACGTGACGTTTGCGAGAATCGGTAGCGGTTCTCTCCGCGTCGGTAACTTATGGGGTATGTGAGCCGGTCGCTCAGAAAGCAATGGCAAACTACTGAGCGTAATCTTGCCAAGAAATCAACAATCAGCTGAAAGATGCTGATGTTGATAGCGATGTCCTGTAAAGGATATAAGAACACACCAAAAAAAAAAAAATTCTGCGTAAGCAGTAATTAATGACTGTAGTTTATTAGTAATTCGGTTAGTCTTCTCCGTATTTCTGACCCATGTAGCAGTACTGATTTAATATTGGAGTTAAATATTGTAAATTTAGTGCTAAGTTTATTTTAAGTTGACTTTCACAAATGTCCTAGTGCTATGAAGGTTTATCAACACAGTGCAAATTAGCTTCGTAATACGACATAATCGATATCTTCCCGTTCGTTATCTTGACCAGATTTCATATCTCTGCGCCGTTTCAACTTTTATCAAATAGAACTAGTCCAATACTCTGGGGTTGTCAGACCAATTGGCAACATATGTGTAGTGTCACAAAACCCTTAAATCCCACGTTTATGTTTTATTATATAATTATTAGTAAGTAAATAAAGAGCAAATACTTAGGGGATATATTATTGTGTGCTAATTGTGACTACAGTAGAATAAGTAGAATCTCCTTCTACCCTAGTGCTTGTTGATGGAATCTCCCAATGTAAAATGTCACCTACCTTGGATACGGCATTCTGGGAGGGTCACCTCTGTCACAGCAAGCACGTCTGCTCCACTTACCACGTCCGAGGACCTTTCAGGTTATCGGTAGGTTAGAATATATTCATTAATGTTTGTTTTGTTACACCGGTAGTTTGAAAATAGTGTTATTTGTGTTTTCTTCTGCTTCTTGAAATTTTATTATTATACCAATAACGGTGATCTGAGAGACAACAACCCATCTCTAACGGCTCCAGTTCCATGATATAAAAATAAAAATATGAACTTGATATTTAACAGAAGTACTAGGCTAGGAGTAAGACTAAAGAACATTTGATCTGTCCTACCATATAGTAGTACATACACAATAAATGAATAATGCTTAATTTTAGTCACTATTGTTTGGCTGACAGTTTACAATATGCTTTATGATTGATTGATCTAGGAATGCTGTGATGTCGGTTCCTAGATCAATCAATCAATCAATCAATCAATCAATATGCTTTATAGTATCTAATGAACTAGGTTGGGTATTGTAGTAAAATTTTAATTTAAAAATATGAGACCCACATAGTTGGATAGATCTTGAAAAATGTTGCAATCCAAAGCCATCATCATCATCATGTGCCATGTCGATACGTGTTGGCGGTTATGTTTCGCCATCTCACATGATCACCAGTCATGGATCAGTTCAGTCGACCATACCATGTGGCCGATCCATCAAGGTATTGACTTCTCTGCCTTCCCCTGATTCTTTTACCCTCAATATTTCCAGTTATCATCAAGTTCTAGATACACCATTAATTACCTCCTATGTCACCTCTAATTTGAGTGTGAATTTTTATAAAGGCGTGATTTATGATAGTTGGTACTGTGGAGAAGGAGTTACGAATGCAATTCGCAATCCTGCATACCGCGTTCGAAACACAGCTGCTCCGATTTGGAGACATACTGCCTTGCGTTGCATTGATTATCATACAATGGTATGCGTGCCGGTCGTTCAGAAAGCAGTGGCAAACTACTGAACCTAAATTTGCCAAAATATAACGAACAGCCAAAAAATGCCGTGATCAACTGTAATCTCCTGTAAACTTGTTTATGCTAGAACATTGCAGACACTTTTTGCATGAAGGTGTATGGGGTGAGATAAATGGCAAAGATCGCGAGTCTTTTCAAATGAAGAGAGCGATGTTCTGCAAAGGACCTGCTATGTGATGATGAGTTCATGCTGCCTATACTGTCATATGCATGTGAAACATGGACAATTAGCAGATACACTGATGGCAGTGGAAATGTGGTTTCTGAGGGAAATGCAAAGAAAACCATGAATGAACAGAACAGTGAATGAGACAGTTCTACAAGAAACAATATAAAGCTGTAAAGTGCTTACAGAAATGAGACATAGTAGCAATTTTTTGGAAACGTGAGGAGAAAGGTTGTAGAAAGTGAAGAAAATGGGCCTTAGCTTGAATAATAGATATTCAGAATTCATGGTGTCGGTCAGCACGGCCAAATGGATTAGAATGCGTGTTCTTAAACATCCGATGTGCTGATGCCGAGGTAAGGGGTTCACCCCCCTCCACCGGGCAGTTGGACTAAAATATTGACAAATCGTCCTTGACTTGGGGACGTAAATTTCACGTACCTCTGAAGTCGGAGTGGGTTCGCCTGATAGCGAGGGACACTGTGAATAGGGAAAGCTAATCCACAAGCAAAATTCAGTCCAGTGCACTAGAAGCAGTGTGTATGGGCTACGCTTGAGTTCAAAGCGAGCGAGTGCAAAAAAAAAAAAAAAAAGAAGCCATGACGATATCAAAGAAACAGACTGTGCTTAACTGTGCAGTTAAAGTAAATCACGTTATTTTGGGGAAAATAAAGAAATTTAGATATCTGGGCACATGGATAACATCCGGATACATCACAGAGATCAAGAACAGAATAGGACAAGCACAAACTGCATTTTGCCCTGGCCATGCGGATGTACGGGGGAATGAACAGGCTGATAGGCTAGCAGGAAATGCACCTCCTGGTGGTATCTTGCCTATGGACAAGGGGGAGGTGGTCGTGCGCTTGTGGGACCAGGTGGAGAAGACGGAGGAACAGATTGAGAACCCATATGTGGAAAGAATGTGATTCCGGGGGATCGGCAGGGGTTCTGGAAGAATCTCAAAACTGAGAGGGAAGACCAGGAGAACATTTAATCAGATAGCGGTGGGAACGATTAGTAGTATGACTCTTCGCTGGCTGTTGAACGAGGGGACTGAGCACGTATGGGAATGTCCTGAGTGCAGTGATGTCGGTTCTTGACTCAACTCAACTCAACTCAACTCAACTGCATTTTGTCAAATGAAGAACATTATGTGCATTAAGTCCTTGTTCTTGAAAGTTAGAAAAAGAGTTCTTGCGTGTTACATAGAATTAGTTTTAACATACGGCTGCAGTTTCTGGACAACTAGTAAACAGGCGAAAACATTCCTATAAAAAAATATAGAAACCTTTCTCAAGCCAGAGAGGTTGCTACAAAGAATGATTTGTTAATCATGTAAACCGTTAGTTAGCCTGCATCATATGTACACCGTTAAATACTTCACATTGGGGAATTGGATGTCAAACGATATATTGTACAACCAGTCTGTGCTATCGTGATCATGTGCAACTCCCCCCCCTCCCCCAATACTATTCACCTCTCAATTCCTTTCACCCCTATGCTATGTACTGTTCTTTTGTCTTTGTTTCACGGCTTTAGTCCATGGTGGAGGTGGAACATTATATTACTACATATTTTTTTTACGTTTGAACGCGGTTTTCCCTGATTGCTGCTGCTCAGTGGTGACAGTTATAACACATTTCAGTGGCTTGCTAATGTGCTACACTTTTATGTTTCCTTAGCCCCGATGCGTACAGAAACACATTGGTGTCAGACAAAATTATGCATGTATCTATGTGTAATTTGACACAAGTTTTGAAACCACTTGCCTTTACGAATTCCATATAATTTATAACAGTGGTAAACGGATTGTCTTATTGGGACAGAAGTTGTGTATCCATTTTGACACACTTGGCGATAAGATAAAGACAAGTTTTGGATTGTTTAATATTCACCATATGATGCATCAGATCATAACAGGCTGACACCTACATAATGACATGTCATTGGTCATTTGTCATTCCTTCTGTTGTTAACTTTAAACTATTGCCTAATTTGATTCCGTTAGAACTAATATTTTATTATTTATATCAGGGCTACAGTTTTACCATTGTGGCTTTGACTGTTTCATTTACTGTGATTGTTAGATTGTATTATTTATTGAATCTGAATGGTTTTGGTTTTGGGAGTCTCTGTGGCGAAATGGTCAAGCCGTTTGACTTGTGATCCGAAGGTTGTGGGTTCGATTCCGGGCCGCACCCTTCGGTTTACGAGTTAAATGTTTCGGAGACTCCTGTGGGTCGTCGCTAAAAGCTACGGAGTTCGTGCTTTGTGCGACGCTTTCCGCGTTGCGGAAAGAGACCGAGCCATATGGGATAAAACCCGGTGCGATGAAGTCGACCCTGTCGACTTTTAAGCGACTGAATGGTTTTGCTATTTTTATTAGTTTCACTAATGCACATATACCCCCCCCCCTCTCTCTCTCTCTCTCTCTCTCTCTCTCTCTGTCTGCCTTTCGCTCCCCCCCCCCCCTCTTTTCCCCATGCGTATGTCTGTCTTATTTACCTTCCTTTGGTTGTTTATTATTGCATCACGTTCTTCTTTGCTTTGTGACTCTTGTCGTTTACTTTACTTGCCGCCTGTTTATTTGAAATAAAACAATCAAAGATTAGTTTAGATGCCTCTGTCTTCACAGTATCTCGATGTTACATTTATGTTATATTGGTGTCAAAGCCAGTAAAAGTGAGATAAAGGTGTTCTTGAAAAGACATGATGATTTCAAGGAATATGTTTCAGTTTGGTTCCTTCAGTATATAAGTATGAATGCCATTGACTTAAATGTACAAATATAACTGCATCATTTGCTGAATATTAATTGGACAGCCAAAATTAGCAATCTGGATGGGATGGTGATGATAATTTGCAGTTTTGTCTGAGTTAACAAAGTTTTTACCTGACTCTGCTACCATGATGTACACATTTGTACAAATTGTTATTAAACTCTGGTTTCTGTTCTTTCAGATTATGAATCTGGTCATTTAAAAAATAATAATGTAAACAAAAAAGAACCTAATCAACGTTAATTTGGTTGTATTCAACTGGAATGTTACTGCTTTAAAGGGTTTTAGATAAAACACTTGCACAAGTTGTTGTAGCCATACATTTTAAAAAGTATGCATTTTATGCATCATTTTTTGTTTTTATTCAGATTTAATTATTAAAACCTCTACTCATATTACTTGCCAACATACTGAAATATAGTATTGAGTATTGTCATCTAAAAGTGAGCCATTACGTGTATATTATTACTTCAGAAGTTGAGGTATTTTCAGTTTAACAGTCCTGTCATTATTATTACTCTTTTCTCTCCAAACATAAGGAATTGAACATGGAACAGTAAGTACTTACATACTATTGGCATCCCGTAGGGGCCATCACTGACATGAGTATTCACTGAAACCGCTCTGTACACAGTTTAAAGCCAACGTCAAGAACTTCAACTCCAGTAACTGTTCTGTTCGTGATTTAATCAGTCCGGTAATTCAGATTTGTTTATAAGTATGCCTGTAGAAGAAGTGTTTGTGTAGAATGTGAATATATTTGAATGGTTAATAATAGCGGCAAGTGGTGGTGTACAGCTGTGCCTTCCTTCAATGATGACTTTCTGACTTCTTTCACTTTCCATTCACTTTTTTCATATGTCACATATTATGTGTGGATGGTGTGTGTATATGTGTGTGCCTGTGTGTGTGAGTGCATGAGTGCCTGGTGTTAACTTGTAACTCTCTAAAGTGTGCCTTGTTCTGAACTGCCCGATGCACAGAAGCACGGCAATGGATAACAAATGCTTCATGACATGGTTAAAAAAGAAATTATTCTTTAACCTTGAAACAAAAATAGATACAGATGAAATTTTCAATTTTTTGAGTCAACGTTGGCATGGAATTCATGTACCATCTTATCGAAACATGTTATAACTAATCAACAACACTCTAAGTTTCTCTTCATCCAAGGGAAACTCTCGTTGTATTAAGCATTCATAAATAAACGTTCCAGATGAAGAGTGCCATTTCTATTATAATTTTGTATCCAAAGGGACCGGCCATAAGTCATTACCCTACCTTTGAAGAAAATATCATTGAAAATTGAAATTGTGTATAGTATTTATTTCTTCTTGGCATAATGACCGCTTGAATTGACGCACTAATTCCATCACCTCTTGATCTTGAAAAGACCTTTGGAAGAGTTGACTGTATTTTTCAGACTAAACCAGTTATTACATGCCAGTGTGACTTTCTCATCACTGTGTAAATGATTTAATTTGAGCTGTTTTTTGCTTTTAAATATTTGTCAAAAGAAAATGTGATGGAGCGGAAACTGAAGAATAGGATAGATGTGAAAGAATCTCAATATTGAGATATTTTGCAAGTGACATTCTGCCGGTCTCCCTGGCCTAGGCGTTGAACGTCTTTCTCCGTAACCCTGAATACTCTCGTGAGTAACGTGACGTGCGCGAAAATCGGTAGCGGTTCTCACCGTGTCGGGTAACTTACGGGGTATGTGAGCCGGGCGCTCAGAAAGCAATGGCAAACTACTGAGCGTAATCTCGCCAAGAAATCAACAGTCAGCTGAACGATGCTGATGTTGACAGCGATGTCCTGTAAAGGATATGCGAACCCAAAAAAAAGTCATTATGGTTTTCAAAATGTTTTCTGACTATCATTTCTTTAGTAGACCGATCACTTGTAGTGTCAGGTGCAACCCTAGTTTACAGATCATTGTGCAACTGGGGCAGAAGATTTATGATCTCCTCCACCACCACCACCTCCTCCCACGATTGGTCATCCTTTTCTTCCATTTTCTGCTACATTTTGTTTTGGACAATGGGCCATATCACCAGCTGTATTTCAGCCCTGTGATGTGTCTTATTTTAAAACATCATAGTACACATTCAGCTGCTGCTGCTTTACTAGGCTCAACATTTCATATAGCAAATACCTGTATGATTACAAGTTCATACACATGTCATGTAATGATATCCTTTTACACTGTTTCATCATTATCTTCAGTTTATTGCAACTGTTTGTTTTTGAGTCTGTCATTCTTCAAATACCTGAAAGTAAACAGGAATAGCAACAGCTTAGAGTATACAAAATACACAAGCACAACACAATTATATTGATAGTTGCAATGTGGTTATCTATGGTTCAGGAAACCTTCTGGTTCTCTTTGTTGTTTTTACTTCTTCAATTTGCCCATTAGATACAATCTGCTTTGCAAGACGAACAATACTTGCACTCATCAACATCACAACATTTGAAGTTTTCCTGCCACGTAATTATTATTAAATGCTTGTAGCATTATCTCTGACGATGTATAAAGTCAAATCCTTCTTGCTTGTTGCTATCACTACACTATATTACATGCGATAGCTCACACACACACAAACATATCCCTAGGGTAGGAATCTTAGCTACTTTTAGGCGTACCCATTTGGTGGCGGATAATGGAGTGGCCTCTAAATATAGAGAACAACCATAAGTATGTTGATATATGGATGTGGACCAATACAGGCAGCAGTCATTCAGAGTAGGCTAGTTAGTTGGTGGAATAGCTATGTCTGTACCTACAAACTCTGTGACATGGCCTTTGGCAGGTAAAAGGTGCCATTCATAACCACTCCCCCTGCTACCTGGCAGGGTTTGTCTCTTTATATAAAAGCTAATGGAGGTAAATTACACTGAAATTGACAGGATGTATGAGAAAAGAGCTGTTTTATATGGGAGCCAAGGTAACGTAAATACAGGCAGCAGTCATTCAGAGTAGGCTAGTTAGTTGGTGGAATAGCTATGTCTGTACCTACAAACTCTGTGACATGGCCTTTGGCAGGTAAAAGGTGCCATTCATAACCACTCCCCCTGCTACCTGGCAGGGTTTGTCTCTTTATATAAAAGCTAATGGAGGTAAATTACACTGAAATTGACAGGATGTATGAGAAAAGAGCTGTTTTATATGGGAGCCAAGGTAACGTTGTGACTAGATGCGCACATGTGGGCCCGGTAGTCATGGGTTCAAATTCACATCAGGACAGATTTTAAAAATTGACTAGGGCTCTGTCTACCTAGCCTAGAATGGGTACCGGGAAATGTTAGTTAGCCCACAGATCATCCTCATTGCACATCGAACCATCCAGTCCTTAAGTGCTCGGATCCCCTCCTCAGCAAATCCCGCAGCGTGTAGCGGGCAACGACATCAGTTCTGTGTTGGTTTATCAATCTTCTTTGGCTTCCTGCGTAGTGTTCTTGTTTGGCCACACCTCTTTTGTTTTGCTGTTCTCGCAGTCTGACCACGGTTGTAGATTCGCAGTCATCACTTGGTTCTCGCACAAGTCTTACTTCTCGTAGAGCATTCAGAATGTCAGCCGGGTCCATAGCGCGTCCGCCCTCTACCTTAGCCTTACCTACCAGCTTGAACAGGGAAATGTATCGGGGAGTAAAGGCATATGCCATGAGACTGACCACACCACCCACCGTATCATCTGCATATCTAATGTTATTGATGCATCGTCCCCCAATGTTGATTCCTTCCATCTTCAATATTTCTGAAAATACTTTCACTGTGCAGGGAAAACAGATCTGGAGACATTACACACCCCTGTCTCACACCTCTCTTAATAGGCTGATATTGGCCTACTTCATTATCAACTCTTATGGCAGCTTGTTGTTTCCAATATATGTTTTTTACAAGTCTAAGGTCTTTTCCATCAATTTGTAGATCTTCAAGAATCCTTATCATGTCGAAATGTCTCACTTTATCGAAAGCGCTGTTTGTAGTCAATATAGCAAAGGTGTAGATCTTTGTTTACTTCTATAGAACGTTCGATTAGGTTCTCAGTATATAAACAGAATGTACTGTACCCTTGCCTTCTACAAACCCACATTGTTCTTCACCTATTTCAGGTTGTATTTTCCTCCTAACTCTTTGCATGATAATTCTTAGCAAAATCTTCGTGATATGACTCATTATACTAATTGTTAGATGTTGATCACATTTCAAGGCTCCTTATTTCTTTGGGATTGCAATAAATACAGAATTACATAACTCATGAGGTATATTTACAGTATCATATATTGTATTAAGCAGACTGGTAACTTTATCTATTCCATATTCTTCTAAAGCATTAATCATTTCTGTTGTGACGCTGTCTGAACCGGGGGTCTTGTCAGATTTCATATGGTTAAGAGCATTCTGAACCTCCATCTTCAAAATTGCTGGTCCTTTATTATTATTTTGAACATCATACTGTTCGTCTGCTATCGGTATAAAGATTTTTCACGTAATCTGACCATACATGTAAGATCTGATCTTTTTCTAATATGACTCTTCCATCTTTTGTCTTTAGGCAGCCTGCTGATGTACGTGTTATTTGATTAGTAAGCTCCTGAATTCTTTTGTGCATTATTTTTGCATTTTTACTGTTGTGTTGCTTTTCAATTTCTCTGCAATTTTTCTCAAGCCATGTTTCTTTTGCCTCCTTACATAAGGTTCTGACTTTTCTGTGAATTTCTTCATATTTGGCAGGATTATTTTTGTTCTGTCTTCTTGTTTCCATTAGTTGTAAAATTTCTTCAGTCATCCATGTCTTACAGCCCACTTTCTTTACTTTTGGAATAGTTTTTTTCTGCTGCACAGCTGATTGAATTCGTCAGCATTTCCAATTGATCATCTACATCCTGAAATAGGATCTCAAGATCAGACAATAAATCAAATTTGTTCTTTACTTCCATGTTAAAATTATCTTGTATTTCTTTGTCAGTTTTCAATTTGCACAAGTCATATTTAGGGTTTCCTGCTGTATACTTGACTTTCTTTAACTTTACCCTCAATGTGCCTGTAATTAATCTGTGATCACTGTAACAATCTGCATTTGGAACTGTTTTTACGACTGTCAACGCATTTCGAAACCTTTTGCTAATCAGGATGTAATCTATCTGGTTTTTAATCCTGCTGTCTGGACTCCTCCATGTCCATAATCTTCTAGGATGCTGTTTAAACCAGGTGTTTCCTACAACCATTTCTTGTTCTTTTGCCCATTCTACTAAGTCTGTATCCTCTTTCATTTCTCTCTCCCAAACCATAGTTGCCTACACTGCATCCATCGCTTTGCTTTCCTATTTTTGCGTTGAAATCACCCATCATTATATTTATTTCTGATTTTTTTTACAGTTCTTCAAAGCAGACTCCTTGTCATTATAAAATTCCTCTATACTTTCTTGACTGCATTCACTTGTTGGGGCATATACTTGAATGACATTTATTTTAAAAGGTCTTCCGTTTAATTTTACTAATAGAACTCTGTCTGACACAGCCCGATATCCTTTGACAGAATTTGATGTTTGCTTATCTAATATAATGGCTACATCTCTTTGCTGTTCTTCTCCCCCAGAGTAAATAATCTTACAATTCTATCCTATCCTTATCCCTGCTCCTTTCCATCTCGTTTCCGATATTCCTAATATGTTAATCTTCTCTCTCTCCTTTTTTTTTTATGTTTTCAAATTTTTTCCATCTGCATTCTTGTTCTAACTTTCCCAAGTTCCTACTTTCAATTATTTTAATCTTTTCCCCCTAGTAGCCTGTTGAAGGTCTGGAGTCACCTGGTGCACATCTACCCTACCGACGAGGCTGCTCCTATGGAGACCCATTTACGCGTTTCTCATTATCGATGAGTCCACACAACTTTATTTTTTTGGGCATCTGTAAAGAAGGTAGTTTGCCATTGTTTTCCCTTCCTAGCAGTGACCATACTGGTCATGACCGTAGCCATTGTCTCCTCAAAAAAAAAATCCTCTGCCTACCGTCTGAAGGTGGAGACCAAAAACATACAACTATCTGTGGCCCTGCTCTCCTCTTCATCCACCACCTACCCCAAAAAGGGTTTCCACGAAACCGATGGGGGAGGGTAAAACGGGTACTCCACCTTGCCCAAGGGTGTCCCGTAGGCTAGCAGGGGGAAGGAGGCCCCTTACTTCTCCTTTGAAGGGGATCCCCCTACCTTTATATATATATATATATATATATATATATATATATATATATATATATAATATATATATATATATATATATATATGTCAGTCAGGTCTTAGTCAGATATGACTGAGCTACCGTATAACAGTAGACGGTACTACCTGGTTTCTGTTAGCGCCGAACGTTGGGCGGCGCTTACCAAACCCGACACCCCACATTGTGCCAACGGCTTCGGGCGGAAGAGCGCAATTGGGAGGGTACAAGCCTTACCCTGGTGCGAGGAAATGCAAGCTAAAGACAAAATTGTCATGGCAGGGCAGACCAGGCCCTAAGCCTTGGTTGGCGACTGGTCTAGGATCGAAGCTCCGACAGGCGGACAGTTAGAGCATTGCTTTGCTGATCCGGCAGCTTCTGCAGCTTGTCTTGTTCCAGATGTAGGGGTGTTACCTTTCCTCTGGAGTGAACTAGGCAGGCCGAGAGAGGGATCATGCTGCATGGGCAACACATGATCTCTATATTTTAGCCCAGGCTTTGTGCTATGGAGAGGCAATAACTCCATCCCTGGTCTTAACTGGTCTCGGAATCAAAGCGAGAGGCAACTGTTACGGGTTATAAGTCCTTGTCAGTTGGCGTAGACATGGGGCGCCACGCGTTGCCTCTGACGGTGGGAGACACCTATAGGTGTCACTGATCAGCTACCGCCCGCCTCAAGCTGGGCAGCCCCCAGCCAATTGGGTGCTGATCCGCCACAGCCTGCCTGCTTCAATGGGTGCTTGGGGCTAGGACAAAATCTGAATCGCAGGCTGTAAAACCAATGCACCAGGTACAAACAAAAATAAAAATAGAAACCTCAAGCTACGGCTTGCAACCTGGAACGTGAGAACCATGTGTCCAGGATTTTCCACTGACTTGACCAATATTGACGATGTGAGAAAAACGGCTGTGATTGATGCCGAACTCAATCGTCTTAACATTGATATTGCTGGCCTGCAGGAGACTCGCCTCGCTGAGGAAGGGTCACTCAGGGAAAACAACTACACCTTTTTCTGGAAGGGTAGAGGGCAGGCAGAAAAAAGGCAACACGGTGTGGGCTTTGCAGTGAAGAATTCGCTACTGGGAATGATTGAAATTCCAGCAGGAGGAAATGAAAGACTATTATCCCTGCGCTTGGCAACCTCTTGTGGGTTTGCCACCATTATTACTGCATATGCACCGACACTCGATTCCTCTGATGATGTGAAGGATTTGTTCTATGAGGAGTTAGACTCCGTGATCAAGGCAGTTCCAAAATCTGACTACATTTATATGCTCGGTGATTTCAATGCTCGTGTGGGCAAGGACTCGAGTTCATGGCCAGTGTGCCTTGGAAAATACAACATCGGTCGCATGAATGAAAATGGGCAAAGGCTGCTGGAGCATTGCACCAGTAATGACCTATGTATTACAAACTCTTTTTTAAAACAAAAGAGATGCATAAGGTCACATGGAAACATCCAAGATCCGGCCATTGGCACCAGCTGGACTTCATCATCACACGGAGACAACATCTGAACCATATATCATTGACTCGTAGTTACCACAGTGCTGACTGTGATACGGATCATTCTTTGGTTGTTGCAAGGGTTAGACTGAGACCAAAGAGAATCTACACAGCTAAACACAAATCTAGCCCCAGGATTAATATTATTAACACTCATGATCCTGAAAAGTGCTTTCAGTTTCAACAGCAACTTGAAGACGCTTTCACTGATACACCAGAAAATTGTACAGTAAATGAAAAGTGGGGTCAACTTAAGGAAACTCTTAATAAAACTGCCGTAAGGGTTTACGGCACTGTGGATCATAAGAGGCAGGACTGGTTTGCGGCCAACAGCGAGACTCTGCAGCCCTTGATTGATAAGAAGAAGAAAGCTCTCTTAAGAAACAAGGAAAGACCAACGCGTAACACTCTGAGTGAGCTAAGGCAAGCTAGGAAGGATGTGCAAAAGGCTGCCAGGCAGTGTGCAAATGATTATTGGATCAAGTTATGTGAGTCCATTCAAATCGCAAGTGATAAGGGAGACATAAGAAGCATGTATGAAGGAATAAAGAAAGCCTGTGGTCCAGTGATCAAAAGAAGTGCACCATTGAAAACCTTGACTGGAGAAGTCATCACTGATAAGAAACAGCAGATGGACAGATGGGTAGAGCACTATTTGGAGCTTTACTCAAGTGAGACCAAACTAGCGGATGATGCCCTCAACGCCATAGAGGCTCTACCAACTCTTGACCACCTGGACACACTTCCCACCATAACAGAAGTTAAGTGTGCTATAAATGAACTTGCATCTGGCAAGGCTCCAGGTAAGGATGGGATTCCAATAGAGGTTATCAGGAGTGGGCAAGACACACTCACTCTACAGATCCACCAGCTAATAGAGCTATGCTGGCGTGAAGGACAAGTCCCACAGGATTTCAAAGATTCAAGCATCATAACACTGTACAAGAACAAGGGCGATCGGAGCGACTGCAACAACTATAGGGGTATCTCACTTCTGTGTATTGTTGGAAAAGTATTTGCCAGAATTGTTCTGCGCAGACTTCAAGTCCTAGGAGATCAAGTCTACCCCGAATCACAGTGTGGCTTTCGACAGAACCGGTCTACCACTGATATGATATTCTCATTGCGACAAATGCAAGAAAAATGCCGTGAACAGAATCAACCACTGTTTATTGCCTTCATCGACCTCACAAAGGCATTTGATTTGGTCAGTCGTGAGGGTCTGTTCAAGGCACTAAAGAAGATTGGCTGCCCACCAACTCTTCTGTCCATTGTGGAATCGTTCCACACAGGCATGAAGGGTATAATCAAGTTTGATGGTGCAACTTCTGAAGAATTTGAAATCAAGAGTGGAGTTAAGCAAGGTTGTGTACTAGCTCCCACCCTCTTTGGAATATACTTTTCACTTCTACTGAAATATGCATTTCGTGATCAGGATGGTGGTATATACATTCACTCACGCTCAGATGGCGGCCTCTACAATGCTCAGAG
>JACEFZ010013160.1:0-15314 GCA_014155875.1 Cepaea nemoralis
AAAAATTAAAATTTTTTTGGGTTTTTTAAGGGACGGGGCTGAAGGGCAAAGAACGCAGGGTTCTCCTTTGGGAGACCTGCGTTTGAATCGCTGGTTAGGTGTGGACTTTTGTCTGTCGGGGGCAAAAAGAAAACCCTAACCTGCACAGTTCGCTGTGACTGCACTAGCCAGGTGGTCTTAATTCATCAGGCGCAAGACCTCCCTTCCCTATACTCAAAGGTACTATAGGCAATAGATGACCAGTTTCACATTTTAAGAGGTGAGTTCTGATTGTAATCTAGTAGGTTAAAGGAACAACAGAATGGAAAAGAGAGATTTTAAAATGTATATTGTGCATGGAGAATTTGGTGGGTTAAAATAACCACAGAATGGAAAAGGAGGAGAATTTAAAATGTGTGTCATGCATGGAGTAACTAATAAACATGGCACTCAGATACTTGCCTGTTGGCTTGGTGGTTATGGGTTAAATACGCCTCAGGATGGAGTTGAATTCTTCGAATTGAGCCGGGGTCCCAGGTTGACCCAGCCTAAAATGGATAGAGCAGGAAGTGTCTTGGGAAGTACAGGTGGCTGGCAGGATACTGACCAGACAACCCATTAAGTGCCGATTGGTCTCTAAAAATATGGGCCTGGCATTGTAAGCCCAGTGCACCTTAATGTGTTTAAAAGGGCCCTTTCCTTGTTTTACTTAATTAGTGGCTGTTTGCTGATGGGTTTGCTTCAGAGGAGCTCATAGCACGTATATATTTGTCTAGAATGCAGTGATGATAAACTGAACTAACGAACATATGATGAGCTATGTGGTATATTTTATATAGAACAGAAGGAATAAAATGGTATGACAGAATCACCAATGTAGAGCTCATGGAGAAAACTAAACACATTTGCAGTGAATTGAGAGGTGAGGACAGACCTAAAACACACGAAGAAGAGAATTAGGGACAAAGGTGAATAGTATGGGGAGGTCATGGATTGACCTGAAAGAAATAGCAGGGTCTATGCTGCAATGAAGGATAACAGACGGAATAAGAAGAGTCGCTTGGTACAGGCTTCTGGTTGACTGCCACTGCCATCGGCGATGAAGTGTATTTTCGTGGACTGTGTGGGTGAACATCTAGGAAACATCCAGATGGGAAAATGACTGCCGATTCCATCAGAGATGAACTGGGTGTTTCGTTGGGGACTATTGTGTTGACATTCTGGCGGCGGCATTATGCAGTGTATCTGTGCGAGCTGTTGTTTGTCGAGACTCCTTTTTTCCACTTTTCACAGTGGCCAGTGGGGAGCATTTTGTGCGATATTCACTGGCACAGGAACGGAGCATAATGGGGACAACTCTTTGCTATGAGGTTGGAACTACGACTAACTAACTAACTGTGTTGTTGTATTATCTCCTTCTGTTTGAGAATTGTTGCTTTAACACACAGCAAATGTGTTGTTGTTTGATGTATTATCTCCTGTCTGAGAGTTGCTGCTTTAACACACAGTAACTGTGTTGTTGTATTATCTCCTTCTGTCTCAGAGAATTGCTACTTTAAGACACAGTATGCATATTGTTGTATTAACTCTTTCTGCCTCTCTGACCTATGCAGTAACTACTGTAAGTAAAGTAACAAATACTGTGTCAGAATTAGTGAATAGACCAGGGATAGCAGTGAGGTTTTAAAGTTGTAAATGTAATTGTGACAAAAATATGTGTGCATGTATGCAAGTGTGCTGCTGTTGTTGTTTTTTTGTGTGGGGGTGGGGAGAGGAGGCAGGCAGAGATATGGCCTGACAGGCAATGGGAACAGCAGCCCAAAAACGTTTGTAGGGAACCTGTCAGCAATGTAGTCATCGTCATCATATACCATGCATATAAGCATGGTTGGTCATAGTTTGCCATCTCACATTGTTACCAGTCTTGGATCAGCTCCTAGTTGTCTCAGTTATGCCATGTGTCCAAGTCATCCAGGTGTTTATCTCTTCTCTCTGCTTTCCCCTTTGCTCTTGTCTCACCAATCTTGCCAGTTGTCAAGATTATTTCTCCTCATAATATGCCTCAAACAATCTCGACTGTCTACATCTAGTTTCTCTAATAACTTAATGGTTTTCATTTGTTTCTCGTAGGACTTTTTAATTGGTTTTTCTGGCCATCTTTGTATTTTCCTCAGAAACATTTCCACTGCCATGTAGCCTGAATGTCATATTCAGCTTATGATTGTTGCATATTGGTTCATTTGTTGCTTTCATCATCATCATCAACTGGTATTGAAGTCATCAGTTTTACCACTTCAGTGGTCCCATGTTATAAACAGTTCTTTTCAGCTTTGCATAAGCTCAAACTCCAAAACCTGGGAAGGTTAACCTGGTCAACAGAAGTCTGATGTGTCGGCCTAACGGTGCAAGAACACAGCTCTGCTGTAAACAGGCACAACGCAATCACGTCCAGAAAAAAAAAAAAAACTCTGGATGAACACAGAAGAAGAAGAGAAGAAACTCCAAAACACTTGCATGTTTGAATATTATAGATGTTTCTTGTAGATCTCTTTGCTTCTTTTTCTCAGAATTTTTCCCTCCTGTGTTTTTGATAGTTCTTCTCCATGCCTCATATTGTGACGAAACCAAGAAAACCCACATTTGTGTGTTTTTAAGTTCCTATTTGATCTTATGTCTCTAAAAACTTAGTTTTTGGTCTCTTTTCTATTAACTAATTTTCTGTCACTTTAAATTTAAAAAAATATCTTTCTTTACTGCGTGAAAAAAAAAAATCTCTCATGTAGGTTAATTTATCATCTATAGTTTTGTTGTATCATCATCATCATGTGCCATACCAATGTGGGCAGTATTGTTTCGCCGTCTCACACGATCATGACACGTGGCCAAGCCATCCAGATATTTACTTCTCTGCCTACCCCTTGTCCTTTTCCCTCAATCTTGCCAGTTGTCACCAAATTCTCTAGTTTATTTCTTCTCATAATATGTCCACAAAATGTTGACTGTCTGCATCTAATTTATCTAATCACTTTATGGTTTTCATCTGCTTCTTGTAGGACTTGCTCATAGGTTTTTCTGTCTGTCCATGGTATGCATTGTGTTTTCCTCAGAAACCACATTTCCACTGTCATTAGATGTTTTTCAGCTTGTCTGCTCACTGTCCACATCTCACATCCAAATACATATATATTTCAGAAATGTAGAAGATATAAATGGAATCAGCATTGGAGGACAAAACATCAATAACATTAGATGTGCAGATGATACGGTATTGATTGCAGAAAATGAGCAGGATCTGCAACAATTAGTAGATACGGTTGTTGCACACAGTGAACAACTGGGGTTAGAATTAAATTGTAAAAAGACACAGACTATGGTCGTCACTAGAAAGAATGAAATACCACAATGTACAAGTAAATAGGAATATTCTTCAACAAGTGAATAGGTACAATTATCTCGGAACAGTCATAACATCTGGTGGGAGATGCCTTGAAGAGATTAGAACAAGAATCGCCAAGGTGAAAGTAGCCTTTAGCTAGATGAAAAACATGCTGACCAATAAAAAGATGTCAGTTGAAACGAGAAAAAAGTGTTTTGAGGTGCTACATAGAGCCTGTTCTTTTGTGTGGATGTGAAACTTGGACAATGAGCAGTCAAGCTGAAAAACATCTGATGGCTGCAGAAATGTGGTTTCTGAGGAGGATGCAAAGAATACCATGGACAGAAAAAACAAATGACCAAGTACTACAGGAGACAAATGAAAATCGTAAATTGATTAGAGAAATTAAGACGTAGACAGTAAAAAATTTTTGGGCATGTTATGAGAAGAAATGAACTGGAGAACTTGGTGACAACTGGCAAGATCGAAGGGAACAGACTAAGGGGAAGCCCGGGAAGTAAATACCTGGATGGCATGACATGGTCGAGACAGGAACACTGAGCTGATCCACGACTCTGGTGATCGAGTGAAATGGCGTGTCATGAGCGCCCACGTTTTCTGGCATGGCACATTATATATATATATATATATATATATATATATATATATATATATATATATATTGTATATAAAATTCTCTTTTAGGGCACTTTACTTTGTTCATCACTTTAATTTCCCTGTGTATTGCGTACAGACTATCATTTGTTTAATGTATATATTCTGTAGATGTGTTCTTTCTATATCACCAACACAAATCTAATTAGTTTTAGGTCTAATAACAAGTGCTAATCTGTGTTTAGCTTGCTGTCCTGGCAGGAAGGCCATGACATAATCTGTGTTGTAATTTCCGTTCTATTTTCTCCATGTTTATTTTCTAGTTTTCTCCATTCATTCATTGTTAAATTATGGATTTTATGTGTGTATGTGTGCTTTTTGTTGTTGTAATTAAATTTGTTACTGTTACATTCAAATATTCTGTCAGCCACAAAAGCAATTCACCACAAACCAAGAGTATTAATACCATTTGTGAGACCACACAGTTTATTTCCGGTGTCGTTCGATTGTTTCTTTTTTTTTCCCTCTTTGCTTTATTTATTCTTTTACTGGTAAATTATAAAAGCCTGTGTTTGAATTGTTGTATGTAATTATTAATTTATGATTAAAACATTTTATGATGAAGTAGAAATGGTGATATCTCAAATCAAATTATCAGAAATGAAAATAATCTTGAAGATTTTAATGCAAAAATAGAAAATGAAAGAATGGAGGACATAGTAAAAAAAAAAAGGGGGGGGGGGGAAATTATGGTCTTGGAGCAAAAAAAAAAAAAAGGGGGGGGGAGTTATGGTTTAGGGGCAACAAATGAAAAAGGAAAAAAAAACGGATAGAATTGGCAAATGTAAATGATATGATATTTGGAAACACCTGGTTTAAACACCCTAAAAGATGGCTTTACACATGGAAAAGCCAGGATAAGAAAATACACAACCAAATTGACTACACACTTTTTAATAAAAGATTTAGAAATGCGTTAATAAATGTTAAGACAATACCTGGTGCTGATTGTAATAGTCATCACTTACCACTATGTGGACATACAAAAGAAAGACTGAGGAGAGGAAAAAATGGTTAAACACGTAAGACTTAATAAGAAAGGTGTTTTGAAAGCAGACAATGAAATTCAAGAACAATACAGAGTGATTTTGAGAAATAAGTACAATGCAATAGCTAAAATACAAAGTGTAATTGATCAATGGGAAATGCTCATCAAACATGCAATGAAATAATACCGGAGAGATGAAAAAAAAAAAAAAAAACTAAGAAAAAATTAATGACAGAAGAAATCTTAAAGTTGATGGACAAAAAAAAAAAATCAAACTATAAATGACAAACGAGAGTATGATAAGATAAATAAAGAAATAAGAGATAATAAATAATAAATAATAAGAGATAACAATGTAAGGGCAAAAAAAAAGTTGGTTAGACGAACAGTGCAAGAAATTGAATTAAATTCTATTAAAGATACCCAAGAAAATGCACAGGCAAATCAGTTAGCTCATGGAAAGAAAAATAAGAGTAAACATAGGGTATTTGAAATAAAATAAAAAAAAAAAAAGGAAAGATATTGGAGGAAAGTGCCAAAATGAAGAGATGAAATAAGTATATAAAAGAATTATATGATGAAGAAAGGCTTCATATTGGCGATTCTGTCATACTATTTGAGTCCTATTCTGCCAGACACTAGTGTATATTTGTAGTGTATATTTGATATATATTATAGTGTATATTTGTAGTTTATTAGTAATATATTTGTATATATTATAGTGTATATTTGTAGTTTATTAGTAATATTTTTAGTTGGTCTCCTCTTTCTCATCTATACATCAGTACTGATTTGATGTTAAGTGTTAAATATTCTAAGTTTGGCTCAAGGTTTCATTTCTTTTGACATCTACAAATGTCCTAATGCTATGAAGGCTCCTTTTGCCTTCTTTATTCTTATTTTATTTCCATCTGTTCTACCAGCTTTGTCTACATTGCTATATACATATATGTATGATTTCACTTCTTGAAGTGTTTATGTATTCACAATTCTGTAAATCACTACACTCTACAACCACAAAATATTTGTACTATTTACCTCATCAGCAGTTCTACAGTGTAAATATGCCTTTCTTTGACTCTTTGTTTTCATAATTTCTTACTTCATTTCTTCCATGCAGTATCTTCCTTCTCAATGTTGTATGTAAAATATGTATCCAGTAAAAATATTTACTTTTGGAATTGAAATTCTTGCAATGATGTGTTCATGGTTTTCATTATTCACTGTTCAAATTGATTATGTCTGTACAAACAAGAAATGTAGATAATCTCTAAATAATTTTTAAAAAATCGTCATTAAAAGTTTTTAGAGGTACCCAGTCTGCAAAAGTGGAGCTGGATATCAACTGGCCATGCAGGAGAATGAACAGGCAAATAGGCTGGCAGGGAATGCACCTCGTGGTGGTATATGGATTATCTATGGACAAAGGTGATTGTGCACCTGTGGGACCAGGTGGAGGTGTAGAAACAGATTGAGAACCCATATGTGGAAAGAATGAGATTGCGGGAAATCAGCAGGGGTTTTGGAAGAATCTCAAAACTGAGAGGGAAGACCAGGAGAGCGTTTAATCAGATAGCAGTGGGAACGATTAGCATTGTGACGCTTTGCTGGCTGTTGAACAAGGGGACAGAGCGTGTATGGGAATGTCGTGAGTGCAGTGATGTTGGTTCTTAGCTCAGCTCAACTGTAAGAAATGATCTAAAGAAGAAATCAGAAAAGTGATCAAACTCTGAAGGATGGGAAAGCTGATGGTCCAGATGATATCCCTGCAGAAGCTATAAAAGCCAATATAAGCATATCAACTGAATTACTGCACAAATTATTTAGCAGAGCCTGAGATGCTGAAGAAATATCAGCAGACTGGAGAGAAGGATATCTAGTGAAGCTAGCAAAAAATGGAACCTGCAGGATTGTGAAACTTATAGAGAAATTTTGTGTGTGTGTTTTCTCACTTTGAACTGATTTTTGTGTGTGGATTAGCTTTCCTTATTACCAGTGACCCACTCCAACTTCTGAGGTACATGTAATTTACGTCTCCAAATCAAGGACGGGAAGTCAACATTTCAGTCCAACTGACCCGTGTAGGGGTTAAACCTGCTACCTCAGCATCATCACTACCTCAACATCACACCAGAAGGTTAAGAGCGACCTGTCTTATCCATTTGTCCATGTTGACCTCCTGTAGAAGAATAATATTACTGTCTGTTCCTGGGAAAATATGAAGGATCATTCTGTCAAGATTGAGAGACCCAATTAACAAACAGCAGGCCTCCGACCAAACAGATCCAGCACTGACCAGATGTCCACATTACACATACAAATAGAACAAAGCATTGAAATGAATTTATGGATTATCAAAAGGCATTTAACAGCATTGTTAGGGAATACTGAGAGCGAAGACCAGGAGAACATTCAATCAGAGTGGGAACGATTAGTAGTGTGACTTTGCTGGCTATTGAATGAGGGGACGGAGCGCAAATGGTAATGTCCCGAGTGATGTCAGTTCTTAGCTCAACTCAACTCAAAGGGAATTTCTTTAGAAACTGATGCACACTATGAATTGTGCACTATGCTCGAAGATCATTACCTTGATAACGGGAACATATAAGGGGCGTTCATTTGAAATTCGTGCTGCACGTAATTGCGTATGTTGAACATGATCATGTCATAGTCATGTGATAAGTACTGACCAATGAATAAAAGAGCACGTGCTTATCATTCCATGACGCATAGGTTCTGTTTCTGGCTTTTGTTGAGAAAATGGCCGGGTTGATCCAAAATCCGTCCAAAGAAGCTCAAAGAGCGGTGATTCAGTTTCTTTCATTTGAAGGATGTCAACCAGTGGACATTCATCGAAGAATGCAGGCAGTGTACGGTAACAAATGTGTGTCGAAGACAACAGTGACAGACTGGGCACGAATGTTTCGGAAAGGACATCAGTTCACGACAGATCTTTGACGGCCAGGTCAAGCGCATATTGTTGCAACAGAAAAATCCATTGCCAAAATTTATGCAGCAGTACAAATGAACCGTTGTCGAAGCATACGTTCGCTAGCGAAATAATTTGATGTGTCAATTGGGACAATTCAAAAGGTCATTCGTAAGAAACTGCAATATCGGAAGGTGTGTTCACAGTGGGTGCCACGGATGTTGACCGACCACCAAAAAGAGGAACACATGGGATGGTGTTTGAACCACTTGCTGCGTTACAGAGTGCAAGGTGATGCATTTCTCTTCTGCATAGTGGCAGGTAATGAATCATGGTGTCACCACTTTCAGCCGAACAGCTAAAGAGAGAGCATGGACGCATGCTGGATCACCAATAGCCAAAAAATTCAAGCTACAGGTAAGGTTATGCTGAGCGCATTTTTTGACCATGAAGGGCTATTGTTGGCCGACTTTAAAGAACCTGGTGTCAACATCAACTCTACCCACTACTTGCAAACACTAGAGAAGCTGTAAAAATCCATCAAGAATAAACGACCCGGCATGCTTTTCTTGCGGTGTGATTTTGTTGCACGATAATGCTCGTCCGCATGTCACACAGATTATGCAGGAAACATTAGCAAGGAAGAAGTGGGAAATTCTGCAACATCCAGCCTATAGTCCTGATTTGTCATCATGTGATTTTCATTTGTTCGGACCTCTAAAAAAAGCTCTCAAGGGCAACGATTTCACACACATGCAGAGGTAATGAATGTGGTAAACACTTGGTTCAGTGAGCAATCACAATCCTTTTTTGCGGACGGTATTTGCCCCCTACCTAAGCAATGGGATGCTTTCCTGAATGCCTATGACGACTTCTTCTGACCAACCCATGGTGCATAATTCATTCAAAATAATAAATGCTTTGTTTAATTCTACCACACCTATTAATGTTTCTTTCATGCTTTTGTAATAAAGCCACTGGAACAGATTTCAAATGAACGTCCCTAATATAAAGTCATAAATTGCAGAGTTCTACTTGATGGAAAACTAAAATATACGTTTGAAATAATAAGTGTGGCAGGGATTAGTTTTGTCACCCTGATTTTCCTTACACTTTAGATTATGAAGACAGCAATAATAATTATCACCAGAAATAGAGGTATTCAATGGACACAAACACACCGAGGCTCTTTAAGACAATCCTCTCAGTTACACATCCATTTATTCTCTCCAGCACCCACAAAGTGAAAGTAAAGGTAAACCATGAGAGTGGTGGCGGATCCAGCTTGAGAGCAGCTGAGAGATAGTTGGTCATGGTATCAAGTTCGTGATGGATGGCAAAGGTTATCTTTATAATGACAATGGCTACTGTAACCTGACCAGTGTGGTTACTGGCAAGAAGGAAAGCAACAGTAGAGAGGACAAGCCATTAAGACAAATCTTTCCAGCTTTTTTCTTCTCATAATACTTGAAGCATGATTATCTTGGGGAAAATACAGTGATGGTTTCCCCTTGCCTTCGGGCCGGTTTGTGTATGGTTGACTCTAGCCCTTTTCTAAAAAAGAGAGACCCTGCAAGGCAACAGGGAAAGGAGAGGTTATGTAAGGCACCTCTTACCCACTGAATATGACTAGCAGACAGTTATCATCATCATCATGTGCCATGACAATAAGCATAGGCGATCATGTCTCACCATCTCGCATGATCACCACAGTTATGGATCAGCTCAGTGTTCTTGTCTTGACCATGTCAAGTGGCCAAGCCATCTAGATATTTACTTCTCTGCCTTCCCCTTGTTCTTTTCCCCTCAATCTTGCCACTTGTCACTAAGTTCTCTAATTTATTTCTTTTTATAATGTGCACAAAGTATTTTGACTGTCAACATCTAATTTCCTTGATCAGTTTACGGTTCTCATTTGCTCCTTGAAAGACTTGCTCATTGGTTTTTCTGTCTCTCCATGGTATTCTTTGCATTTTCCTCAGAAACCACATTTCCACTGCCATTAGATGTTTTTCAGCTTGTCTGCTCATTGTCCACATTTCACATAAATGATAACATGAACTATTTTGGCATAAGATGCTATCTTTGTTAAAATCACGTCATCATCCAAACATCATCATTTGTGCTCTGCCAAATAGGCTAGGCTTTCATGAATCTTCACATATCTTAGTTCTTGGTGTTCCGGATCAACTCTGTTGATGATATTCCTTCATGCCATTCATCCAGCATGATTTCTCTCGGTCTGACTTTTTTTCCTACTGATCTTTCCAGTGGTGACAATATATTATATGACTAAAAATGCTGTTTGTCTCATAGTTGTGTACACTGCTAATAATCACATACATCCACCTTTTAGTGTATACGCTGTAAATAAACCAACCTTTCCTTTACAGGATGTCGCAATCAACCCCATAATTTTTTTTGCTGTTTGTGGTTTATGGAAATTTTTATGTTCAGTAGTTTGCCACTGTTGTCTGAATGCCAGACGCCTCACACAATGGAAATCAGCGCAAACCAATCTGCTTTCAAACCATCCACAATTGATTTCAAACCTATGACTCGGTACTTAGGGAACTGTGAAACTGCAGCACTGCCCCTAAGCCACAGTGCTATATGTCACACGTAGATCCAACTCTTGGTGTGTTTATTCACAAATCATACAATTTACTGTGACACTTCTAGCATGTTCTCTATTTTTATTTATACATAACAAAAAAAAAAAAATGACAAAGAACACATATGTCCACCAATATGTCTATTTCTTTCTATGTGTGCCTGTATGTAACTTCACTTCTTTAAGCTAGTGTCAGATTAGTTTTCAGACCACAATTCTTTACACTGACTAAATAATTGTTTGAAGAGAGTCATTGGAAGAGTACTGTCACAAGAAACTCCACTCATGCAACACAATCAACAGGAAATAATCTGACCAGAAAGAGACATGAGTAGGCACTGTTTGTGGACATTATCTTTGTGCGTTCACCCCCCCCCCCCCCCCCCAACCAACCTTTTTTCCCCAATCTGCTCCATCATATATATTACTGTAACATCTTCAGAGCTAAACATCCATCACTTCAGCTCCTCATGTTTTAAAAAAAAAAAACAGTAACAAGTGTCCAGGATGGAAAGAATCAAATGATATTTTTCCTTACCAATTTTGATTTTCTTCCTTTTAGAGTTCATGCTGTATGACATTCTTCTTCTGTCATTTATTCCCCGCTAGCGCAACCAACTCATGCTAAGACGTTCTATCTCCAGCAGCTGCCCATGTTCTCAGATTATTCATCTCTGTCTTTAATTCTCTTCTCAGTGTGTTTTTATGTTTCCCACTATTTCAATGTTGTTTTCCTATGTGAATATGGTTTTTCCCTATGTGAACGTAACATGCACAATTGATGAACGAAAGACGAGTGATTGAAAGGGCCGAAAATAAGACAGGCCTGCGTGCTTAATTTGTGATTCTTTGAAAATAAAGTTTGTTCGTTCATTTCCCCCTTGGGCTCCTGACAAGGCAGTGTCTAGTTATATTGTTTTTCTTGATGTGTGCCAACACTTTTTCTCATCTCTTGATTCACCGGACTGTTTAGTTCTCTCCATGAGCTCCACATTGGTGATTCTGTCACACAATTTTAATCCCACTACTCTGCGCAGTAATGAATGTCTGTAGTTTATTAGTAATGTCTACTTCTGAAATGAGCAATTAGAGAGTTGGTTTCTTTAGAAATGTCTTACGTTTCCTTGTTATCTGTCTCAGCATTCCTCTACAGAACCACATATCTGCCGCCTTCAAGTAGTCTCTCACTGTTCATGACTCACTTGCAAAGACCAGAACTGACTATGACTTTCTTATGTGTGCTATATAAGAAATATGCTGATAAATGAACAAGATATCAATGACATAAAACAACGTATTTGCTTCCCACACTCTGTCAAACAACACAACATTAATTTGTAGATTCCTCTTCTCCTTTCAATTCCCCGCTTTGTTTAACTAACTGATCTAGGTTATTAGAGAGTTCCTCTTGATGGCTGCTGAGCAGACGTGTTGTCGTGCTGGCCGATGCAGAAAGTATGCTCAACAGTTCTCCTCGCATTATGTCCAGGGAAGGTAACTTGGCAAGGTTCAATATTTCATCACGGGACAAGATGCGACCTTCAACAAGTCCACCTGTGTAAAATAGAATTAAAATTACTTTCTGAATAGAGTCCAACAAGTCCACCTGTGTAAAATAGGATTAAAATTACTTTCTGAAAAGAGTCCTTCAACAAGCCCACCTGTGTAAAATAGGATTAAAATGACTTTCTGAATAGAGGCCTTCAACAAGTCCATCTGTGTAAATTAGGATGAAAATTACTTTCTGAAAAGTGCTTCAACAAGTTCACCTGTGTAAAGTAGAATTAAAATTACTTTCTGAAGAGTCCTTCAACAAGTCCATCTATGTAAAAAATATTTTTGCATATCCTTTACAGGACATCACTGTCAACATCAGCATCTTTCAGCTGATTGTTGATTTCTTGGCAAGATTACGCTCAGTAGTTTGCCATTGCTTTCTGAGCGGCCGGCTCACATACCACGTTAGTTACCGGCGCGATTCGAACCACTGCTGATTCTCACTGTCGTCATGTTACCTACAAGAGTATACGAGATTACGGAGAAAAGTCGCTAACCTCTAGGCCAGCCCATCTGCGAAAATTAGGATGAAAATTATTTTCAGAATAGTGCTTCAACAAGTTCACCTGTATAAAGTAGGATTAAAATTACTTTCTGAATAGAGTCCTAGAAGCAATGATCTGGGAAAAAGAGGGAAGAGCAGACCAAGAGCAACATTTATAAAATAGGCTTGCAAAGTTGATAGTGATCTACACTGATAACACCACGAGTATGGTCAGACGTAGGTTCAACACCTGGGTAAGATTGGCAATCTATTCCTCTGTGTACTCAGGA
Organism: Cepaea nemoralis; assembly: GCA_014155875.1. Lineage (NCBI taxonomy): Eukaryota > Metazoa > Mollusca > Gastropoda > Stylommatophora > Helicidae > Cepaea > Cepaea nemoralis. The sequence goes on from JACEFZ010013160.1 coordinate 12,893, forward strand.
CTACAAAATGTGATGGCACTATGACATAACAGACCAATTGCAGAAAACTGCTTCGGGACAAACAAGAAAAACAAGAGCACAGAGGACAGACATTGGGAATGGAATGATCAGGAAGATTCATGGCCAGCCCTAGGGTAGAAATACATGATGACGGTGATAACATTTTGAATACAGTATGAAACATGTCAACGTAAGTAACCCAAATAGCAACTTAACGTAAACTCATTTACATGTAATTGACTCATTATCATCATCCTCAAGTATCTTGCCAAATGACTTGGTTGAGCAAGCTTCTTCTTAGCTCTTGCACTACAGCTGAATGTATTGATTCATGTCATGAAACTTATCCATGCTATGATGCTTTCAGCGCTGCGGAGAGAGACAGAAGCCATATGGGATAAAACCCGGTGCAATGAAGCCGGCCCTGTCGACTTTTAAGTGACTTTTTTATGTATAATACCCCAATATTTATCCATGCAGTGATGCAAGACTATCAAGTTCTCTAGTAGAATGTACCATGTCCTGACATTTCTCCATGCTGTGATGTAAGGCTATCAAACATCTTCCCTCGCTTCCTTCATCTGTTCCCATTGCTTGATTGATTGATTGAAGAACCAACATCACAGCATTCGGGGCATTCCCATAAGTACTCCGTCCCCATCCTTCAGCAGCCAGCGAAGAGTCCCAACACCAATAGTGTCAGCAGCAATCTGATTATATGTCCGGCTCGCCTTTCCTCTGAGCGTCGAGCGTCGGCCAGAACCCCTTGTCACTCCTCACTGCCTCATTCTTGCCAGACCATGGTGATCCATTTGCTCCTCCGAGGTGTGTACATGCTCCCTCAAGGTCGCAACTACGTCTGCCTTGTCATGCATCAATATTCCACCAAGTTTTGCAGAGCCAGCCAATCTGTCCGCATGTTCATTCCCCAGCACACCGGCATGCCCCGGAGAAAAGATCCAGGAGTTTCCATTGCAGGTGTTACACTACATCCCTAATTTTCTCTTCTCATAAAATGGCCACAAAATTACTGCCTCCTTCTGATGTTTATATCAAGTAATTTTTGTGTGTTGTGACCTCTAGCAAAACATTTAGATTACTTATTTTTGCTGTCCACGGTATTTTAACTCATTAAATAAATAAATCAATCAATCATGTGTCATGCCGGAAAGCGTGGGCGGTCATGACTCGCCATTTCACTCGATCACCAGAGTCGTGGATCAGTTCAGTGTTCCTGTCTCGTCCATGCCATGTGGCCAAGCCATCCAGGTATTTACTTCTCGGTCTTCATCTTGGTCTGTTCCCTTCGATCTTGCCAATCAATATATGATTTTCATTTGTCTCCTGTAGTACTTGGTCATTGGTTTTTCTGTCTGTCCATGGTATTCTTTGCATTTTCCTCAGAAACCACATTTCTGCAGCCATCAGATGTTTTTTAGCACTGCTCATTGACCAAGTCAGTAACTAAAAGATTTTTTTTAAAAACTGCCAGAATTAAATGTTTCCACTCAGGGGTGTGTTAATAATTTCAGCTGTGATTTCTGAAATGTGTAACCAGTTTGCATACAGAATGATTTATTACTTGATTTAACAAAATATATCTGCATGAAAATTTAAACACACAACCTGAAGATTTCTGCAATGCTAGTAAAGTGGATTGAATGCTTAGTCTTTGTGGCGAAGGACACAAAAAGGAAGGATAGTGTGCACATTAAAAATTAATTGAGAGATCAGAAGTGCAGAATGTTAGATGGGCCTGCGTTCCCAATTCTTAACCCACTGAAAATAAAGTATGTTCTTTTCTTCACTTAACAGTTTGAAAGTGCAAAGAGTTAGCTGAATAGCCCCACTGATTCCTCTTCTGCTGTTCATCTCCAATGGAGCATTAAGCCTCAACTACAGCATTCCATGCATATTGTAGACCTGTTGATGACTGGTGGGATATTGCAGCTATAGTTTACTGCAGGATGGGGTAGCCTGTCCCATAGCAAACTCCCTTAGTTGCCTCTTATGACATGCATAGTAGTTACAGTGTTGCTATTTCTTGATTGCCTTATGGACTCCTAACACACAGACAGGAGTGTCCACCCAATACTTGGGCTACACTTAAGAAATGAGAAAATCCATCTACAACAGAACATCAATAGTATCCTTGGAGGGACTAAAAGAACTGCCCAGTCAATCTTGTGCCCTATGATTCTTAGCTTCTCCTGAGAAATCTAGGGTTAGGATGGAATGAAACAAGATAAGAGTGGCACGAAACAAGACAAGAGTGGCATGAAACAAGACAAGAGTGAGAGAGAGAGAGACACATCCGGTTTCAAGATGGCGACGGACGGTCGGGTTGTTTTGTGATTGTTAACTTTTTCGCGTAGGAGATGGATTTATTCATCTCTTGCGTGTAATTTGTGTGCGAGGATGT
>JACEFZ010013161.1:0-14489 GCA_014155875.1 Cepaea nemoralis
CGGGAAGGTTAACCCGGTCAACAAATGCCGCAGAAGTCGGATGTGTCGGCCTAACGGCGCAAGAACGCAGCTCTGCTGTAAACAGGCACAACGCAATCACGTCCGAAAAAAAAACTCCGGATGAATGAAGAAGAAGAAGAAGAATCAATTCTGGAAATAAGATATACTATGCACTACAACATCTACCAAAATCAAAGGCGCTATCTCATAACACCAAGATCACAATATACAAAACACTGATCAGACCAGTTGTGCTGTATGGCTCTGAAACCTGGAGTACAACGAAAGGAGACGAAGCCTTGCTACAAACCTGTGAGAACAAAGTTTTAAGACGCATCTTTGGATCCATTAGGGATACACAAAGTGGAGAGTGGAAAAGAAGAAGTAATAAAGACATTTATGATCTGTTTAAGTCCCCGCTAATCACTGGTATCATGAAGGCTAATAGACTACAATGGCTGGGGCATATAGAAAGATTGGAAGATAATAGGGAAACAAAACTCGCTTACACTCAGGAAATAAATGACCGTAGACCCCGAGGTAGACCAAGAAGACGGCGGAGAGATAATTTATATACAGACCTACAAGCACTTGGAATCAACGACTGGCAAGAGAAGGTCAACCAGAGAGACGAATGGAGACGGATTGTATCTGCCGCAAAGAACCTCAATGGCTTGGAACGCTGAAGAAGAAGAAGAATATAAATGTAGTTATCTGAGAACTTCATAAGAGCGATAGATGTTGTTATCTGAGAACTTTATCAGATATATAGATGTGGCTATCTGAGAACTTATAAGAGAGATATATGTGGTTATCTGGGAACTGTATAAGAGAGATAGAAGTGGTTATCTTAAATTTTATAAGATATATAAATGTGGTTATCTGAGAACTTTATAAGAGAGGTGAATGTGGTTATCAAAGAACATTATAAGAGAGATAGATGTGGTTATCTGAGAACTTTATAAGAGAGACATATGTGGTTATCTGAGAACTTTATAAGAGAGATAGATGTGGTTATCTTAGAACTATAAGAGAGAGATAGATGTGGTTATCTTAGAACTTTAAAAGAGAGATACATTTGGCTATATTTGAACATTATAGTATATATATGTGTGGTTATTCTGAGAACTTTATAAGATATGTAGATGTGATTATCTGAGAACTAAAGAGGATAGATAGATGTGAATATCTTAGAAAGATGGATTTTGTTTTCATAGAACTTTAAAAGAGAGATAGATGTGGCTATTTTAGAACATTATGGATATATATATATATATATATATATATATATATATATATATATATATATATATATATATATATATATATATATATATATATATATATATATATATATGGCTATCATTAAACTTTATGAAGGCGGTATACGATGTTAAATGAGAAAGAACCAAAGTAATAGTGTGAATCTTTTGTGAGGGTAATCAAGTGCTAACTAATTCATTTATTTGTAGTTCTCTCATCACATATTTCCTTCCCTTTTCCGTAAGTAAAAGTTTCTTCGTTCATTTTCGTCGTCGCTTTCTTGTATCCAGATGATACCCATTCACCGGAAGGATCTTTTTGCTGGTTGTGCTGATTTATTTGTCGAAATGTCGGGAGCAACAACTCAAACCCCATTTTCTCAATTTTCCTTCAAAGCGGAAGAAAAAAAAAACAACTAAGGGCGCGGCATTAATCTCATGTAATTATTTATAATCAGGAAGTGCAGAACTGATAGGCTCATATCGTGACAAGTTTAATACAAGGACCCCATCAGCGCCCACACCCAACCGCACAAACGGTGCCGCCGCCAGCATGTCATTACCTAAACAGTGAAGTGATCATTATTTGAAATGTCTGGACATTTGCGAGTCTTGTTTCATGTTTAGGGGCGTCGACTATCAAAACGATTGGCACCCAAACTTTATTCTCGGACTGCACTTTCAGGAAGGGATATTTGCTGCTCCACGCCCAAGCATTCATTCACAGAAACACCATGAAAACAAAAGCTGAGGCGTCGTTATGGCTAGCGATCTGGCATACCCGTCCCGTAGTCTCAGGTTAAGACCACAACCGAGGTGGGACTTCTTTGTTATCAGGGTGGATCCAGTCTCATGAATTGTTTACTGGAAAATGTTTCTTGGAGGTGAACCTGTCAACAGCTTACTGACCATATACATGGTCCATTGACTGCCCCTTGGCCAATAATAATCACACCGCCATATCTACCAGCATGCCACACTGGTGTGGAAACAGGACATCTAAAGATTCCATTGTCTGCTTCATGTAGTAGACATTTTAGTCTGTACACATTATTCGGTTGTCTGTTTCATGTAGTAGACATTTTAGTCTGTACACATTATTCGGTTGTCTGTTTCATGTAGTAGACATTTTAGTCTGTACACATTATTCGGTTGTCTGTTTCATGTAGTAGACATTTTAGTCTGTACACATTATTCGGTTGTCTGTTTCATGTAGTAGACATTTTAGTCTGTACACATTATTCGGTTGTCTGTTTCATGTAGTAGACATTTTAGTCTATACACATTATTCGGTTGTCTGTTTCATGTAGTAGACAATTTAGTCTGTACACATTATTCGGTTGTCTGTTTCATGTAGTAGACATTTTAGTCTGTACACATTATTCGGTTGTCTGTTTCATGTAGTAGACATTTTAGTCTGTACACATTATTCGGTTGTCTGTTTCATGTAGTAGACATTTTAGTCTGTACACATTATTCGGTTGTCTGTTTCATGTAGTAGACATTTTAGTCTGTACACATTATTCGGTTGTCTGTTTCATGTAGTAGACATTTTAGTCTGTACACATTATTCGGTTGTCTGTTTCATGTAGTAGACATTTTAGTCTGTACACATTATTCGGTTGTCTGTTTCATGTAGTAGACATTTTAGTCTGTACACATTATTCGGTTGTCTGTTTCATGTAGTAGACATTTTAGTCTGTACACATTATTCGGTTGTCTGTTTCATGTAGTAGACATTTTAGTCTGTACACATTATTCGGTTGTCTGTTTCATGTAGTAGACATTTTAGTCTGTACACATTATTCGGTTGTCTGTTTCATGTAGTAGACAATTTAGTCTGTACACATTATTCGGTTGTCTGTTTCATGTAGTAGACATTTTAGTCTGTACACATTATTCGGTTGTCTGTTTCATGTAGTAGACATTTGAGTCTGTACACATTATTCGGTTGGCGTTTTCTTTTTCCTTTCGTTTTTTATTGTTGCTCTCGCTCGCTTTGAATTCAAGCATAGTCCATACACGCTACTTCTAGTAGTACTGGACCAGCTTTCTCTAATTACCAGCACACCTCGCCATCATGGTGAACCCACTTCGACTTCTGGGGTACTTGTAATTTACGTCCCCAATTCAAGGACGAGAAGTCAACATTTTAGCCTAACTGGCCGGTGTAGGGGTTTCTCATGCATGTGGGTGCACCTATACCATACAGGTATGTTCGCGTAAGTATACTATACGGAAATGATGATATAACTATACAATAACGATATGTTTGTGAAACTATACCATACTGGCATGTTTTACTAAATATGCCATGCATACACGTTAATGTAACTATGCCTAAAGAGATATTGATGTAAATATACCATGCATGCATATTGATGTACTTTTACCATACAGGCGTTTTGATGTAAATATACCATACAGCCATGATGCTGTAACTATATCATATAAGCATGTTCATGTAATTATATCATACTGGCATGTTGATGTAACTATATCATATAAGCATGTTCATGTAATTATATCATACTGGCATCTTGATGTAACTATATCATATAAGCATGTTCATGTAATTATATCATACTGGTATGTTGATGTAACTATATCATATAAGCATGATTCATGTAATTATATCATACAGGCATGATTGATGTAACTATATCATATAAGCATGTTCATGTAATTATATCATACTGGCATGATGCTGTAACTATATCATATAAGCATGTTCATGTAATTATATCATACAGGCATGATGCTGTAACTATATCATATAAGCATGTTCATGTAATTATATCATACTGGCATGATGATGTAACTATATCATATAAGCATGTTCATGTAATTATATCATACAGGCATGATGATGTAACTATATCATATAAGCATGTTCATGTAATTATATCATACAGGCATGATGCTGTAACTATATCATATAAGCATGTTCATGTAATTATATCATACAGCCATGATGATGTAACTATATCATATAAGCATGTTCATGTAATTATATCATACTGCATGTTGATGTAACTATATCATATAAGCATGTTCAATGTAATTATATCATACAGGCATGATGCTGTAACTATATCATATAAGCATGTTCATGTAATTATATCATACTGGCATGATGCTGTAACTATATCATATAAGCATGTTCATGTAATTATATCATACTGGCATGATGCTGTAACTATATCATACATCGTCATCTTATCCAGTGCATATACCATACAAGCATGTCGATGTAAATTATATCATGACTGGCATGTGATGTAACTATATCATATAAGCATGTTCATGTAATTATATCATACTGGCATGATGCTCTAACTATATCATATAAGCATGTTCATGTAATTATATCATACTGGCCTGATGCTGTAACTATATCATACTCGCATCTTCCAGTGCATATACCATACAGCCATGTCGGTGTAAATATACCATGCTGGCATGTTGATGTAACTATATCATATAAGCATGTTCATGTAATTATATCATACTGGCATGATGCTGTAACTATATCATATAAGCATGTTCATGTAATTATATCATACAGGCATGATGCTGTAACTATATCATATAAGCATGTTCATGTAATTATGTCATACAGGTATGATGCTGTAACTATATCATATAAGCATGTTCATGTAATTATATCATACAGGCATGAATATTGCTTGGATAGCAAATCAATTACGTGGATTGTCCTAATCAAAAGCCCACTGTGTGGACTTCATAAAAGATGGAAAAGTGTCCTAGTGGCACGAAATGGAATATTGCTTGGATAGCAAATCCATTACATGGAAAGTCCGAATCGAAAGCTCACTTTGTGGATGTCATCTGCAGACTGCATACTTCTGGTTTCCGGAAGAACAGCCTATGGTGAACGGAAGGCCCAATATACGGAAGTGAGGCTAAGCAGCCATGTGCAGGACGTGACGATTCCTTGGGTGAGCCCAGTACCAGAGCGCTATGTATCGGCTCTGCAAGTATGGAAGCCTCCTTGGATGGCGGGGAATGCCCATGGTCTGCCCCTGCCTTCCCTTGAGGGCTGACCAGGATCTTTGGCTGTTCTATATGGACCAGCTGGGATGGGGGATAACACCACAACAGTGAGAGTCAAACGTCCTAAGAAACCCCCGGGAAGGTTAACCCGGTCAACAAATGCCCGCAGAAGTCGGATGTGTCGACCCAACGGCGCAAGAACGCAGCTCTGCTGTAAACAGGCACAACGCAATCACATCCGAAAAAAAACTCCGGATGAACGAAAAAGAAGAGAAGAATATCATACAGGCATGATGCTGTAACTATATCATATAAGCATGTTCATGTAATTATATCATACAGGCATGATGCTGTAACTATATCATATAAGCATGTTCATGTAATTATATCATACTGGCATGATGCTGTAACTATATCATATAAGCATGTTCATGTAAATATATCATACAGGCATGATGCTGTAACTATATCATATAAGCATGTTCATGTAATTATATCATACAGGCATGATGTTGTAACTATATCATATAAGCATGTTCATGTAATTATATCATACTGGTATGTTGATGTAACTATATCATATAAGCATGTTCATGTAATTATATCATACAGGCATGATGCTGTAACTATATCATATAAGCATGTTCATGTAATTATATCATACAGGCATGATTGATGTAACTATATCATATAAGCATGTTCATGTAATTATATCATACTGGCATGTTGATGTAACTATATCATATAAGCATGTTCATGTAATTATATCATACAGGCATGATGCTGTAACTATATCATATAAGCATGTTCATGTAATTATATCATACTGGCATGTTGATGTAACTATATCATACTCGCATCTTCCAGTGCATATACCATACAACCATGTCGATGTAAATATACCATGCTGGCATGTTGATGTAACTATATCATATAAGCATGTTCATGTAATTATATCATACTGGCATGATGCTGTAACTATATCATATAAGCATGTTCATGTAATTATATCATACAGGCATGATGCTGTAACTATATCATATAAGCATGTTCATGTAATTATGTCATACAGGTATGATGCTGTAACTATATCATATAAGCATGTTCATGTAATTATATCATACTGGCTTGATGCTGTAACTATATCTTATAAGCATGTTCATGTAATTATATCATACTGGTATGTTGATGTAACTATATCATATAAGCATGTTCATGTAATTATATCATACTGGCATGATGCTGTAACTATATCATACTCGCATCTTCCAGTGCATATACCATACAGCCATGTCGATGCTAATATACCATGCTGGCATGTTGATGTAACTATATCATACAAGCATGTTCATGTAATTATATCATACTGGCATGTTGATGTAACTATATCATATAAGCATGTTCATGTAATTATATCATACTGGCATGATGCTGTAACTATATCATATAAGCATGTTCATGTAATTATATCATACTGGCATGATGCTGTAACTATATCATACTCGCATCTTCCAGTGCATATACCATACAGCCATGTAGGTGTAAATATACCATGCTGGCATGTTGATGTAAGTATATCATATAAGCATGTTCATGTAATTATATCATACTGGCATGATGCTGTAACTATATCATATAAGCATGTTCATGTAATTATATCATACTGGCATGATGCTGTAACTATATCATACTCGCATCTTCCAGTGCATATACCATACAGCCATGTAGGTGTAAATATACCATGCTGGCATGTTGATGTAAGTATATCATATAAGCATGTTCATGTAATTATATCATACTGGCATGATGCTGTAACTATATCATATAAGCATGTTCATGTAATTATATCATACTGGCATGATGCTGTAACTATATCATACTCGCATCTTCCAGTGCATATACCATATAAACATGTTAATGCAACTATACTATACTGACATATTGATATAACTATATGATTCTGACATATTGCTTTAACTATACCATACTGACTTGTGATGTGGTTATACGAAACACGCATGTTAGTATTACCAAGCCAAATAAGCATGCTGTGTAACTATAACAGCCACTCATATCTGTGTAATTAAACTACACAGACACTTTGGTATAACTACATGGCATATATATGTTGGCATATGTGCATGGAACAGGCATGTCAGTGTAAAACTACCATACTATATATTAGTATGCATGTAGATACAGACACATTAGTGTAACTATACCATACAAGCATGCTGTGCTATGTTACAACACAAGCATGTTGCACGAGCCGAGATCAAATGACACCGTCGCAATGGCTACAAACGCCCGTATTTTGCGAACATTTTTTGTACAGGAAGTATTCGCACGGAAAAGTTGTGAAGTTCTGCCATACACAACCACCAGTCCAGATATGAGCTATGTCGCCATGTGACTTTCATTTGGTGGGACCCTTAAAAATAAAACAAAGTTCTAAAAGGACAACGATTCCACATCGATGCAAACGGCAAGACTACGGCGACCAGACGTCATTTTCGAGGACAGTACTCGTCGTCTCCCCGGGCAGTGGGATGCATGACTGAATGCCTACGGCGATTATTTCTGATGAGAAAAGGCACATGCTTTCTTTGGGTCGTTCTGTCACACTTGCTGATACACCTATCGTAGGTTTGTAATAAAGCCATAGAGACGGGTTTCACTCGATCACTGGTCGAAGTAACTGTACCATACAGCCATGCTGATGTAGGTATACCTTGCTAGCACAACCATATCCGTGTAACTATACCATACAAGCACCTTGTGTAATTATATCAGCCTGATGTGTAGGTTATAACTATACCACAAGGACACGTTGGTGTAATGATACCATAATTGCAAATAACTAAACCATACAAGCATGTTGGTGTAACTATACCATACAAGTATCTACGTTTAACTATACCATACAAACATCTTAGTGTAACTATACCATATAAGTACCATATAAGCTGGCGTCCTCTAAAATGCACTTGAGAGTTTGGGAGATGCCACAGCACTCTCATAAAGTGTGGAAGGAAGAATCACAACTGCACCTCCGCACGGCAGACGATAGGAAAACACATGGCGATGTTGCAAGCGCAGCTCTGGTCACCCAGCATCAGCCAGGATAAGTGGACATATATATGACGCCTTTGCTTTTGACGAGAGTGCTACAAAGTAGGCTATTCGCTTACTCTAAAACTTAACAAGGCTTAAAAGGGATCGGCTTCATTGTACCAGGTTTTATCCCTTGGCTCGGTTTCTTTAGGCAGGGCGTTCTGCCGAAAGCGTCACACAAAGCCCGAACTCCGTAGCTCCAGCGCCGACCCTCGGGAATCTCCAGAAAATTGCACCTGTGAAACGAAAGTGTAGGTCGACATTAAGCCCACAACCTTCGCAGCGCGTGGCAGGTGCTTTAACCACTTCGTCAGGGAGATTCCCTCTAACAACTTAAAAGATCGTTAGCGGCAAATTACTTAGTCCAATCCTTTTGGATGCGGAAAGCAAGGGGAAACTATCACAGTGTTCAAACAATGTATTCCTTTAATGAATTTAAACTCAGCAGCCACAAACAATCGATTGCATCATTTATTGTCTTGCATATTTCGTTGCGTCTTGTCGGGTGCATTCTTTGGGGTTATATATATCACATGAAGTGAATGCATGAATTATACTTTAGCTGAAATACTTAAGACAAATAGTCACTGATAATGTTCTATTGTGGAACATTTGTTTTAGCTGTGATATTCCTTATTGTATAGCTGTGATATTCCTTCTTGTACAGCTAAGATATTCATTGTTGTAAAGCTGTGATATTCCTTGGTATATAGCTGTGATTTTCCTTGTTGTATAGTTGTGATATTCCTTGTTGTTTAGCTGTGATATTCCTTGTTGTATAGCTGTGATATTCCTTGTTGTGTAGCTGTCGTATCCCTTGTTGTGTAGCTGTGATATCCCTTGTTGTGTAGCTGTGATACTCCTTGTTGTATAGCTGTGACATTCCTTGTTGTATAGCTGTGACATTCCTTGTTGTATAGTTATGATATTCCTTGTTGTATAGCTGTGATATCCCTTGTATAGCTGTGATATTCCTTGTTGTATAACTGTGACATTCCTTGTTGTATAGCTGTGATATTCCTTGTTGCATAGCTGTGATATCCCTTGTTGTATAGCTGTGATACTCCTTGTTGTATAACTGTGATATTCCTTGTTGTATAACTGTGATATCCCTTGTTGTGTAGCTGTGATATTCCTTGTTGTATAGCTGTGATATCCCTTGTTGTATAGCTGTGATATTCCTTGTTGTATAGCTGTGATATCCCTTGTTGTATAGCTGTGACATTCCTTGTTATATAACTGTGATATTCCTTGTTGTATAGCTGCGATATTCCTTGTTGTATAGCTGCGATATTGCTTGTTGTATAACTGTGATATTCCTTGTTGTATGTCTGTGATATTCCTTGTTATATAGCTGTGATATTCCTTCATGTATAGCTATGATATCCCTTGTTGTATAACTGTGATATTCCTTGTTGTATAGCTGTGATATCCCTTGTTGTATAACTGTGATATTCCTTGTTGTATAGATGTGATATTCCTTGTTGTATAGCTGCGATATTCCTTGTTGTATAGCTGCGATATTCCTTGTTGTATAGCTGTGATATTCCTTGTATAACTGTGATATTCCTTGTTGTATATCTGTGATATTCCTTGTTGTATAGCTGTGATATTCCTTGTTGTATAGCTGTGATATCCCTTGTTGTATAGCTGTGATATTCCTTGTTGTATAGATGTGACATTCCTTGTTGTATAGCAGCGATATTCCTTGTTGTATAGCTGTGATCTCCCCCGATGTGTCTCCACCTTGACGTGGTTGGGGGGGGGGGGGGGGGGGGGAGCTTGCGTGTCCCATCGACCCCATTTTGCTTGCCGATGGATGAAAAACTACATATCGGACAGCTTATGGGATAGGGACCAGACTAAGAGAGACACAACCTGCTGCTCTGCAGGTGAGACTGAGGTTAGCAGTCAACAATTTAAATCAGGCGCACGAAGGCAGAAGTTCTTGGTCCGGACAAAACTCTTAAAGCTCCCCGTCGAGGGCTGTGGCTGAACGCCCAAAAATAGAGGCGTGATGCTGAGCAAGCTACATGCTCAGGTCTGATACATGTTCGAAGGCTCTCAGCTGGGGGATATGAGAGATTCCCGGATGAGAGGGCCAGGCCGTTTCTCGTTCACTGCTGCACGAAGGTAAGGTGCTGAGCCGGCAGCACATGTAGCCTACCTCGTGAGCGAGTACAAAAAGTCAGAAAAGTGCCCCAGTCGAAGGAAATGGTTACGAAAACTGTCTGTATCTAACTCATAGAGAGTGTAGACAAAAGTGGAAGAACGTCCCAATGACACGAAATGGAACGCACGGCGAGCGAACCTATTGCGTGGTCCGAAGTCAAAAGCAAAAGCTTACCGAGTGGATGTCGCTCGCAGTCTGACCGCTCCTGGTGTGTGCTTGAGCGACCAGTGGCAAGCGATATGCCCAACACATGGAAGTGAGGAACTAAAGCAGCCATGAGCAGGACGTGGCAACTCCTCGGGTCAGCCCAGTCTCAGAGCAATATGTGCCGGCTCTGCAATTATGGCCTCCTTGGATAGCGAGGGAATGCCCATGGTCTGCCCCTGCCTTCCCTTGAGGGCCGACCGCGATGTCGTTGATCGTTCTATCTTGACCAGCTGAGATGAGGGCGACATCACAACAGTCTAACGTGCCTCGAAACCAGAGGAAGGCTAACCTCATTAAAAAATGCCCGCCGGAAGTCGGAAGTGTCGTCCTACGGGTGGCAAACTAAAAATTGACACTACGCAATTACGTCCGAGTGAAATGTCTCGTCCGAATGTCTCTCGTGCTAGGAACAGCTCTGACTACCTAGTTTCCGAATGCCGCTCTTGTTCGGAACAGCTCTGACTAGGTAGTTTTCCGAATGTCTGTCGTGCCTGGAACAGCTCTGACGGGCGCAACGACAAGCACATGTCCGAAAACTCACTGAGTGGATACCGTCTGCAAACTTGTCTGGTTTGTGCAGGAATGGCCCGGGGCAAACGAAATGACCAATATATTGAAGTGAGGATTTAAAGCAGCCATGAGCAGGACGTGACGATTTCCCTCGGTGAGCCCAGAATCAGGGCGCTATGTGTCGGCCCTGCAACTATGGAAGCAACCTTGGATGGCGGAAAATGCTATGGACTGTCCCTGCCTTCCTTTGAGGGATGACCGTTGTCTTCGACCGTTCAACCTTGGCCAGCTCGGCTGTAGATGGCACCACAAAAGTGAGAGTCTCCCAGGAATGCTACCTGGTCAAAAAAGCACGCTGTAGCCGGATGTGTTGGCCTACGGGTTTCGGCCCAAGGGCGCATAACTGACACACCGCAATCACATCTGAAAAAACACTCCGGATGAACGAAAAGAAGAAGAAGAAGAAGAAGAAGAAGAAGAAGAAGAAGAAGAAGAAGAAGAAGAAGAAGAAGAAGAAGAAGAAGAAGAAGAAGAAGAAGAAGAAGAAGAAGAAGAAGAAAACAAACACAACACCCGGAAAACGAAATTAATGCACAAAAGAATTAATGACATCACTAAAAAAAGAACACACACATCAACGAGTTGCCTAAAAACCAAAGATGGCAAAATCATAATAGAAAAAAGATCAGAAACAACAAGCTGCCATCAGAATTGTTAACGATGTAGGTCAATATCAGCCTATTAAAAGAGGCGTGAGACAGGGATGTGTAATGTGTCCAGATCTTTTTTTTCCTCCAGAAATTTAGAAGATATGGAAGGAATCAACATTGGGGGACGATACATCAATAACATTAGATATGTAGATGATACAGTCTTGATTGCAGACAATGAACAAGATCTGCAACATTTAGTAGATGCGGTTGTTGCATCTACAACTAGGGTTAGAACTGAATAGTAAGAAGACACATATTATGGTCGTCACTGGGAAGAAGGAAATACCACAGTGTGATATAAGAGTAAATGGGCATATTCTTAAGCAAGTGAATTGATACAGTTATCTCGGAACAGTCATAACATCTGATGGGAGATGCCTTGAAGAGATTAGAACAAGAATTCCTATTGCGAAGGCAGCCTTTTGCAAGATGAAAAGCATCCTGACCAATAAAAAGATATCAATTGAAACGAGAAAAAGAGCGTTGAAGTGCTACATAGAACCTGCACTATTGTATGGATGTGAAGCGTGGACAATGAGCAGTCAAGCTGAAAAACATCTGATGGCTGTGGAAATGTGGTTTCTGAGCAAATTGCAAAGAATACCATGGACGGACAAAAAAACCAATGATTAGAGTCATTAGACGTGGACAGTTAAAATTGTTTGGGCCTGTTATGAGAAGTAATGACTTGGAGAACTTGGTGACAACTGGCAAGATCGAAGGGAAGAGACCAAGGGAAAGACAGAGGAGTAAATACCTGGATGGCTTGGCCACGCGGCATGGTCGAGACAGGAACACGGAGCTGATCCACGACTCTGGTGATCGAGTGAGATGGCAGAACATGACCGCCCACGCTTATTGGCATGGCACATGATGGATGGATGATAAATTTACTAGACCAACACATTTATTTATCCGGGAACTTTATAATTGAGATATATGTATTTATCTCATAATTTTGTCAGAGACATCTATGACTTTATCTGGTCACTTTATCGAATAAATATGAGGTTTTCTGAGACTTTTATATCAGCGATATATGTAGTTCACCATATGCTCAAATAGGGGTAAATGGCAGAGAAAACAACTCACAAATTATAAATAAATATTTGTGGTTATCTAAGAACATTACACGAGAGATAGATGTATTTGTCTGAAAACTGTTTAGTTGCTATAAATGTGGTTTTATGATAACTTTATAAGAGAGATATATGTGGTTATCTGAGAACTTTATAAGAGAGATAGATGTTGTAATCTGAGAACTTTTAAAGAGAGATAGATGTGGTTATCTGAGAACTTTATAAGAGAGATATATGTGGTTATCTGAGAATTTTATAAGATATATTAATGTAAGTCAGTCCGAATTTGAGGCTCACGTATCTGTTTCGTAACAGATATGAATACGATAAATACCAATGAGGAAATGCGCAATACATGGAAAGAATACTTTGTTGAATTACTAAATTGTAAAGCTCCAAGTAACACTTTCCCACAGGAAGAGGTTCTAACGTGTGAACCCCAAATTGAAGAACCTGCATTTGAAGAAATCCTATATGTAACCACACGACTTAAAAACAATAAGGCAACTGGGGCTGATGCAATTGCTGCTGAATTTATAAAGGCGGGTGGCCATGCATTACATCTATAAAGCTACACGAACTAATAATAAAAATCTGGAGGACTGAAGAATTACCCCATGACTAGAAAGAGTCATTATTGATACCTATCTTTAAGAAAGGAGACAAGTTCCAGTGTGAAAATTATAGAGGAATATCACTACTGTCCATAAGCTATAAGATACTATCCGCATAACTACTAAATAGACTAAAACTATATTCAGAATACATATTAGGTGACTACAAGGCGGGTTTTAGACAAAACAGATCAACAATATATCAGATATTTATCTTACGACAAATATCCGAGAAAAATTGGGAATATAAAAGAGATCTCCATAACATTTTTGTGGATTTTAAAAAGGCTTATGATAGTGTGCATAGGAATAGTCTATGGAATGCTATGCGGGAATTTGGAATACCAAGGAAGTTAATCAACATGACCAGACTATGCATGGAAGATACTTATAATATAGTAACATATAAAGGCAGGAAATCAGACCCTTTCCAAATAACATCTGGCTTGAAACAGGGTGATGCACTATCGCCGCTACTCTTCAATCTGACTCTAGAGAAAGTTGTAAGGAGGGTAAAGGGGGAATGTGATATTGGAGGAACATCCAAGCTGCTTGGTTATGCAGATGATATAGATATTATAGGGGAAAATGAACAAAAGACATTGGAAATATTGACTCACTTAAAGGAAAAATCCCAATAGATGGGGCTGGTTATCAAACCAAGATAAGACAGAATATATGGTAATTTCAAGAGAAGGAATGGCTAAAAACTCTGGCCACATACAAATAGATAATATGACCATTAAAAGAACGGAAACATACAAATACCTGGGTACAATCTTCAACTGCTCCAACATCGT
>JACEFZ010013162.1:0-15494 GCA_014155875.1 Cepaea nemoralis
ACAAGATGGATTTATGACACAGAAATATGTGTTATAAAAACAAAGCTTATGATTATGGTAAAATACCATAAAGTTGTCTTGTGATGAAGATAGACAAGAGATATTTTCCATTCACCTGGTCTTCCAGTTGTAGACAGTATTTCTCTGGCATATTTAATGCCAGCAGACATGTTTGTGGTTGCCCCATGTCTTTGTTTGATCCTGCCGATCGCTTCCTGGGTCTGGGGTTGTGGGAAATAAATAACAGAATGAATTAAAGGAAGGACATACTCGTAGTTATACATGGATTAACAGAATAGTACGTGTTCGACAGCGCTTGTAACGAACGAAATTTATGTTTAAAGGGCCACAAATCGGGCTCGCAGACCCGTCTTACATTCGGCTCTTCAACTCACTCATCTTTCATACATAAGTTATATATTGTTTATATTACACTCACATAACAAAACAAAACAAAACAAACAAACAAAAACATTGTCAACTGAATGCTGTGAACATAGAGAATAAATATTACCTTCTTATGAAACAGGTGAGCAGGCAGTTAGGCATGCACACACACACGCACACGCACACGCACACACACACGCGCGCGTAATCTGGCTCTCATCGCAGATGATCTTTGATGTAGGGCCAGCGCTGTTAGTTGATGGTGTTGCATTCTAACGACATGTCCAAACTATTTGATTCTCTACCTTTCGATAAATGTGGCACAAGGTGTTGATCCTATGTTTGTCTGATAACAACATTTCTTACTGGGTCTCGGATTGTTAGGCTGGCAGCTCTCCTCAGGCATCTCATCTCACGGATGTTGATTTTTCGTAAGTGTGATTTGGATTTCAAAGACGTAAGCATCATAACACTGTACAAGAACAAGGGCGATCGGAGCGACTGTAACAACTATATCTCACTTCTGGTTATTGTTGGGAAAGTATTTACCAGAATTGTTCTGCGCAGACTTCAAGTCCTGGAAGATCAAGTTTACCCCGAATCACAGTGCGGCTTCCATCAGAACCGGTCTACCATTGATATAATATTCTTATCTCGACATATGCAAGAAAAATGCCGGTAACAAAATCAACCACTGTTTATTGCCTTCGTGAGGGTCTGTTCAAAGCACTTAAGAAGATTGGCTGCCCACTAGCTCTTCTGTACATTGTGGAATCGTTCCACAAAGGCTTGAAGGGTATAATCAAGTATGATGGCTCAACTTCAGAAGAGTTTGAAATCAAGAGTTGAGTTAAGCAAGGTTGTGTACTTTCCCCCACCCTCTTTGAGATATACTTTTCACTTCTACTGGGATATGCCTTTCGTGATCAGGATGCCGGTATATACACACACTCACGCTCAGATTACGGCCTCTATAATGCTCAGAGATTGAAGGCCAAGGCCAACATTAAGAGGGTACTAATCAGAGAGTTGCTTTTTGCTGATGATGCTGCAATTACGACCCACTCTGAGGAAGAATTACAACATCTACTGTCTGCATTCTCCAATGCTTGTTCTGAATTTGGTTTAATAATTAACACAAAGAAGACACAGATTATGTCACAAGGTGAACATGGTTTACCATCAATCTTTATTGACGACGCCGGTCTGGAGATAGTAGACCATTTTACATATCTAGAAACAGAGGTAAATAGCAAATTATCCCTAGATCAGGAAATCAACATCAGGATTGGTAAGGCAGCAGCAACAATGAACATGTTAGCAAAAAGAGTCTGGGAGAACAGGAAGCTTACTGCCAAAACAAAAGTCCTCGTCTACCAAGCCTGTGTCCTTAGTACTCTTCTTTATGGCAGTGAAATCTGGACAACTTACTCACACCAAGGGAAACGTTTAAACAACTTCCATATGCGGTGTCTGCGAAGAATACTTGGTATTAAGTGGCAAGACAAAATCACAAATACTGAAGTACTGGAAAGATCAGGTTGTGTGACGGTGTGTACCATGCTCAGTCTTCGTAGACTTAAATGGATAGGAGGATGGATGATGGTAGAATACCAAAGGACATCTTTTTGGTGAATTACAGACAGGTAGGAGATCTCTGGGTCGGCCTCTACTACGATACAAAGACGTGTGTAAGCGGGACATGATTGATATAGGCATTGATAAAGCACAGTGGGATTAAGTCGCCGCTGAACTTGTTGCATGGAGGTCAACTATCAGAAATGGAATACAGACACAGGAGAAAATGATTGATTGATTGACTGATTGATTGATTGATTGATTTAGGAATCGACATCACAGCATTTGGGGCATTCCCATAAGTGCTCCGTCCCCATCCTCAGCAGCCAGCGAAGAGTTCCAACAATAATAGTACCAGTAGCAATCTGATTATAAGTCCGTCTCGCCTTTCCTTTGAGCGTTGAGCGTCGGCCAGATCCCTTCGTCACTCCTCGTTGTCTCATTCATGCCAGACCATGGTAATTCATTTTCTCCTCCGAGGTGTGCACGTGCTCCCACAAGGCCGCAACCACGTCTGCCTTGTCATGTATAAATACTCCGCCAAGTTCTGCAGAGCCAGCCAATCTGTCCGCCTGTTCATTTCCCAGCACACCGGCATGCCCCGGAGAAAAGATCCATGCGATGCTTGTCACCCGTGACCTCCGAAGCGAAGCAAGCCACTCCGCACGAAGTCTGCCCGACCTCACCCTCGTCAGCATGCTTTCTGAGTCAGTTACAATCGCGATGTGTGTGTGTGTGTGTGTGTGTGTGTGTGTGTGTGTGTGTGTGTGTGTGTGTGTGTGTGTCGTATTCTCCATCCAGCGGAGAGCCGCAGTGACTGCCTCCACTTCTATTCTTAAGCTGGATGTTGTGATATCATATGCCAGGCTCTCCTGCCCCAAACATCGACCATTAGTTTTGGCTATGAACCCCCAGCCACTTCTCTCACCTCTTGACACCGAACCATCTGTGTAGATAATCACATCACTCCAGTGAGCATTGTCCTGAATTAGTTGCTGGATTTCCACTTCCGTGGCCCCTGCTGGCCACTCCCTGCACTCCCGGCTTAATGTGATTATAACTCTGCACAAGTCTGACTGCTCCGCTGGCACTCTGACCCACTCCTCTCCACGCCTAATGTTCTCCAGAGGGCACACCTGTCTGATCGTATCCTCCGCCTGAGCCATCCATGATTTCCCTCTTATCAGTCGCTGACCCTTAACTGCGTCCAGCGCCTCATGCAGTGGGTGGTCTGTGTCTGCATCTACTCTGAGCTATGCCTTCGCTTGCATCACCTTGAGCCTACCAGCAACAGTTGGCAGACCAAGGATGTAACGCATACACACTACTGGGGTGTCTCTAGTGCATCCCAAAATGACCCGCATAGCTTCGTTCTGTATGCGCTCTAAGGAGAAAATGATTGCAGATAAAGCACACACAGGGTGTGAGAGACGTAAGAAGGTCCATGATGGTGGAAATGACCATGTTTTCACATACATCCACTGTGGAAAACATTTGCAGCACGATTTGGCCTTATCAGTCACACTCGCCACCGCCATGGGTCGTAGTTATTAAACCTTTTTGAAGGACAATGTACCAAACTATCGTCTGTCAAGACGGAAAGGTGCCAATGATATTTGGATAATGTCCAAGTTTGAGATTGTTAGCATAGGGTTGGTGTGAATATGCTGTTTATTATCTTTTGTTTTGCGGACAGAGATATGTTTGGATGTTTCAGTGTAGGTGCTAGATGATATGTAAGTGCACTTGCTTTTTGACATCAGATCTCGATTTCTCTATCCAATCTGACATCTTCTGTGATCATACTTCCAAGATATTTGAATTAATTGACTTGTTTCAGAGATGTGCTATTTAACTGTATACTTAGTGGACCAGGAGATCTGCTAACTTGCACAACTTCGGCTGTGGCTTTATTTATACTCTTATTGTATCTTCAGTACGTCAAGCTCAGATTATTAATATAATTTTGCAGTCTGCACTCGTCGCTAGAAAACAGGAAATTATCGTTATAATGATCTTCAATAGTTTGGCATTTCTTTCTGAACGAGAAATCAATCTGTTGTGAATGTTAGCGTATGTTATAATAATCTGATGTGTGTATTAACAAGCGAGCCTGTCTCTCACCTCAAGTACAGATTTGAATTTCCCAAAAGAGAACTGCTCTTTAACACCTTGGCCAAAGTTGACCGCGGCAACTCTAATTGTGGTATCGCTGATATTAAACTGACCAACCAGTTTCTGCGCAAATGTCAGCTCATCTCTAAAGAACTTGAACCAGATACACCGGCAGTCGTCGAAGAGGAGAACAATGTCCGCAGGCCTGCTGTAGACAGTCCCATCTAACAGGAAACAAGATTCTTGTATATGACAATTTCTTTCATGACAGTTGTCAGCAGATATGAATGTTGGACTCTACGTGTCAAATGTGAACATGAATATAGAATTATGGTAGTGGACCATACAACAAAATAATCAGTAAGATAACACATACAGACATGTGGTAATGTACGAAACAACAATCATGTCATATAGATAACGAATAGAGAATTGTGGACTTGTAGTGCAGGATTCCATCCTGCTACTGAGTTGAGTGCTTCGTGCGACACTGTGAGCTGTGGTTTTCATATGGATGGCTTTGACATCTATCTGAGGTGGTTTGTTTGTTCAGATAAATGGCGGGTGACATGTTGCTGAACCTGTTCATTTGCTTTATGTAATACTGCTTGTGCAACTGCTGGTATTTCTAGTGACTGCTGTTTCTATCAACGATGCAGTGTAATTCTATTGGCAGACAGTTATTCTGGTATTCTGGCAGCGGCCGTATGCATGCATGCGTGTACGTTTTGTTGGTTTGCTCATGAATGCTGTCCACTTTTTGTATGGGACAATGAGAAGCACTTTGTGTGATATTCGCTGGCACAGGAACGGAGCATTACAGGATGATCCTTGCCGTGAAGTTAAAACAGCGACTAACTAACAAACTAACTAAACAAATATGGTATACATTAAATGATGGTCTGGGAATAAGAATGGTACCACACTGTCCGAGCATTGGTGATAGAATGGGAGTAGGAATGGGACCACAATGTCCGAGAATTAGTGATAGTATGGGAATAGGAATGGGACCACACTGTCCGAGCAATGGTGATGGTATTGGAATAGGAATGGGACCACAATGTCCGAGGATTGTTGATAGTATGGGAATAGGAATGGGACCACAATGTCCGAGCAATGGTGATGGTATTGGAATAGGAATGGGACGACAATGTCCGAGGATTGTTAATAGTATGGGAATAGGAATGGGACCACAATGTCCGAGCATTGGTGATGGTACTGGAGTGGGAATGGGACCACAATGTCCGAGCATTGGTGATGGTATTGGAATGGGAATGGGACCACAATGTCTGAATATTGGTGATGGTATTAGAATAGGAATGGGTCCACAATGTCTGACCGTTGGTAATGGTATATGAATAGGAACGGGCCCACATTGTCCGAGCATTGGTGAGGGATGGGAATAGGAATGGGACAATAATGTCCGGGCGTTGGTGATAGTGTGGGAATAGGAATGGGACAATAATGTCCGAGCATTGGCGAGGGATGGGAGTAACAATGGGACCGCAATGTCCGAGCATTGGCGAGGGATGGGAGTAATAATGGGACCGCAATGTCCGAGCATTGGTGATGGGATGGGAGTAGGAATTAGACCACTGTGTCCAAGCATCTGTGATGGGATGGGAGCCGAAATAATTAGAAGCTGGCCTACCGACCCGATGATCATGAGGTTGAATCGCATGGCGGTGGATTCTATATATATATATTTTTTTTTTCAAATGACCTGGGCTTTGTAAAGCCACATCTCGGCATTCTTCTATTGAGCTTCCTGATTACATAAAAGTGTTGTTTATTGTCACAGCCAGTTACTGTCTCCTTGACTATGTGATCTGTTTGTGGGGAGATTTTATGCTGTCAGTAACCATTCTCAACTCCCTCACATGGACCATGACAATGGAAATAGACTAATATTGATGTAAATAGTTAGCCCTAATATTGATGTAAATAGTTAGCCGGACAAGGTTATAATAATTATAAATAACAAGTCTGATGTTTAATATTTAAAAAAAAAAAAAAAAAAAATTAAATTAAAAAAAAACAAGAGAAAGGTTTAAACAGGTTTCATACGTGGTGTCTGCGAAGAATACTTGCTATTAAGTGGCAAGATCAAAACACAAATACAGGAAGTATTGAAAAATCTGGTTGTGTGACAGTTTGTGCCATGTTCAGTCTTCTTTGACTTAGATGGATAGGACACTTTAGGAGGATGGATGATGGTAGAATACCAAAGGACATACGTTTATGCGAATTACAGGTGGGTAAAAGATCTCAGGGATGGCCTCTACTACGATATAAAGATGTGTGTAAGAGGGACGCGATTGATACAGGCATTGATATTGCACCTTGTGAGAAAGTCAGAAATGGAATAAAAGAAAGTAGAAAATATTGCAGATAGGTCACACATTGAGCGTGGAGGACGTCACATGGTGCGTGATGGTAGAAATGACCATGTGGTTACGCACACCCATATTAATCGAACATTTACCACACAAATAGATCTGTTCAGTCACAATCGCTACCGCCATGGGTTGCATTTATGATGCGCGTATTAAAGAAGAATATAACACAAATATGGTATGTCAAGACGGCAGGACGCCACTGATGTATTAAAGAAGAATGTAACACAAATATGGTATGTCAAGACGGCAGGGCGCCACTGATGTATTAAAGAAGAATGTAACACAAATATGGTATGTCAAGACGGCAGGACGCCACTGATGTATTAAAGAAGAATGTAACACAAATATGGTATGTCAAGACGGCAGGGCGCCACTGATGTATTAAAGAAGAATGTAACACAAATATGGTATGTCAAGACGGCAGACTGGATGGACTCGCCACTGATGTATTAAAGAAGAATGTAACACAAATATGGTATGTCAAGACGGCAGGGCGCCACTGATGTATTAAAGAAGAATGTAACACAAATATGGTATGTCAAGACGGCAGGGCGCCACTGATGTATTAAAGAAGAATGTAACACAAATATGGTATGTCAAGACGGCAGGGCGCCACTGATGTATTAAAGAAGAATGTAACACAAATATGGTATGTCAAGACGGCAGGACGCCACTGATGTATTAAAGAAGAATGTAACACAAATATGGTATGTCAAGACGGCAGGGCGCCACTGATGTATTAAAGAAGAATGTAACACAAATATGGTATGTCAAGACGGCAGGGCGCCACTGATGTATTAAAGAAGAATGTAACACAAATATGGTATGTCAAGACGGCAGGGCGCCACTGATGTATTACAGAAGAATGTAACACAAATATGGTATGTCAAGACGGCAGGGCGCCACTGATGTATTACAGAAGAATGTAACACAAATATGGTATGTCAAGACGGCAGGGCGCCACTGATGTGTTAAAATGACAAGCAAACGGTGTCACTAGTCAACATTGTCACTCACTCAGAGGTGCATCATTGTGGATCAGGGGACCTGGAACAGCAATGAATCACAGATGTAACCAAACTGGCATGAGGTGTCATTTTAAATAAGTCTCTTTATTTCCTTAAACCTGTGTTTAATTAATACAGTTAGTTAAGATAAGTTGTTTCTGTCATCATCATCATCATCATCATCATCATCATCATCATCATCATCATCATCATCATCATCATCATCATCATCACCACCATTGTGTGGTTTGCCAGATGGCGTTAGCCTCCATGTTGTCCTCAGATCTCGGTCGTTGATTGGTGTTCTAGATCTGTTCTATTGATGATTTCTTGCTCTACCCACACTCCCTCCCATACCACCATGCCACAGCTGGACTGTAAAACATCATTCCTGCACCTGCCTCTTTTACCACTGATCTTTCCAGTCGACACCACATACTCAAATAGCATACTCATCATTGCATGACCACAGAACTCTTATAGTTGAGTAGAATGTTTTACTTACAATAGCCTCTTTTAGGCAATAGCTGTTAGTCACTCTGGCTGTCTGTAAAATTTATGATGTTTGTTACCTCAACAACAGTTTGAATGTAAAATGAGAACCGCTGCAACTGTTCATAATATTACAACAGGACACTCCTTAAATTAAAGGGCTAAAAATAGAAAATCTCCCACACTGCAAAGAAACAACACCTGTGGAAGCTGTGCGTTTGATGTCAGCGAGCCGAGGAGCATAAGTGGAAGTAGCATAAGCTTAGTAAAATTAGATGGGATGATGACACATCTGAACGGAACACAAGATCTCCGGGGCAGTCAGTAATTTGGTTGTGAGCCGACGAGATGTGATTCATTCGTCGGGACTTTTTTAAATGTTGTGTTCTGTTAACACAGGTTAGTGAATGCTTACAAAACAAACACGTATATTAGAGTAATATAGTTAGAGAGATTTGAACCTTTTGTTAGAACTCTTTGTTTTCTAATATCATCATCATCAAGTGCCCTGCCAGCTGGCGTAGGCGTTCATGGCTCTCCACAGATCTCGGTCTTTGGTTTTCTGGATCAACTCTGCTGCTGATATTCCTCCGTACCACCGTCTCAATCCATCCAGCATCAATTCTCTTGGTCTGCCTCTGCCTCTATTCCCCTCGATCTTTCCAATTGTCACGATGTTCTCCAATGCCTCTCTTCTCATTACATGACCAAAGAAAGTTGTTTGTCTCTTTCTTATTGTTGTATATAGTGTTCTAGTTTCATTAGCTGTTTCAGGCAGTCGTCGTTGGTTACTCTGGCAGTCCAAGGAATTCGCAACATTCGTCTCAGGAACCACATCTCTGTTGTTTCTAATTTCTTCTTAATTTGTTCATGTACATTCCAAGATTCACTGCCATACAGCAAAACTGGTTCTACATAGCATTTCAGCACTCTATTTCTTACACTCATTGATAGTGACCTATTGCACAAGATACTCTTCATTTTCTGAAATGCTGCCTTTGCCTGCCTTATTTTGCTCTTAATCTCTGTTGTACATCTTCCATCTGATGTTATAAATGTCCCTAGGTATCTAAAATGATCCACTTGGTTAAGAATTGTTCCTTCTATTTCTGTGTCACATTTTGGTGTCACCATTTGTTTTTATATCACCATTGTTACTGTTTTCTTGATATTCAAGGAGAGTCCTTTCCTTGAACGCTCTGTTACTACAGTGTCCAACAATTGTTGTAGGTCTGTTGATTTATCTGCCACCAATACTGTGTCATCTGCATAGCGAATATTATTTATATTATAACCTCCAACTAGTATTCCTGGCATCTCTTTGATCTCTCTCATTATTACTTCGCTATATAGGGAGAAGAGATCTGATGATAAGACACATCCTTGTCGTACTCCTAGCTTTATGTGTTCGTAACTATCCTCTTTATTTCCAATTTTAATTGCTGCTACTTGGTTCCAGTAAATATTCTTTAATAAAATTTTTTGTTTAATCTTTCCCATCAATGTTGATATCTTCCAACATTTTAATCAGCTCATCATGTTTTACTTTATCAATTGCATTAGTATAATCCATGAAGCATAAATATATGTCTTTCTGTTTCTCTATTGACCTTTCTATTAATTATTGTCCGTAATGTATATATTGCATTGTTTGTGCCCTTTCCCTCCACAAATCCATACTGTTCTTCACTAATTTCCATTTTTATTTTCTTTTTGGTTCTTCTCATTATGATTCTGAGCAGAAGCTTAGTGATATGGTTTATGAGGTTAATTGCACGAACATCTTCACATTCAATTGCTCCTGGTCTTTTTGGTATAGCTTTAAGTACATATTTCAGCATATCACTGGGTAAATATCCACTGCTGTAAATATCATTTAACATTTTGGTTAATATATCTACTCAAAATTCTCCCAATACTTCTAATTCTTCTATTGTGATTTCATCTGGTCCAGCTATTTTTCCTTTCTTCATACGTTTCATAGCGTCAGCGACTTCTTCTTTTAGAGTAGGTGAACTTTCTAAGTTACTTTCTTCTGTTAATTCTTCCCTTTCCCCATCATATAATTCTCTTATATACTCATTCCACCTCTTCATTATATCACCTTCCTCCAATAATATTTTCCTTTTTTTTTAATTTCAAACACCCTATATTTATTCTTATTTTTATTCCCGTGAGCTCACTGATTTACGTGAGTGGGTGGGGGATGTTTGTGTGGGTGGTCAGGATGTTTGTAGGTGGAGGATGTATGGGTGGGTGAGGAGATGTGTGTGTGGGTGAGAGATGTGTGGGCGGGGATGTGTATGGAGAAATGTGTTTATGGGTGGAGTTTTGCGTGGGAGGGGAGATGTGTGGGAGGTGGGGGAGTTGTGGGATGTGCAGGTGGATGAAGGATGTATGTGAGGATGGGGAATGTGTGTTTGGCTGGGTGGTTGGGGTGTGTGTGGGTGGGAGGGTAGATGAGAGATGCATGTTGATGGGCGGGTGGGTGATGTGTGGGTGTGAGTGGTTGATGGATAAGTACGTGAGTGGATGGATGTGTGTGAGAGATTAGTGTATGGGTGGGGGATGAGTGTGTTTGTGGGAAGATGTGTGTGAGCGGCGGATGTGTGTGAGTGGGATGTATGTGGTTGGTGGGTTGTGTGTGTGTGTGGGAGGTGTGTTTTTTTGGTGTTTATGTGTGGGGAATATGTGTGGGCATGTTGGGAGATGTATTTATAGGTGGGGATGTGTGTATATGTGGGGGATGTGTAGTTGAGAGGTGGCGGATATGGGTGGGTGAGTGGGTGTAGGTTGGCTGATTTGTGTGTGTGAATGGGTGAGAACAATTGTGAGGATGCGGGATGTGTGTGTGGATAGGTGCAGGATGTGTGGGTTGGCGTGGGTATGTGTGTGTGGTTTTGTGATGTGTGTATTGCTGGGGGTTGTGGGTGTGTGGGTGGGTGGTGGAGAATATGTGGGTTTGTGTGTGAGTGTCGGTTATGGGATGGGTGGGGGTGTGTGTGTGTGGGTGAGGAAATGTGTGTGGGTGGGGGATCAGTGGGTGGGTAGCGGCATGTATGTTTGCCTAAGTCTGTGTGAGTGCGTGGAGGTATGTGTGGGTGGGTGGGGGTGTGGTGGGTAGGGGATGTGTGGGTGGCTGTGGGATGTGTGGGTGGCTGCATGATGTGAGGAAGGATTGGGGATGTATCTCAAAACATTGCAATATGCACTGTTTATGTTTACAACGTTCATTTGACAATGTTCCCCCCCCCCCCCTCCCATGTGAATGTATCATGAGTAATATGCATTGTTTATGCTTACAAAATCCATTTGACAATGTTTTTTCCCCTATGTAAATGTAACATGCACATTTGATGAATGAAAGATGAGTGATTGAAAGGGCCGAATTTAAGACGGGCCTGTGTGCCCAATTTGTTACCCTTTTAGAATAAAGTTTGTTCATTCATTCGCTCGTCTGTGCATATTTTTTTGTGTATCTTTAATGGCATTTAATTCAATTTTTTTGCACTGTTCATTTAACCAACTTTCTTTTGCCTTCCAACATTTCTCTTTTATTTATTTATTTATCTTAGCGTATTCTTGTTTGTCATTTTTACTCTGTTTTCTTTTGTCCATCAGCATTAAGATTTCTTCATTCATCCATTTATTCTTAGCTATTTTACTTCTCTCCTGGTAATATTTCTTTGCTAGTTTGATGAATGGAGTCCCTTAAAATTTCCCATTGTTCATTTATTCTCTGTATTTTAGCTATTGCATTGTACCTATTTTTCAGTCACTATGTATTGTTCTTGAATTTCTTTATCTACTTTCAGAACCTTTTTATTAAGTCTCACATTCCTAACCATTTTTCCCCTCTCTTTAATCTTACTTTTATTTGTCCACATAGTGGTACATGATCACTATTACAGTCGGCGCCAAGCATTGTTTTTACATTAATTAGAGCATTTCTAAATCTTTTATTAATTAGAATGTAGTCAGTTTGGTTGCGTATTTTCTGATCAGGGCTTTTCCATGTGTATAGTCGTCTTTTATGGTGTTTAAACCACGTGTTTCCAATTATCATATCATTGATATTTGCCCATTCTATTAGCTTTTCCACTCTTTTATTTCTTGTACCTAAACCATAATTCCCCACTACATCCTCCATTTTCCCCTTTCCTACTTTTGCATTAACATCTCCAAGTATTATTTGTATTTCCTGTGATCCAATTTGAGCCATCGTCATTTCTATTTCGCTGTAAAATAGTTGTATTTCTTCATCACTACTGCTTGTTGTTGGTGCACATGCTTGTATAATATTTATATCTATTGATATGCCGTTGATTTTGACCAAATTAACTCTATCTGAAATACACCAGTATCCATTAAGTGATTTTGCTGTTTCCTCGTCAAGTATTATTCCTACTCCTTTTTCATTTGTATCCCCTCCAGAATAAATTATTGTGTGGTTGTCAGCTATAATTTTACCCGATCCCTTCCGTCTCATCTCACTAACGCCTAGTATATTCATATTCATGTTATCCATTTGTCTTTAAACATTGTTTAACTTTCCTAGCTCATTTAATGTCCTAACATTCCATGTTCCTACTCTAAATTTATTGGGTTTAGTTACAATTTTAGTTTTGCCATCAGTAGCTGGATGACGGTCTGGTGTCACCTGTGGCTCATGACTGTCCCTACCGGACGAGGATGTCCTAAGACAGCCATTAACGTCGTTCACTAACTCTGATATGTGTTTTGCCATGAAGTCTTGGGAAGATAATTTGGTGGTTTCCCCTTGCCTTCCACATCCACATGGTGGTCTTTTACCTCTACCTTTAACAGCCATTTCCGACTGTAAGAACAAGTGAGTGCCCTGCTCTGCTCAGCTGCAGAGTTGTCCATTTATTCCGGTGGATACTCGGTCCCCAGAGCTGTGATAGCCACACTGTGGTGTGTTTCCATCCTCTACCACGGGGAGGTGCAGTTGGGATTTTCCCTTCCTAAAGCTATGGTCTATGACCAAAACTATCCAGTACTTTTTAGAGGAATTTTCTAACATAGGTTAAGAAAATAGGAACTAAAAGAAATACTCGGAGCTGATCCACTACTCTGGCGATCGAGTGAGATGGCAAAACATACATGACTGCCCACGCTTACCGGCATGGCTTATGGTGGATGGAAACAAAGGTGACTGAGCCTTTGAAATATGGGAATGGATTAGCCTGCACAGAATCTGAAGGGAATGAGACGTGTCTGGCAGACATTAGGGTAAGATGCATCTATCATATATTTGGTGGAAGGATTTTTCATATCCAGTCAGTGAATTGATGGTACACAACAACGGAAGGTCTAAATGACATCTTCCCTTTTCGTTTACTTTTCTATTTCCCTCTAATTCTTTTGTGAGTCTAGAAAATCTTCGTTGTACATGCTTTTGTAGGGCGGTGGTCTAATGATCTAATGGCAGTACTGAGATGAATTCCTGATCTGGGAGCATCCGTATTCTAGTGGTCGAATAGTTTACTTGAGATGTATCCTGATCAAAGAACTTCAGTATCCAGAGAGTTATGTCATCTGAGAAAGATAAGGAAATTTGCCTTTTTGTTACAAGAAAAGCGAACGACCACATACACGCAATGACCTCTCTAAGAGACTAGCCACTCCAGCCCTAAAGACCCAGGCTGATCATCCTTCCTAAAACAGCAATGAATATTACCAGTTATTATGTTGGAACATTCTTCAACCTGTTTCTAAAGGTTTTCACTAATCAAAATCAGTAAATGGGATAAACAAGACACTTATAGTATTAGTTCCAGAAAAGACGAAGATCAACAGGCATCTCGGGTGCAAGTGCAGCACATCTAGATCCAGAGATTTTCCCCCCAGAAAACTGACATTTTATTTAAATGCATTGTGATATGTAGTTACACGTTTTTAAATTGTTTGCACATGTTTGGTTGTGTTACATCTTCAATGCTCCAAGACTATTTACTCTTTCTTGTAATTTTTGTACTATTTTGATTTATTACACACAGTTGTTCATTAATTTTTTCGACTTGAGTGTAATGTTATTGTTGTGTAATAGTTTATAAAACTATATCACTTACAGTAGATCTGGAGAGCAGTATGTAGCAGGACAAATACACGTCTCTAAGGCGTGAGTTGTGTTTCCTCTCTGGAGTGCAGTGACTTTCCTGGCTCTTCTGTCATACTACTAGAAAACCAGTTTCATATTTATTAGAACCTTACTCTATAACCTGTCTACACCCTTAGGTTACTCACAGATCGGAACTGTGAGGTAAGTATGAACATTTTTTTTTCAATTCTCACTTTCTCTTCATTGCTTTTATTTTTTCATCCTTTTGTTCTTCTCGTCCTGTCGTTGCCTTTTGATGTAGTCACAGGAGATCTCCTTGACTATATGTTGTGTTTGTGAATGTGTTTGCTGATAAAGGCTAATCGCCGCAACGTCCTGTATGAGTCGTAAATCTGTTATGTAAAGCTGCACTACTTTATGTCATTTTATACTGTTTACATTTTCACAGCTTTACCGCAGTTCCACCCAACTTTATTCATATGTTTACACCCTTAGGGAGTG
Organism: Cepaea nemoralis; assembly: GCA_014155875.1. Taxonomy (NCBI): domain Eukaryota; kingdom Metazoa; phylum Mollusca; class Gastropoda; order Stylommatophora; family Helicidae; genus Cepaea; species Cepaea nemoralis. The sequence continues at coordinate 14,562 of JACEFZ010013162.1, forward strand.
TTTTGAGCCATCTCAGGTTTTCTATTGTTGTCGGTCCTATCGAATAGGGATATGTTTTTTCCTGTCTGAATCTACGTCGCCACACTGTCGTAGATATTGGCAATATTCGACTGGAACCATAACTCCACAGCCTCCAAGCTTTTCCTGTTTCGTTCCTTTACATTTAAAGACTCACTAATACACTGTTGAACAGGCTCCAACTTCACGGCAACGGGTCGTCCCCATATTGCTCCCTTCCTGTGACAGTGAATATCACACAAAATGCTCCTCACTGCCCAATGTGAACAATGGAATAGACAGGAGTATCGGCAAGCCAACAGCCCGCACATATTTGAACAGGTCTATCCACCTCCTCTTCCTTCTTCTCCTCCTCCTCCTCCGCCTGCCCCGCCTTCTTCTTCTACTTCTTCTGCTGCTGCTGCGCTTTGTCCCCCATTGAGGCATATGCCCTCAACCAACAGACTCTAAGCCCTCCAGTCTTTAGTTATCCCACGCAGCTCTGTCCATGTCTGTCCCATAATGTTCATTTCTTTGTCTACTTCCCGTCTCCGTGAGATTTTAGATTCGCCTCTATCTCCCTTGCTCTGTGGGACCTTTCTAGTTATACTATATATTTGGCATTAAGTGACAATATAAGATCACTGATGCCCAAGTTATGAAAAGATCGGTTGGTGTGACTGTTTGTTTTATGCGATTCCTTCGTAGACTTAGACGGATAGGACACGTGAGAAGGATGGTCGCGGCAAAATACCAATGGACATCATTTTTGATGAATTACAAATCGGGCACAGATTTTGAGATCAAACACACATGTACAAATTATAATCACCTCCAAAAACCAGTTGAGCAACATGAGGTGCCATGCCGGGCAGCTCAGGGAACGTGGGCACAACAACAAGAAACCTCTCTGACGGTTTACTGGCCATTTCCCCT
>JACEFZ010013163.1:0-21938 GCA_014155875.1 Cepaea nemoralis
TATTGCTATCTTTTTCACCTGTTGGCATTCATATGTATATATATATTATATAAATTTTCTTATTGCGGGAAATTGAATAATGCTGAATTAAATGGCGTAGCAAGTGTGGTGCCTGCTAATAAGAAGTTGCAAAAATAGAGCAGTGGGCTAATAAGATGATGACTACTGCAAAATGTGTACCCCCAGATGCAGAAAGAGACATGTTGTTAGACTCACAGTGAAAATTATCCAGTACCTCCTAGTAAGTTTTATCAATTACAAATACTTCCAAAATATTTAATATAGAAAACCCTTTTTAGGGTTTTTACTGAAAATAGTAGTACGTAATTTGATAGAACTTATTATTTACTGATCAAAACATTACTGAAACATCGCTGAATGAGATCAAGGGAAGACAATTTAATTGGGGTATATAAATAGAGACTTGCTGCCTGTCTTTACTTCTAAAGATATTCCCTGATACCCACTTGGGAGTCCAGGTCAATTAAAATAACATCTATCTTGACGTGAATTTAAACCCTATCAGCTCAACCCTAGCAAGATCATTATTTCATTATTACCCATGAAACTGAAAACATCTGAGTATAGCAATTATGAAAATTATTGTTTGCAAATGCGTAGCTGAATAAATAATTCTTCAAATGTTGGATTAAATGTAGATTATTATTTTATTATTAATACTCTTGACTTCATCAGTTGTAGTGGTTTTTCATTGATTACTTCTTGTCTCATTAATTTTGATTAAGATTGATATTCTTTATCTAGTGTGTTAGTCAAGTTGATAAGAAACTGCACTGAGCATGGTCAGACATGGGTTTGACTTCTGGGCTCATCACCTGCTAAAAGAAAAGAAAGATTGGCCATCTATTTATTCTTGCTCTCAGGCCTACATAATGTGATGGCGCTATCATACCACAGACCCCTAGCTGGAAAATGCTTCAGGAAATTTTTTTTTTAAATTTATTTTCTATGAAGCTTGATGTATGGAAAATATTAAATTTTTTTTTTTCCCTATATTTTAATATCATTTCTGTTCTGAATATGGACCAGATATTTTTTCAGATGGTTAACATAAATTTATGTCTTTAAATTTAGGGATTCCATTTCGCTCTGAGACTTACGATCTTGTTGAGCTGAAAGATTCATGGAATATTTGGAAAAGGGGTTTTTAGGATCTACAAGCACATGTGAAACGCACAGATAAGAGAATGGTTTTTTTGACAATTTTTTTTTGGTACGTAAAAAAAAAAAAGTAAAATAAAGGTAAAGGGAAAAAACCTTTTAAGACCTTAGGTATATTGGGATATGATGCTAGATTCATATTTGTATAGACCGTTGGCACTCCAGGAGTGATTGGTCAATATCACCCTGGCCACCTTCACATCCCCCCGACATTTTCTGGTGCCCATTTTTGGCCGGGTAACCTGGGTCCGAGGTCAGTTTTTAGAATCTGCCGCAATGGAAGATGTTCTATAAAATCAAATTTGGGCATGATCACTGATATTATGTTTATGATTCAACAATGCATCAGTGTGCATATTCATAATTTGTCAAAATTTATAATTAACAGTTAAACACCTCGAAGTAGATAATAATTTATATTTAGGTATATAACTTAATATTTTGAGTTCCTGAATTTCCACCTTTTTTAGTCAAGAAAAAAGAGCTTCAGTAGAACTCAAAAATTAATCTTTAAAGTGCATCTTTCCCATTGCAACATACGCCTGTGAGACATGGACACTTACTAAACAGCTGAACAGCGCATAAACGCCTTTGAATATAAATGTTATAGACGAGTTTCTAAGAATATCTTAGGTAAAGAAAAGAACAAATGCATCCATACTTCAAGAGTTGAATATTGAAGAAGGTTGGCTATTAAAGATGATAAAACAAAGAAAATTGAAATATTTTGGTCACTTGAAACGTCATGAAAGTCTGGAGAGAAACAAAAATGGAGGGGTATATGCCTGGAAGAGAGGAGAGGAAGGCCAAAGAGAAGATGGGGTGCAGGATGTGGCGGATGATCTCCAGAATGGGTGTATCAGATGCGGGACAGTCTTGCTTATGATCGAGAGGTTTTCCGGAAGGTTGTTATGGAAGCGAGGTTCTGCAAAGGACATGCTACTGAATGAATGAATGAATATAACTTAATAATTAGGTATACCAGAAGGTAAAATAGTATACATTTTTTGTGACATTTAATATTTCAAGGAGTTATATTTTTAAAGTCAGTTATGGGTCACCTAAGGTGTTCTAATTTCCCAATAATCAAGGGATTTTTACCTATTCAAAGTATATAAAATATTTTCAGCCTCAATATAAATTTATGATGATTGGGCAAGCTTTTTAATTTATCACCTTTTGGCTTTGTATTTTGTCACTGACTCTGCTAGTTGCAGCTGTGGAGCACCAAATCAAATGCCCGGGTCAATCCTACAAGACGCCCAATTAGTTTGGGCAGAGAGAGGAAATGCCCAAGGATGCCCTTTTATACAAAATCTGGGTACCATGTCACCTCAAACAAACTGTCCTGTTCATGGCCCATGCCGGAACGGATACTCATCAGATGTTGATTACTGAAGAAGAGGGGAAGGGAAATAGAAACCACTTTTATAAAACCTTTCCAGCATGCACCAGAAATTAAAGAAGTATGGTTGTGAATCCTGGAAATTAGTCAACTAGAAAAAAATCCTTAGTAACTTCAGAGATGTGGTTTTGTAGAAGAATGCTGAAATTCCTTGGATAGCCAAAATGAGTAATCTAAACGTTTTGAAAAGGCTAAAGCACAAAATCAGCTTATCACAAACATCTTTAAGAGGCATTCATCTTTGTTGGCCACATTATGAGAACTTAGCAGTTGTTACAATGGAAATTTGTGGAAAAACGAGAAAAAAATCTTAAAGTTGAGGGGTTTGTGTCAGGGGAAAAAAAAATTAACAGTGCATGAATTGGTACCAGCTGTTGGAGATCACAGGAAGTGAAGTTTGATCCCTCAAGCCAGTCGGAATAAACAGAAGTAATCTTGTCTAATTTATGTAATTGACTAATGATTTGCAGTGGTTTGTATTTTAATGAGATTGTCTTATTTCTCTTCTTCTTCTTCTCTTCTTCTTCTTATTTCTTATTTCTCTTAAAAATAATAAATATAATCATAAATATTAAACAGTCTAATTTATGTAATTGACCACAGATTTGCACTAGTTTGTATTTTACATCAGATTCTATTCTGTTTCTCTTTACAATAATAACTGCAGAAATATTTTACAATCTCATTCATGTAATTTACTAATGATTTGCAGTAGTTTGTATTTTACATCAGATTCTATCTTTGTTTATCAGAGCTGAAGGAATTTGTGCTGCACGAGCATGTTGACAGAAATCCAAATCTTCAGATTCTTGCAGACACTTTGACAGAGTTCCTTGTTAACAGAGGCAACACAACCCGTTGTATTATATTTGTGAGGACTAGAGCCCTGGCTGAAGCTCTTTCTTCTTGGCTAAACAGGTGTGAAATTCAGGAACTCAAAAATTTAAATGCTTGCGCTTTCACTGGCTCTAATGCATCTGTATTGCAAGGGGGTAAGTACTAAACCATTCATTTGTTCAAATTGAAACCTTAAAATATATAACTTACACCGATTACCTGTTTCCCATCCATTAATTGTCAAAATAATAAAAAAAATTAATTAACATTGCATTCTATACATCTACAGTTTAAAACATTTCATTGAAAGCTATATATTATTTGCCTATCATGTTCTGTGCTAAATTTTACTAAGAAATTAAGCAATGACTACAGCCAAACTCTGGGAGCCGCACTAGTGCAGTGGTTAGCGAGATTGTCGTGGTCATAGGTTTGAATTCATATTTAGGCAGATTATTAAATTGACCTGGATTTCCAGGTCAGCCCAGTCTAAACTGGGTACCAGAAAATGTCTTGGGAAGTAAATGTAGATAGCTGGTCTCTATTTAAAGCTGGTGTGATATTGACCAAATCACATCTCAAATGCCGATTAAGCTATAAAAATATGAATCTAGCACCATATTCTCAGTACACATCAAGGCATGTGAAAAGGATAATTTATTACTTGCAAATGCTGGATCTTACTTTCTCATGGTGTACCAAACTAATCACTATTGTTTTATTATTTACTGCTACATGTCGGGTCTTAGTCAGATATGCTAAGCTAACGTATAACAGTAGATGGTACTACCTGCTTTCTGTTAGTGCTGAATGTTTGGCAGTGCTCACCAAACCAACCCCCATGGACGGAGGAGTGCAAGCTTGACCCTAGTATGAGGAAATGCAACCTAAAAACTAAATGTTATAGCAGGACAGACTAGGCCCTAAGCCTTGGTTGGTAACTGGTCTAGGATGGAAGCTCCGACAGGTGGACATTAGAGCATTGTTTTGCTGATCCGGCAGCTTCTGCAGACACTGGATGAATGAACATAGCAGCAACAGAGGTAGACATTTGACTTATGATAGTTATATTTTATGATATCATCCTTGTACTCCAGACAAGTCCATAGGTGCTCAGATCCCCCCCCCCCCACACACACACACACACACACCCCTCCAACATATTCATCAGCATCCAGCAGCTAATAGAGCCAGTTCTGTGTGAGTTCACAAGGCTCCTCTTGTATTTGTTTACTGATGAAGGCTAGTCGCCGCAACATCCTTGTATTGTTTCATAATTATGTTCTGTAAAGCTGCATTACTTTGTGTTATTTTATATTGTTTTCATTCTCCTGGTATACCTCTCATTTCTGGCGGTGCCAATTTTTACTCACTTCTCTCATCATGGACAACCATGAGGATTCACTGACATCAAAAGTTCTCCACTCTTGACGTCTCTCTAAGGGCATTATGACAGTTGTAAATAGCTTGACATAGAATATATTAAATGGAAACATGAAAATAGTGATTATATATGAAATAAAGAAACCAACAGTGAGGTCACAATGTAAACATTCCTAACCTTCTGTCAATGACTGTTGTCAGATACGACTCAGGCACTGGATGAATGAACATGGCAGAAACACAGGCAGTTAATCTGGCTTATGATAGATACTAAATAGTTTGATATTGAATGTTTTAAATGGAAAGCGTGAAAGTAATGATTGTGTATGAAAAAAAAAAAAAACCAACAATGAGGACAAAATGTATACATTCCTAACCTCTTGTTAATGACTGTTGTCAGGTACATCTCAAGCAAGACAAGAATCTATTATTCAGCAGTTCAGATCTGGAATTGTGAGAGTAATTGTGGCTACCTCAGTTGCTGAGGAAGGTATAGACATCCCAGAATGCAACCTGGTAATCAAATACAACCATGTTGGCAATGAAGTAACCACTGTTCAGACACGAGGTGAGTGCAAGTACAAGCTGTAGATGTATTTCTCATTTAATGAGCAACAGTGATTTCAGTTGCTTGTGATGAACTCTGTGAATTCCAGACAAATGTTACATTAATTTAATGTCTCTCTATATGAGGAACCTGCTCCATGGTGAAGGGGTTATGGACCAGTTGATAATCCTGCATACCGCATTCGAAACACAGCTGCTGTCAATTTGGTGGCACACCACCTTGCTTTGGTTTTTTATGAAATGGTATGAGTGCCGGTTGTTCAGAAAGCAATGGCAAACTACTAAACGTAAACTTGCCAAGAGATCACAAATAAAAAGACAAAATTATGGGTTTGACTGTAATGTCCTGTAAAGGATATGCAAGTAATTAACTAACTATATGAGGAAGAATTAAATCATCATGTAAAATACATTTGGTTAAAGTAACAAATGCACGGAACAGGAGAAGTCAAAGTTGTGGCATAGAAAGAATGGGTTAATTTAACCACTGGCTGGGACAAAGAAGTTAAGAAAAGTAATACACATGTGTAAAAAGTAAAGATGCAACAGTAAAAGTAAAAAATATTTCAATGTGTAACAGTAAAAGTAAAGAATACTTTAACATGTAACAGTAAATGTAAAGAATCCTTCAACATGTGCAGCAGAGGCCAAAAGAGCAAAATGGGAACACTTTATGAATGAGATTGGAGGAGATAAGACACTGAGAAAGTTCTGGAAATTGCACAGACATGCTAAGGAAAGATCATCCTGCCACAGTAGGTATAATATACAGAGATAGCGGGTCGCCTTTGACAACAGTCAAAGAGAAATGGGAAGCTTTCCTGCAGAGATTTATAACCAGATAGATCACAATGATGGGGGAATCAGAGACTCGTTTAGAGAGGATCTATCATGTACCATTAAAGAAACCTACTGTGAAGATATCATACGATGAAGATATCATGGAAGATATAAAACGTGTATTGAAAAAAGCAAAAGACTCAGCACCAGGGACCGATCGGGTATGTACGCCCACATGAGGGATAGGAGTGAGCACCTATGTCATTTGGCAGATTTTTTACACAAATACTGTTTTATTTTAACAATTTGTATATTTATTTTATATAAATACTGTTTTATTTTAAAAATTTGTAGATTTATTTTACATAAATACTGTTTTATGTTAACAATTTGTGGATTTATTTTACACAAATACTGTTTTATTTTAACAATTTTTAGATTTATTTTACACAAATACTGTTTTATTTTAACAATTTGTAGATTTAGTTTACACATACTGTTTTATTTTAGCATATAATTCCTGACACTAAGCAACTTTAATTCCTTTCAGGAAGAAGTAGAGCTTTTAATGGTGTCTCTGTCCTGTTGGCCATGGACAGTGTGTTGCAACGAGAATTTGGAAACAGATCCAGGGTCAGTCTTATGGAGAAAGCTATTGAAAGTATCAAATCCATGAAACGTGTTGAGTTTCTTGCAGCTGTTGATGAGTGTCAGCAAGAGTTACTCACATTGGCTTTAATAGCTGAAAAAGCAGAAAAGGCCAAAAAACAACAGTTCAAAAATGTCCCATTTAAAATAGTAAGTGGGAAAAGTGGTTTTTCTATTTGTAATCATAACTGAATTACATAATAATACATCCATTTCTAGTTTTCTCAATTTAATCTCAGATCAATGTACTTTTTAGTTTGTTACTGCGAGCTTCTCTTCTGCATACAGCTATTTTGTGATGTACAGAATAGAAGGCTTGCTTGGTGGTTCTAACATTTTTGGGCTGAGAAAGTTGACCAGAAGAAACAGATAATTTATATACTTGTGTTTTACTAGAAGAAATAATGGTCACAGACAGCATCAGGGTATACGGCATCACATTTCCCAACAACAGATACATGCACAGACGTGGCAAAATCTCACACAACAAATAATAGACATGCTATACAGATACAAGTACAAGACATCTACAATATTTGGTGGGAGCATCATTGTCAATACATTCATTATTCCCAAAATTATATATTTAGTTACAGTATAGACCCTCCAAAACAGATAATCACAGACATCAACAAACACATCAGATGTTTCATCTTTGGCAGCACAATTTACTGCATACAGCATAAGACACACATACAGGACAAGAAACAAGGGGAATAGCACTGCAAGACATACAAACAAAAATCCAAGTGCTGAGAATCCGACACATAGGACACATCTTTAGACAACCAGAAGAACACCCACTAGCGCTCTACTACATAGAACTGAGACTGCAACAACTTAGGATAATACAGCTTAACACACCACACTACTTTGGAACTCTACCAGCATTCTACAAGACATGTATACAAGCACTCCAAGGGAGTGAGCACTTACTACATCAGACAACACACCAAATCAACAAACACCTGGTTAAATAACAAGCACCCCCACTACAACTTTGAATTAAAACAGGAAAAACTTATTACATACAAGACTACACATATACATTTACTAACCTCCACAACCCACACATAGCTCCCAAGGCCAGGAAGATTACTTACCGTTTGATTTTCAACATGATACCCACTACATAAAGACAAGCACACAGGTCAACTGTGCAGACGCAGACAAAACATACAGGAAACAGAAGAGGTACAAGATTAACAAGATGAGATGAGATGAGGGAATGAGAAGTGTGGATTTAAAAGGGGAGCATCAAGCAGAGTGGCTAGAGTGCAAGGTTCCCATTTGGGAGACCCAGGTTGTAATCATTGGTAAGATGATGGATTTTTTTCTATCGGGGGCAAAAAGAAAACTCTAACCTGCACAGTTCAAGGTAACTACACTAGTCATCATCATCATCGTAGGCGTTCATGTCTCTCCACATATCTCGGTCTTTGGTGTTCTGGATCAACTCTACTGCTGATATTCCTTCATGCCACTGTCTCAATCTTTCCAGCATCATTTCTCTTGGTCTGCCTCTGCCTCTCTTCTCCTTGATCTTTCCAGTTGTCACAGTGTTTTCTCTGCCTCTCTTCTCATCACATGACCAAAGAAAGCTGTTTGTCTCTTTATTTTTGTTGTGTATAATATTGTTCTACTGTTTGTCTCTTTATTTTTGTTGTGTATAATATTTTTCTAGTTTCATTAGCCTCTGTCAGGCAGTCATTGTTAGTTACTTTGGCAGTCCAAGGAATTCACAACATTCATCTCAGGAACCACATTTCTGTTGCTTCCAAGCTCTTCCTAATTTGTCCATTTACATTCCAAGATTCACAGCCATACCGTGAGAACAGAATTATTACACATTAAATGTGAGTCAGTCTGATTTCTTGAAGAAATCATTTACTTTTTTCATACATTTTAGGTTTGCCCTTTGTGCAGGAAAGTTTCAATTGATAAAGAAAATATGAGAACAATATATGGAAAGTACAGAATCTCTATTGACAGGTGAGTAGACATGACACACAACTTGACAGAACATTATTTCTGCTTTACTGGGCACACTAAACCTTTTGACATAATGTTTCTTTTTACATGGAATAGTTCCCAGGTACACAGTTATTTCAAACCTGTGTCAGATTTTAAGTTACAATTATTTATGTTTTTCCTGTAATGCCTTTCATCATCATCTTAGAAAGAGCTTTCTGGACAAAATCTTTGTGTTATTGTTGTCTAGGAAGTTATTTGTTTCTTCTGTTATTCTGAGGTATGCTTTTACTCTGTTTATGCTGTAACTAAATGCAATACTGTTTTGGCTATTCATTTCATTACTGTTCTTGTTAATTCTTCCTTCATCTCTTTATGCCACTGTCTAGTCTATATATATATATATATATATATATATATATATATATATATATATATATATATATATATATATATATATATAAATATAGTTTTTATTTGCATATCCCTTTTTACAGGACATCGCAGTCAACACAAGCATTTCTGCCACTGTGATCTCTTGACAAGTTTTACTTTCAGTAGTTTGCCATTGCTTTCTGAATGACCGGCACCGATACCAATGCAAAACCAACGCAACACAATCTGCTGCCAAATCGCCTGCAGCTATGTTTCTAACACAGGTATACAGGATTACGAACCTTGTCCACAACCACTTCACCATGGAGATACATATATTAGGCAGTGGTAATGTAATATACACAGGTATTTAAAAAAAACCTATATAAACTTAACAAAATTGACACATTTTTTGTATTAATGCAGTTCAATGTTTTCTCTAGAAATTTGCTAAATCAGATCATGCTTCGACCTTATCTTGAACGTGAGCCTCTGGATGGACTTGACTTTGTGGGTCAGGTTTTGTGTAAGGGTGAAATCATGCCTGGAAAACTCTGCTACCATCAGCTGGGTGTTATGATCAAATATAAGGGTGTTCCTATGGTTGCAGTGGGAATTGACAACATTGTTTTTCAAGTGGGAACTGACCCTGAACTCAAAAAGTATAAAAAGTGGAAGAAAGTGAATCTCCATATTGAAGAACTCAACTATACAGATTTGATAAGGTACGTTCACTTATTATCAATTCATACATTTCTGTCTTTATTGATCCTCTTCAGTGCTGGTGTAGATGATAAGATCTTGTATTTTTATATTTAAAAAAATTATGTTAACCAATGACCCCGAGAGCTATGCCGGTGGTAGCATAGCTACCAGCAGGGTCTCCCAAGCCGGACAGGTCAAAGGGTAGAGAACAGACAAAGAGAAACACCCTGGTCCTCCAGGTTGGGGGTTGAAGCGTGGGGTTAACATCCCCACCTATGTTAAAAACTATTTTGTTACGAAACAGATACATGAGCCTCGAATTCGGACTGACTTATTTGGACAACGACCTCGGAACGTTAAAGGACTCTTGGGATTTGGAACATGGAATGTACGGACACTATATCGACCTGGAGCGGCTGAAGAACTAACCTGGGAGCTGGTTGAATATCAAATGGATATAATAGCAATTCAAGAAATAAGGTGGCCAGGAGAGGGTACTTTAGAGAAAAATGGAATGATTGTAATATATGGAGGAAACACCCAAAATAAACGTGAATTAGGAACAGGTTTTGTCATCAAAAAAGAGTTATGGGGGAACATTCTAAACTTTAAAGCTGTTAGTGACAGAATTAGTAAATTACGAATAAAATGTAAATGGAAAAATATAACGATGATTAATGTACATGCACCTACTGAAGAGAAAGAAGATGACGTTAAAGAAGACTTTTATAATGATTTGGAAGATGTCATAGAAGAAACCCCCAAACAGGACATCCTGATTGTGCTGGGAGACTTCAATGCAAAAATAGGTAGAGAGCAAACTCATAAAAAAGTGGCCGGTATGGAAAGCCTACATACAACTTCAAATGATAATGGATGGAGAGTCATCAACCTGGCAGAAGCCAAAGGACTGCAGATTAGCAGTACCAGATTACAAAGAAAGGATATACACAAACTTGGAAATCATGTGACAAGAAAACCTATAATCAAATGGATCACATTTTAATTAACAACAGAAATGCATCAAACATACAACAAGTTAGAAGTTATAGAGGAGCTGAGTGCCACAGCGACCACTTCCTCATTGGAGCAAAATTTAAAACTTAAGAGAGCTTTCTATACTAAATTACAAAGATTACATGTAACAGAGAAAAACTACAAGAAATTACAGTCAAAGAGAAATTTACAGATGAAATAAAATGTAAACTTGAAACTCTGCAAAACTCTTTGGAGGAAAGCGTTGACCAAACTTGGTTGAACATCAAGAATACAATTCAATCTACCACAGAAGAATGTCTCGGTGTGTTGACTACGCATATAAAGAACAGATGGTTCAATCAAAAATGTGAAGAAGCAGTCATTAGGAAAAAGAATGCCAGACATTTATGGTTAAATGACATCAACAACATCCAAAAGGAAGAGCAATATAGAAATGAATGTAAAGAGGCTACAAAAATAGTTCGACAGCAGACGTGAGAATAAATGAGTAATATAATCAAAGATATGGAAACTAATCACCAGGAAAACGAATCCAGAAAGTTTTTTTTAAAGAACTGAAGTCAATGAAACGTATGGTTTAAAAGACAAAAATGGGAATATGATAAATACCAATGAGGAAACGTGCAACACATGGAAAGAATACTTTGTTGAATTACTAAATTGTGAAGCTCCAAGTAACACTTTCCCACAGGAAGAGGTTCTAACGTGTGAACCAGGTTTGAAGAACCTACATTTGAAGAAATCCTATATGTAATCACACGACTTAAAAACAATAAGGCAACTGGGGCTGATGGAATTGCTGCTGAATTTATAAAGGCAGGTGGCCATGCATTACATCTAAAGCTATATGAACTAATAATAAAAATCTGGAGGACAGAAGAATTACCCCATGACTGGAAAGAGTCATTATTGATAACTATCTTTAAGAAAGGAGACAAGTTCCAATGTGAAAATTATAGAGGAATATCACTACTGTCCACAAGCTATAAGATACTATCCGCAGTATTACTAAATAGACTAAAACCACATTCAGAAGACATATTAGGTGACTACCAGGCGGGTTTTAGACAAAACAGATCAACAATAGATCAGATATTTATCTTACGACAAATGGCCGAAAAAAATTGGGAATATAAAAGAGATCTCCATAACATTTTTGTGGATTTTAAAAAGGCTTATGATAGTGTCCATAGGAATAGTCTATGGAATGCTATGCAGGAATTTGGAATACCAAGGAAGTTAATCAATATGACCAGACTATGCATGGAAGTTACTTATAATATAGTAACATATAAAGGCAGGAAATCAGACCCTTTCCAAATAACATCTGGCTTGAAACAGGGTGATGCACTATTGCCGCTACTCTTCAATCTGGCTCTAGAGAAAGTTGTAAGGAAGGTAAAGGAGGAATGTGATATTGGAGGAACATCCAAGCTGCTTGGTTATGCAGATGATATAGATATTATAGGGGAAAATGAACAAAAGACATTAGAAATATTGACGCACTTAAAGGAAAAAGCCCAACAGATGGGGCTGGTTATCAACCAAGATAAGACAGAATATATGGTAATTTCAAGAGAAGGAATGGCTAAAACCTCTGGCCACATGAATGGCACCTTGCAGTCTTGACAGACCAAAGTATGTGAGTTGGAATGTGGCCAATATTCCATCACAATTCCTGGGCAGAGCTTTCAGAGAAATATATGGTGCCCAAACGACATGTTCCCTCTCTCGGCCTAATCTTGTGTTTTCCAGAGGAATGGGTAACCAATACGCCTGGCACAAGGTAGGCTGCAGACGCTGGTGGCACAGCATCAAACCTTCCGAGACCTCACCACCACTAGCAGGTGGCGTTCAGCCAAGTCCCACATGTGAGGGCCTCATACGCGCCTGAACCATAAGGACGCATACATCTGTCAATCACAAGTGTCCGGACCTGTGTAAAGTGTGCACTATCGTTAGACTCTCCGTCTGACCTTAGCGGACCCTGTGACCAGTGGGAATAGGCCCGCCAGAGATATCTCAGGAGATATTGCTTGTCTATTGCGAGGAAATCTCCCATCCTTCCACTGTGCGGATCTCGCGACCGGCGAGAATAGGCCCGCCGGAGATCTTGTTCGTCTGCTGCGGACAAATCTCTACCGAGACTGAATAAGTAAAGAAATGATAAAAGTAGTGGTATCTCAATTGCGATTGTGCTCCATACAAATAGATAATATGACCATTAAAAGAACGGAAACATACAAATACCTGGGTACAATCTTCAACTGCTCCAACATCATAAGGGAAGAAATACAAACTAGAATCAATTCTGGAAATAAGATATACTATGCACTACAACATCTGCTAAAATCAAATGCGCTATCTCGTAACACCAAAATCACGATATACAAAACACTGATCAGACCAGTTGTGCTGTATGGCTCTGAAACCTGGAGTACAACGAAAGGAGACGAAGCCTTGTTACAAACCTTTGAGAACAAAGTTTTAAGACGCATCTTTGGACCCATTAGGGATACACAAAGTGGAGAGTGGAAAAGAAGAAGTAACAAAGACATTTATGATCTGTTTAAGTCCCCGTTAATCACTGGCATCATGAAGGCTAATAGACTACAATGGCTGGGGCCAATAGAAAGAATGGAAGATAATAGGGAAACAAAACTCGCTTACACTTAGGAAATAAATGACCGTAGACCCCGAGGTAGACCAAGAAGACGGTGGAGAGATAATATATATACAGACCTACAAGCACTTGAAATCAACGATTGGCAAGAGAAGGTCAACCAGAGAGACGAATGGAGACAGATTGTATCTGCAGCAAAGAACCTCAATGGCTCGGAACGCTGAAGAAGAAGAAGAATGTTAACCAATAACTAAATTTGTTATTATGGGGGCACCATGATAGAATATCAACACTCAGTTTAGGCTAACCATAAATTCGCAACATTCATCTCAGCAACAGAGATGTGGTTCCTGAGACGAATGTTGTGAATTCCTTGGACTGCCAAAGTAACTAACAATGACTGCCTGATACAGGCTAATGAAACTAGAACATTATATACAACAATAAGAAATAGGCAAACAGCTTTTATTGGTCATGTAATGAGAAGAGAGGCATTGTAGAACATCGTGACAACTGGAAAGATAGATGGAAAGAGATGCAGAGGCAGACCAAGAGAAATGATGCTGGATGGATTGAGACGGTGGCATGGAGGAATATCAATAGCAGAGTTGATCCAGAAAGCCAAAGACCGAGATCTATGGAAAGTTATGAATGCCTACACCAGCCGCTCTAAAAAGCATCATCATCAAGTATCTTGTCGACTGCTGTGGATGATCATGCTTCTCCACAGCATGTATCAATTTTTGTGCTGTATGTTTCTGTGTTACAGCGAAAGGGTGTAATTAATCTTCTGTCATTGTCTTCCTCTATCTCTCTTTCCTTAAATCTTTCCAGCTATCATTACATGTTTGAGTTTTCTCTTCGCATACTGTGGCCACAAAATAATGGCCACCTCTTTCTGATATTTGTGATAAGTTGTCTTTGAGTCTTATCCTCTTTTAAGACATTTTCTACAGCTCCTTCTGACTTGTGACTGTCAAGAGGGTGTCATCAGTACAATGTACGTCATTTATGTTATGGCAAGCAGCTATGTTCCCTGGCATACTATCTATAGATCTCATTATGTGCTGTGGTAGCACAGTGCCTGCTGGCTTGGTAGTCATGTGATTGAGTCCCCATCAAGACAAATTTGTAAAAAGGTCTTGATGCTCCCAAGTCAACCCAGCCTAAAATGGATATCACAAAATATCCTGAGATATAAGGCAGCCAGCATGCTATTGACGTCACCTACGGAGGTTGGTCCATGAAAATATGGGACTAGCACCATATACCCAACGCACCTCAAGGCATGTAAAAGGCACCATTACTTTCTTCTTCCCCTGCCCGTTATTCATCTTTACTTTCTCCTTCCTCTGCCTTTTATCCACCTTTACTTTTTATCCACCTTTACTTTCTTCTTCTTCTACCCTATATCCATCTTTGAAGCATAGTCTCTCAACCAACTCTTGCCAAGCTGCCCTATCCTTTGCTGTCTTATTTGGCTCCTCCCATGTCTGCCATATTCATTTCTATCTGTAACTCTCTTCTCTGTAAATTTAGGTCTCTCTCTAATTTGTTGGCTCTGTGAGTTATACACAAGGAACATTCTAGTTACACTATTATCAGGTTTTCCCACGGTATGACCTACCCAGCGCCAGCATCTTTTCCTCACCTCTTGGTTCACGGGCATTTAATTCTTTCCATGAGCTCTCTATTGATGATTCTGTCATACCACTTTAATCCTTTTATTCTCTCCAGATACCAGTTAATGAATGTTTGTAGTTTATTAGCAATCATTCATTCATTCATTCAGTAGCATCTCCTTTGCAGAACCTCGCTCCCATAACAACCTTCCGGAAAACCTCTCGATCATAAGCAGGATGTCCCGCGTCCGATACATCCATCTGGAGATCGTCTGCCACATCCTGCACCCATCTTCTCTTTGGCCTTCCTCTTCCTCTCTTCCCAGGCATATATCCCTCTATTATTGTTCTCTCCAAACTTTTGTGGCGTTTCAAGTGACCAAAATATTTCAATTTTCTTTGTTTTATCGTCCTTAAGAGCCAGCCTTCTTCAATATTCAGCTCTTGAAGTATGGATGCATTTGTTCTTTTCTTTACCCAAGATATTCTTAGAACTCGTCTATAATATTTATATTCAAATGCATTTATGCGCTGTTCAGCTTGTTTACTAAGTGTCCAGGTCTCACAGGCGTATGTTGCAATGGGAAAGATGCTTGCTCTTAAAAAAAAAATCTTAGTCGTCTCCGTGTCTCTGATCCATGCAGCAGTACCTATTTAACATTATAGTTAACAATTCTAGGTTTGATGGTTCCTTCATCTTTCTTTACATCGCTACCCAAATAAGTGAGTGATTTTCACATCTTGAAGTAAGGTTTTCACCAAAGGAGACATATCTACTAACATTGGAATTTACATTTGTGCTCCCTAGCAAAAGTCTATGCTTGATAGGATACAATAAGAGAGCAAACAAAACAGGCTGATGAAGCTCATAAACTGTGAAAGGAAATCCATCTACATGAAGGTCACACTGAATGTCAAACCACCACTGCCTTGTGAAAGTTTTTGTAAGAGCAAAAGCTAGGGCAACAAAACCCAACAGAAAATGTGGGCAAGCAGAGACCACAAGCTGGGGAGGGCAATCTACCTATGGGAAAAGGAAGTTAGAAAAGAAACATCAACCACTAAAGTGTGAAGATGTTGACCTAAGTGGCACAGGACTAGAAAGTGGACATCTAGGCACTACAATGGATGCTGTGCGTGATGCATAGTAAACATTGATCACAGAAGAAGAATAAAGAAAATGCACCTGTAGTGATTGCACATGTGCTGTCACACAAATGCCTGGAAATTTTGACAAGTTTAAGATTGAACAAAAATCAGAATTCATGGGTAGTCTGGATGTTAGAACCTTTACTGTATAGCATTCTGGTGCTGTAGCAAAGGGGTTACGAATGCGGTTCATAATCCTGCATACAGTGTTCGTAAGATAGCTATGGTGATTTGGAAGCAGACCACCTTACGCTGGTATTTATACAATGGTATGAATGCTGGTTGTTCAGAAAGCAATGGCAAACTACTGAATGTAAACTTGCCAAGAAATCACAATAAGCCTAAAATGCTGGGGTTGACTGCAACATCCTGTAAAAGATATGCAACTAACTAGCTAACTAGCTAGCTAACTAACTAACTAACTAACTAATTAACCTTATAGCATAATTAACTAGTATGAAATTAATCAGTTTGTTCCTAAATTTCTTATCTGTCTTGTTTAGGTATATTACAGAAAGTAACGTTATTGGAATGGTCAGAGACTGCAACAGAAATGAGGAGGCTGAGGATTACAGCAGTGATGAAGATTCATCTCAGTAACATTAAAAACATGGTCAGTAACACAAGAGTTACAATTTGAGTTTTACATGGTCACTGCAACATACTTATACACGAATCTCTGAATAGTTGTTGGTTGTTTTCAACAGTCAGGAGCTAGAAAGCAATGAAGAATATTTTTACAACACATTATCTGTAGTTATATGTTTACTTCCATTAGTATCTTTCATCGCAGGAGTTAGTTGTTTCCAAACTACACTTTGCTTCAAGAACTAGGCCACTGGGGGTATAAATGTTTATGAATGCCTGAATATTTATGACAATATATATCACACACTGGACTAGAAGGTGCAGAAGTAACATTAAACTTTTCAGCACTTGAGAAAAGCACGAACATCACTAAAAAATGCTTTTCTCAAAACTTAATTATCACTTCAAAGATAACAGGCGCTGACTTGCCAAGACATGGAAATACTATTAAGCAATGTCTGGCAACTCTCAGTTAAAATTATTCATCATTTTTAGAAAGTTAGTCATCATTGTTGGAAAGTTATTCTTCATTTTTATAAAGTTATTCTTCATTGTTAGAAAGTTATTCTTCATTGTTAGAAAGTAGTTGTGGCCACATTATGAGAAGACAAAAATTGGAACATATTGTGACAGCTGGAAAGATTCGTGGAAAGAGATGTATAGGAAGACAGTCTTGTGTCATGGCATGGAAGGGAGTTAACACATGAACTGATCCATGCTGTTGGAGATCACAGTTTGTGGAGAAGCATGGTTGCCCATGCCAGTCAGCAAGGCACTTAATGGTGATGAATAGAAAGTTTACACTTGTAATATATGTAATTTGGCGAAATTTTGTTGTCACAAATTGTTAAAATCATGTGTCACTTTGACTAATAGTTTTTCACTGGTTGTTGAAATAATTTTGACCAGAAAAATGATGAAATGATTTATGTGACTAGGACTAGAGAAGACTGCAGCTATAAATCACTACAATCAACAGCAGGACGGACTCGGATTAAAAAATAAATTGACCTGTGCTCCCAGGTTTACTCAACATAAAATGATTATCAAGAAATTCCTGAAAAGTAAAGGTGGGGGACATAATACTGAGTGCCAATTGATCTATGCAAATATGGATGTAGCATCATACGCCTGAAGGCATGTAACCAGGTCCTTGACTTTGCTTACATTGTCTAAGGCTCTGAATGTTCATGTCGGGTTTGAGAGATTCAGTAACACTTGAATGTTGTTAGAATGGCACCACGGTTTCACGATTAACTGTCACTCCATTTAGATAACATATAAAGGCTATCCTATATCAGATAGTGCAGCAGGAGCATGAAATTATGCTTTATATATAGTAGATTTCAAAAATAAGAAGTCAAATAGACACATGTCTAACTTTAGGTCATTCCTTTCCAGGTACATTTCTGGTCTATATCTACAAAGCTGAGTTCAGCCCAGAGATTATACGAAGCAAGGATTAAAATCTCTGTGTTGTCAGGCCAAAGCTGTGGCCACAATGCTGCCAAATAAAACATTAACAGTACTGGGGGAATGAACAGGCTGATAGGCTAGCAGGGAATGCACCTCTTGGTGGTATCTTGCCTATGGACAAGGGGAAGGTGGTCGTGCGCTTGTGGGACCAGGTGGAGAAGGTGGAGGGACAGATTGAGAAACCGTATGTGCAAAGAATGAGATTGCGGGGGATCGGTAGGGGTTCTGAAAGAATCTCAAAACGGAGAGGGAAGACCAGGAGAACATTAAATCAGATAGCGGTGGGAACGATTAGTAGTATGCCTCTTCGCTGGCTGTTGAACGAGGGGACTGAGCACGTATGGGAATATCCTGAGTGCAGTGATGTCGGTTCTTGACTCAACAACTCAACATAAAACATTAATTACCCATGTCATAGCCTGGGCTGTCTTTCTTGGTGATGTTGTTATATGATCTTGTACTGAAACATACAGCTGTTTGATGAAGCCATTCTTTGTTTTATTTTAGAGAAATAGACAATGTTGACAGAATTGGTACATAAACCTGGAATAGATATTAGCTTAGCTTTTTTATATATATTTTAATTCAAATATAGGCTATCTTTTCTTGTATCTATTTAACAAAATATCTTAACAAAATTAATATTTATGTGTTTAGATCACAATATATGTATTTCAGGTCCCATATAAAGACTTCAGAATAATTTAATAATGCTTTTGCTTTTACTGTTAAATGTATGTACCTGTTTTAAGCTGATTGAAATAATGTGATGGGATTAAGCACTTTGCAAGACATTAATATATTTTCTTATTTCATTGTGACTGCAGAGACTGTAATGATATGCCATGTCAAATTATTCAGCCCGAGCACAGGTTTAAATTTTCTGAACATGTCACTAATCCAGTCCAGATTTATGACCTACTTATAAATGTCTACTGATAATATATTCCTAATGTATGTATTTTGCTTCTGTGGCAATTTCTGCTAGACCTATGTTACTAAAATCTTCAGTCTGTTATTCTGCTGCACTTGTATTGTGCATAGATGTGTACATCCTACCTCTTTTACTATTATTGTTAACTTATTTGTAGTTGTCAAGGTAATACAAGTTGGCCATCCTGCTTTGTGTTACATCCCAGTTTTTGCAGGTTTGGAGGGGAAAAACATTCATTCATTCATTCATAAATGTGTATATATTTGCATAAATATGTAAACTGAAGTGAGAATTTGCATGAATATGTGGTAGTCATCACGTAGCAAGTCCTTTGCACAACATCGCTCTCATCACAACTCGCCAAAGAGATTCTTGATCCTTTGTAAATTCACTTGCCTCATGCATTTTCATGCCTAGGGTGTTTTTGTCAACCTGTGTCCTCTAATGTGGTGATCAACCCCTGCCTCTTCTTCCCGGAACCATGCCTTCAATTACTGTTCTTTCTCAACCACTGTGATGATTAATATGGCCGAAGTATTTCAGTTTCTGAGACACATTTCTCTTTATGAGCTAGTTTTCTTCTATGTTCGGACAATGTAAAACATATTTATTTTTCGTCTTGTTCTATGGTATTCTGAAAATTTTTCTGTTACATTTAAGTTCAAAAGTCTTCATTTTTTTCTTCTTATTTTGATTGTGAAACAACTTGCGTTAGTACAGTACTCAAGTTAGTTGAAATAAGCTAAGTTCATTTATTATGTAAGCTCAAAGACCTATAAGAGCAATCTGGTCAATTTTGTAAAAGACAGGTCAAATTTAGATGACTGCATTGTGATTGTGTAAATTGCACCAATAGTCTTGGGTGTCATGGTACCATGCTTGTCTGTCAGCCCTGTGGTTATGTATTTGAATCCCCTTTGAGTCTGGGATTTTTTTTATTGACTCCGGCTCCAAAATCAACCCAGCCTAAAATCCATCCATCCATCTATCATGTGCCATGCTGATAAGCGTGGGCGGTCATGTTCTGCCATCTCACACGGCCACCGGAGTTGTGGGTTGGCTCTGTGTTCCTGTCTCAACCATGCTACGTGGCCAAGCCATCCAGGTATTCTCGGTCTTCCGTTTGGTCTGTTCCTAAAATGGGTACAAGTAAATTTCCTATGAAGGAAAGGCAGCTGGTATGATATTGACCGTATCGCCCGCTGCTCAGTCTAAAAATATGGAGCTAGTAGCGTATACCTAATACACCCATGGCATGAAAAGGGGACGTTAACTTGATTCTTTCCATAGACAGTCTCAGAGTAGAAGAGTTGTAGTATTCATCATTATAAAGTGCAGTGCCAAGCTGCACATGTGACCATGATCCAACAAACATGTGTCATTTGTGTTTGTGGTCAGTTTGAGCATTGATCATCTTACAGGCCACTCTGGCAAACCAGTCAGTATTTTATCCCACTATCATCTTATTCTAATACTCTTAAACTTCCTGGTTGTCACAGTTCATTTCTTGTGTAAACACTGTTTGCATCATCATGTAGAACATTCTTTACAGAATGTCTCTCATCACAGCGCGTTGAAAAGCCTCTCTCTGGCCATGTCTCCTGCTTTATGCATCCTCATGCCAAAGATGTTGGCAATGTCCTGTGTTCATCTTTGTGCTGGGCAAACCCTGCCTCTCCTTCCAGGAACCATGCCTTCCATCACTGCTCTTTCCAAGCCTCTGTGACGTTTAATATGGCCCCAGTATTTCAGTTTCCAAGACAGGATACTGTTTATGAGCCAGTGTTTTTTAGCGTTCAGGTCACTTTGAATTTCAGTATTTTTCTTCTTCTTTTTAGTCCATGACATTCAAGGAACTTTTCTATAGCATTTCAGCTCAAGGGCCCCAATTTTATTTTTTTTTTTTTGCGAAATGGTCAAAGACTCACATCCATATGATGCCACAGAAAAGATACATGTCCTCAAACATTTTAACTTGTTTTCTGATGTTGTGCCATAGGTTCTTAATATTGTTAATTCCTGCAACACCAAGGCCAACCTGCATCTAATTTGTTCATTATGTAGCCAAGATATTCACAGTTTGTGACATTTTCAAAATTGTTTGCCATTAATTGTTATCAGCACAACACAGATCCTTTATATTTAGTTCCCTAACTTTCACACCTGGTTGATCTATTATAAATCTCATTATATGCTCATTGTGCAAAGAAAAGACAGGTGAGGAAATGCAGGAATGCCCAGACTCCTTGTTCTATTTGAATAGGTGGACCAAACTGACCATCAATACACAGAGATGCTGTCGGATACCAATATGCATGTTTCTTATGACCCTTGAATCTTGTCCTTCTATATATATGGCTATCAGCATTTTGATTATTTTTGTATAATAACTGTATCAAATGAGACAATGCTGTCAGAATGCATGGTTCTTATGACCCTTGAATCTTGTCTTATATTTATAGCTTTCAGCATGTTAATTATTTTTTTTTAATAATAACTATTAGATTAGACAATGCTGCCAACATGCATGGTTCTTATTATTCTTTATTCTTGTAATATATTTATAGCTTTCAGCATGTTAATTATGTTTGTATAATAACTGTATCAGATGAGATAATGCTGCCAACATGCATGGTTCTTATTATTCTTTATTCTTGTCTTATATTTATGGCTTTTTGTCAAAATGGTCGGGGG
>JACEFZ010013164.1:0-10000 GCA_014155875.1 Cepaea nemoralis
CTTGGGGATATGCAACGGCCCTTTAGATATGGCATTTTAATTTAGATAGGCATATAGCTTATGATATGTCAGGTAGCTTGAGATATGTCATGTGGCTTGAGATATGACATGTAGCTTGAGATATGTCATGTAGCATTTGCCATGTAGATTGAGATGTGTCATATAGCTATGATATGTCAGGTAGCTTGAGATATGTAATGTGGCTTGAGATATGACATATAGCTTGAGATATGTCACGCAGCATATGCCATGTGGCTTGAGATATTTTCAGTTAGCTGAGAGGGCATGTTAAAATTATGTCATTTTTGGGGTGAAGATATGTCATGTAGCTTGAAATATGTCGTACATCATATGCCATGTGGTTTGAGATATTTCATTTAGCATATGTCATGTAGCGTGAGATATGTCATGTAGCGTGAGATATGTCATGTAGCATAGGTCATGTAGCGTGAGATCTGTCATGTAGCGTGAGATATGTCATGTAGCTTGAAATATGTCATGTAGAATATATAATGTAGTGTTAGATATGTCATATAGCATGAGATAAGTCATGTAGCATAAGACATGTCATGCAGCATGGGATATGAGATATACTTATGATCAATCCGTTGAATTTCGAGGTGAGGTTGATAATGTTTATGATGATGATTATGGTGATTATGGTAATGTCACTACGCGGCGACGATTGATGATGATGATGATGATGATGATGATGATGATAATCATGATGGTCACGGTGACGACCACTACGATCATAAGGACTATGATGATGATAACCGTGATGCCGACGATGATGATAACGATAACGACTATGATTATGATGATGACGATAACAACGATGATGATAATGGTGATGATGGTGATAACGATGATGCCGACGATAATGCTGATGCTAATAGTAGCAATGGTGCTGATTATGAGGCTGATGATAATAATAACGATGACAGTGATGAAGATGAATTTTGATGACGATGATGAAATTGATAATGATGATGATGGTGATGAAGCCGACGATAATGATGATGATGATGTAAAATATAATGATGGTGGTGGTTGTGGTGATGATGATGGTGACAACGATGATGATAATGGTTATAACGATTAGGACGGCGGCAATGATGATGATAACGATAATGACGATGGTGGTGGTGGTAGTGGTAGTAGTAACGGCAGTGGAAGAATTGACGAATACTGACTCAGTTCCTGGTGATTAAGGTCCGTCATTGACGCACTTGGAATCATCAACTGTTGTTCCAATCGCCACTGATGTTTTATGCTGTGTAGGATTCAGTAACCATCCTCACTGCACTTAGAGTCCCGGTTCCCAACATGGAAGATAGGCGGTTGAGCTGTTAAGGCCTCTGGCGTATTTATGCTTGTGGCTGCTTACGCATTTTCCTCATATTGGACAGGTGAAGCATGGTTCCGTCACCCTGATACTGAGTTAAGGGCGTGGAGCGACACTGTGAGCTGTGAATTCCGTGTGGAGTATTTAATATCTGTCCGCCATTAGTGCTCCAGCTCCTCATTAACACCGGTTGGGATCCATATACGTATCGTCAATATCATTATCAACTTCTTCATCATTATCGTGTGCCATACCGATAAGCGTGTGAAGTTACGGTTGGCCAAGAGTTTTTGATCAGCTCTATGTTCTTTTTCTAGTTGTGCCACTCGTAAAGTCATCCAGGTATATATCATATATATCCCCTTATCTTCCCCCTTGATCTTTTCCCATTAATTTTACTTGTGTTCACTAAGTTTTCAATCTATTTTCTATTCATAATGTGCCCAAAAATATTCACTATCCAGGGCTAATGTGTCTAATCAATTAACGGTTTTAAATTGTTTCTTGAAGAAATATCTCATATGTTTTTCTGTTAATCTATGTTGTTTTTGCATTCTCTTCACAAGATGTGCATGCCAGAATCATAGTATTCTCTAAACATGTGTTGTTGTTGTTGTTTTTTGTTTTTTTTTTGGCTGGTCTTTTTCTAAGCTTAGAAATTTAGCAATTTACATCCTGTTAATGATGATGATTATGATCGCATTAGTGTTTTTTCTGGTTGCGATAATTATAGTACTTGTAATATTAACAATAAATTATGATGATAATTGAATGATAAGAAAAACTATTATTATTATTATTATTATTATTATTATTATTATTATTATTATTATTATTATTATTATTATATTAAGAGACGGTGACAATGATGATGATGATAATGATGATGTGTTGATCCTGACGTTAACGATGAGAATGATGATGGCGTTGATGATGTTTATAATATTGCTAAGGATGCTGGTGACAATTACATTCACACTGATGCTGATTCCGACGTCGTCGATGAAGACCACAACGGCTACGACTACAACAATGATGATGATGATGATAATGATGATGATGGCAATGACCACGATGACTGTGATAGATATGATGACAGCAATGGCGTTCACGATGCTGATGATGATGAGTTTGCAGATGAAGACCACAACGAGACGATGGTGTTGCTGATAAACATGGTGGCGTTGATGGCAATGACCACGTCAACAACTGTTGGTAATAATGCCGACAAAGGCGGTTATCGTGGCCGAATGGATAAGAACGCGTGTTCTTAAACTTCCGGTGTGCTGATGCCGAGGAAAGGGGTTCAACCCCTACACCGGTCAGTTGGACTAAAGTATTCACTTCTTGTCCTTGACTTGGGGATGTAAATTACAATTACCTCAGAAGTCGAAGTGGGTTCACCTGATGGCGAGGGACACTGGTAATAATGAAAGCTAATCCATACAAAATTGATAACAATGTGTTAGCCGAATTCTGTCATGACAACCAGAGTATGCCATAATGCGTAATGAATGTGATATCCACGTCTCTGTGTCTATATAATTACCGTTGACATTCTCATAATTATTAATGTTATCGTCCTGTATGTTGACAGATGTCCTGAAGAAGATCATGTATATTCTACGTCAGTGGGGAGAGGCAATAGCGCAGTGGCTAGCACACTTACTATCGACTTGGTGGTCTTGAGTTCGAATTCTCCTAAATCGAGACATTTTTGCTACTGACTAGGACTTTGAGGTTAGCCCAGCCTATACAGGGTACCAGAAATGTTCTAGAACAGTGGTTCTCAACCTTTTTTGGCCCATGCACCCATTCACTATATGTTCATAATGTCATTCACCCGTACCCCCTTTTCGTATTTCCTCCCTATAACCCCCCCCCCCCCCCCCAACTCCCCACCCTTGCCCCTACACTGTATATGTAAAAATGGAAACTAAATTTAATAACACATACTAGAAAAAGTCTAGACGTCTACAGAAAACGTGATTTGCGGATCTACTTAGGTTATAAAACGAATATCAGATTGATTGATTGATTGATTGATTGATTGATTGATTCATCTTTATTTTATAAGGCTTACAAATTGGGCACGCAGGCCCGTCTTACATTCGGCCCTTCCAGTCACTCATCTTTCGTTCAACAATAGTACATGATGCATTTACATAGGGAAAAAACATTGTCAAATGAATGTTGTAAACATAAACAATGCATATTATTATGTTATGAGACATATCCCCCACCCACCCACACATTCCCCGACCCACCCCCACACATCCACCACACACACATCTCCCCACCCACACACACCCCAGGCATACATATATACCCCCACCCACCCATTCCCACCCACACATCCCCCACATACACACATCTCCACTACCACACACCCACATCCCCCACATAGCCCCGACATTCACGAATTGGAAATATATATATGTAAAAAAAGTCGCTTAAAAGTCGACAGGGTCGACTTCATCGCACCGGGTTTTATCCCATATGGCTCGGTCTCTTTCCGCAGCAGCGGAAAGCGTCGCACATTAACTCGTAAACCGAAGGGTGCGGCCAGGAATCGAACCCACAACCTTCGGAGCACGAGTCAAACGGCTTGACCACTTCGCCACAGAGACTCCCATATATATATATATATATATATATATATATATATATATTATAATATATATATAGAGAGAGAGAGAGAGAGAGAGGAGAGAGAGAGAGAGAGAGAGAGAGCGAGAGAGGGCAGTGGCGTGCAGAGGGGGAGGTGCTAGGGGTGCGAAGGCCCCGGACACCCAGCCGGGAAGGGGGCATCCAGTTAGGGAGAGGGGGCAGCACAGTTCAGTCGGGGGGGGGGGGGATGAATTAGGTAAAGAAACGTTTAGGGGCATCCAATCAAGGGGTTGACCCCGGGCATCAAAGAACCTCTGCACACCACTTGGGGGGGGGGGGGGAGCGAGGCAGCTCTAAGAGTGCACGAGAGAGAACCATATTACCATGAATGCGCGTGTGCAGTTTGTCCTTGTCAGGTATTATGACTCGTACTTAACGACTACTGCACATGAGCAGAGAGAGAGAGAGAGAGAAAGAGAGAGAGAGAGAGAGAGAGAGAGAGAGAGAGAGAGAGAGAGAGAGAGAGAGAGAGAGAGATGTAATAAAACCTGTTCGCCCGTATTGATTTTACTAATAAATTCACAAACAATAATTTATGGTAATGTACCTCATCTGTCTTCTTGTACAAATAACATGTCACTAAACCTTTCACGTGGAACCGTCTCCATCATATACACGCAATCTCTCCCCCCCCCCCCCCCCCAACACACACCCGGTCACGCTTGAAAGACTAGACTGGAAACTTCAGGTGGTATTCTAGGTACCTCTTTCTGCAGGCAAAGAACTGATCCGACCTCACGTGTTGCGATGAACTCTCTTGGAATAGCTTGCTAGGGATGATCCGTTCGGGAATTTCAACCGTGATGTGTTTTCCAGACGAAATGTTCGACTAAACAACAGGTAAAATTGGAAATGGCAAGGAGAAAGTGACAAAGAAATGATGAAGTATTTTTCCAAAAGTAAAGATACTGGAAATGTAATTTCAGCAAATGGTGCTCGATATATGACTGTTTCTGTACTAATCATCATCATCATACTATTCATCATCTATCATACTATTCATCATCTATCATACTATTCATCATCATCATACTATTCATCATTATCATACTATTCATCATTTATCATACTATTCATCATTATCATACTATTCATCATTACCATATTATTCATCATCTATCATACTATTCATTATCTATCATACTATTCATTATCATCATAATATCATCATTATCATACAATTCATCATTATCATACTATTCATAATTATCATACTATTCATCATCATCATCATCATATTGTAGATGATTACTATTTGCAGATCGTTGCTCTTACAACAACTGGCTGAAAATGTGTTTCGATCTCATTCTAGTTATCCCGCCTCATGCATCCTCTTGACCAGGATGCTTGCGATGACCTGTGTCCATCTTCGTGCTGACTAACCCCCTGCCTCTTCTTCCGGGTACCAGAAGTCTGTTCTATCCAAGCAATTATGAAGTTTAATATCATCATCACGTGGCCCGGCTAGCTGGCGTAAACGTTCATATTTCTCCACATATCTCAGTCCTTGTTGTTCTGGATCAACTCTGTTCTTCCATGCCACCTTCTGAATCCATCCAGCTTCATTTCTCTTAGTCTGCCTCGGCCTCTTTTCCCATTGATCTTTCCAGTTGTCACGATGTTCTCTGGGTCCTCTCTTCTCATAATATTTAATATCGCCATAGTATTTCAGTTTCCGAAACACGATGCATTTTATCAGCCTGTTTTCTTGTATGTTAAGATCTTGTAGAATTTCAGTATTGTTCTTATTCTTACTTCATGGTATTCTTAGAACTGTCCTGAAGTAATTAAGTTCTAAAGTCCCGATTTTCTACTTTAGGGATTCAGAAATAGCCTATTAGTCACAAACGTATATGTGTTTCTTGCCTAATGTACTTCCAAGCATGATAAGCTTTCTCTGCTATAGGTTATAGCACATTTCCGGTCCAGCCGCTTTGTTATAATCGTACACTCGGATTCCACAACATAAGTGTCCAGTCCACAACATGGAAACAGATATATATGTATTCACTTATGGTCGTGTTCTAGTAAAGTTTAGTTTGCCGTCTACTTCTGATTTTTTGTTTGTTTGTTTGTTTGATTGTTTGTTTGTTTATTTTTGCGTGATTCGTTGATAGTATTTCACTGGTTTATACTTCTGCCATGTTCCCGTCCTTAGTTTCCTGTTCAGCACTTTGACTGAGCTTTCTATAGAAATTCCGTCCAGCCGTCTACCGCCGTCTTTACTACCCTACTCCTTCTGCCATCAGTCTCTTCTCCTCCCTTCGCGCAAACCATCTGCCTGACATGTAGGCCTCACCATCAATCTTTGACATTCGTTTTTGACTGTCATGTTGACTTCCTTGGAATTCCCTGAGTGGTAGCTTTGCCTTGCTGTCCACAGCCACGTGGATGTTGAATATGTCCTCACCTTTCATCAACCTTTTCACTAACACCTGAAGGTGCAGCTGGGATTTTCCTTTGATCGTGTCTTACGGCTCAGGTGGAATTTGTCAAACTCCGGTATTGTTCTATGCTCGTTTAGGACGCGGGCAGAACGATTGGAGTTCCAGGCCTCATGCGAAGGCACTGAGTTAAAAGTGTCACCGGCTTGAGTCGACCCAGGCCCGCAGGTGTACCATGATATTTCATATAATATAAAGGCGGTCGGGGTTGTACTGACCCCATTACCCATCGTAAACCCACACAGATGTGGGTCTAGTGCCATGTAACCAATAGACCCCACGTCACGAAAAGGGATCATGTTCTTTACGTTTCCCCCCAAAATGGCGCTAATCTGTATAGTGTTCATTCACGTCTGCTAATTAAAAACAAGTTACTTGTACGCTCTTTTATGAGACATCCCACTCAGCTCCAGCATTTATTGGATGTTTGCGATTTTCAAGGCAATGTTACGTATTTAAAATATAGTTTGTCTTTTTTTTTCTCTGAACAGCTGACGTTCATACCATTGTGAAAATCAGCGCCGATAAAACTGCTGCGATATTGTCTCCGTCTGACTTCTAAGTCTGGTATGTCAGGATTGTGAAAGCATGACCAACCAAAATATTCTTGTATTTCCTTCCTGGCTTTCCTGTGAGATCTATTAATACTAGGAGCTGTCACTACCTCGAAATGTGTTTTCTTCAAAAGGGCTACATAGAGCAAGCAAAAGTTGCATTTCAGAAAATGAAGTGTATCTTATGCAGTAAGTCACTATCATTGAATGTAAGAAAGAGAGAGAGAGATGGATTGCTAAACATAATCTGTTTTGCTGTATTGCAGTGAATCTTGGAATGTAAATGTGTAAATTAGGAAGAACTTGGAAGAAACAGAGATGTGGTTCCTGAGACGGAGGTTGCGAATTCCTCGGGCTGCCAGAGTAACTAACGACGACTGCCTGAAAGAGGCTAATGAAACTAGAACATTATATACAATAATAAGAAAGAGACAAACAGCTTTCTTTGGACATGAGATAAGAAGAGAGACATTTGAGAATATCGTGATGACTGGAAAGATCGAGGGGAAGAGATACAGAGGCCGACGAAGAGAAATTATATGGTATTGACTGAGACGGTAGAATGGAGGAATATCAGCAGCAGAGTTGATCCAGAACACCAAAGACCAAGATCTGTGGAGAGACATAAACGCCCAAGCCAGCTGGCATGGCACTTGGTGATGATAATGAATGTCCAGAATATTCTCCTTCTAAAAAGAAATGCATCTCCATTGCCGTCCGGTGATTCGCAATTCATCTCTCATTGTTGTGCATTCATATTTCAGTCGCTCGCCCTTCTAGTAACTTCGATTGACTACATTTCGTCAATATGTTATCTTCCCTCTTGTTCCGCTGCGTCTTCCTTGCTCCGCTATCTTCATCATTTTGTTTAATTGTTTTATCTTGCCTCGTTATCTTCAACTTCTTGGTTAGCTGTTTTCTCTTGCTCTGCAATCTTTAACTTTTCTGTTAGCTCTTGTTACGCTATCTTCAACTTTTCTGTTAGCTCGTTTCTCTTGCTCCGTTATCTGCAATTTTTTGGGTTAGCTCTTTTCTCTTGCTCCTCTATCTGCAAATTGTTGGTTAGCTGTTTTCTCTTTCTCTGCCTTTTTCAACATTCCTTTAGCTGTTTTCTCTGTCTCCGCCATCTTCAACTTTTCATTTAGCGGTTTTTCTCTTTCTCCGCCATCTTCAACATTCCTTCAGCTGTTTTCTCTTTCTCCGCCATCTTTAACTTTTCATTTAGCTGTTTTCTCTGTCTCCGCCATCTTTAATTTTTCATTTAGCTGTTTTCTCTGTCTCCGCCATCTTTAACTTTTCATTTAGCTGTTTTCTCTGTCTCCGCCATCTTTAACTTTTCATTTAGCTGTTTTTTCTGTCTCCGCCATCTTTAATTTTTCATTTAGCTGTTTTCTCTGTCTCCGCCATCTTTAACTTTTCATTTAGCTGTTTTCTCTTTCTCCGCTACCTTCAACTTTTCCTTCAGCTGTTTTCTCTTTCTCCGCCATCTTCAACTTTTCTTTTATCTGTTTTCGAACCCGATCAAGGGGAAACAAGTGCGGATGGTATCGGTGTGTGCAGGGGACATTACTCAACGCTGCCTAATGAGGCTTTTCAGGCTGGTCGTGTCTGGGAGCATCTTAAAAGTCAATAAAATGCCAGCCAGAGTTCTCACAAATACAACCAATTAGCAAGCTGCTGACAATTTTGTGTTGACCTGTTCAAATCTAGCAGACCAAGTATCTCGTCTGGGGTTTGTACTTAAATTTTGACTAGCTTGTTGACAAATAAATGTGATAGACAGACAGGATAGATGATAAAGATAACTTAGATATATGTAGAAACTGATCGACAGACAGATAGACAGACGGACAGTATAGATAAGACAGATAGATGCAGAAACTGATAGGCAGACTGATAGGATAGATAATATAGAATCTGAGAGACAGACATTTTAGCTTGGTAGGCGTATAGAA
Source organism: Cepaea nemoralis (assembly GCA_014155875.1). Taxonomy (NCBI): domain Eukaryota; kingdom Metazoa; phylum Mollusca; class Gastropoda; order Stylommatophora; family Helicidae; genus Cepaea; species Cepaea nemoralis. The sequence continues at coordinate 8,972 of JACEFZ010013164.1, forward strand.
AGATTGCTACCTTAGCTATATATATATATATATATATATATATATATATATATATTATATATATATATATATATATATATATATATATATATGTTAGATACAGATAAAAGTACTATGGAGAAAGAAATATGTGTTAATGAGGAAAGACTGGAGGTGGTGGAAAATTTCGAATATCTTGGGTCATTAATTACCACCAACGGTGACACAATAAAAGAAATTAAACGACGACTATCAATAACTCTTCAAAGACTAAAACTACTGAATAAATTATGGAGTGCGACAGATAGAACTACAAAATTTAGATTTTTAAAAGCATGAATCCTTCCCATTGCAATATACACCTGTGAGACCTGAACACTTTCTAAACAAAGCTGAACAGCGCATAAATGCTTTTGAATATAAATGTTATAGTCGAGTTCTAAAAATATATTGTGTAAAGTAAAGGACAAATGCATCCATACTTCAAGAGCTGAATATTGAAGAGGGTTGGCTATAAAAGACGATAAAACAAAGAAAATTGAAACATTTTGGTCACTTGAAACGTCATGAAAGTTTGCAGAGAACAATACTGGAGGGGTATGTGCCTAGGAAGAGAGGAAGAGGAAGGCCAAAGAGAAGATGGGTGCAGGATGTGGCGGATGATCTCCAGATGGGTGTATCGGACGTGGGACATCCTTGCTTATGTTCGAGAGGTTTTCGGGAAGGTTGTTGTTGTAGGAGCGAGGTTCTGCAAAGGACATGCTACTGAATGAATGAATGAATGAATGAATGAATGATGAATGAATAGTTTAGAGGTTATATGTGGTGGTAGAGGAAGCCGTATGATTAGTGGTGGTGGTAGTGGCGGCGGATGGAGGCGGCGGTGGTGGTGGTGGTGGGGGAGGGGGGGTGGGGGTGCTGGTGGTGGTGGTGGTGGTGGTGGTATTATTAATAGTAGTGGTAGTGATTATTATGGGGGTGACCCTTGCCGTGAAGTTGAACCGCGGTTAACGACTAATTAAATTCAGCCAGCTGGCGTGGGCGTTCATG
>JACEFZ010013164.1:15000-22263 GCA_014155875.1 Cepaea nemoralis
GTCAAACAGGCCATGGAGGTCGGTGGAATAGTCTTGCATTCTGTAGCCAGCGCTGCACAGCCAAGTCTTGCTGATTTAGTTGACACGGAGAGACTGATAACTGATCATGCAGGTCTCTAGTTCTTGTTATCTTGCGTGATAGCCTGGATTTTTGGTACTATTCTTGATACTACTACTACTACTACTACTACTACTACTACTACTACTACTACTACTACTACTACTACTACTACTACTACTACTACTACTACTACTACTTCTTCTTCTTCTTCTTCTTCTTCTTCTTCTTCTTCTTCTTCTTCTTCTTCTTCTTCTTCTTCTTCTTCTTCTTCTTCTTCTTCTTCTTCTTCTTCTTCTTCTTCTTCTTCTTCGTCTTTCTTCTTCTTCGTCTGAAATATTTGTTTTAGGACGTAGTTACATTGTTGTCCCTGTTTACAGCAGTGCTGCGATATTTGCGCCCTTTTGGCCAACACATCCGACTTCTTCAGGCACCATGAGACCCAGTTAACCTTCCTGAGTGCACATGCGTACGACAATAAAAGTTATGTAACACATAAACACTCTTTTCTCACTGTCATTGACAGCTGGTTATTTATGAGTATGTTTTCCATCCTGGAAAAGACTAGCTTTTGCCGTAAGAATATTTGTTCTAATCGCTACAAAGCATATTCATTCAGATTTTATGACCTGTTCTAAGATAATTGCACCGATTCGCCTGTTTAAGAATATCCCCATTTACTGGGATGTTATATTGTGGTATTTCTTTCTTCTTGGAAATAGACAAGGTAAATATACATTAATTATCAATGCGTGGGAATTGAACCATGACTCCAGAAAATAGAGATCTAACTTACATTGTTCGACCTTTTGCTCTGCTTCTAATAGTTTGTAAACTTCAATAATCAGTCCAATATTTACCAAACTCTATTTAGAGTAGTTGTTGTGGATAAGACTCTACCAGTTCAAATTGAGTAAAATCTTCTTTATCGTTGTAGTCTAAATTCATAAAAGAGACAACATTATAGACATATTTCAAGCGAACGAAAGAAGAAGAATCTTGTAGTCTTATATTTGTGTATAATTCCGCATGTTTCTTCTTATAGTACATGCCGTATGGCGTTGGTGATCATGTCTGTCACAGCCTTTTGTTTCGTGTACTACCAATCTTTTTATAGCCCATGCCGTACTAACAATCATCTTATAGTTCAGGCCATGTAGCGTTGGTGATCATCGCTGTCACAGGCCTACTATCTCGTGTACTGTCAATATTTTTATAGTCCATACAATCTGACTGGTAAATCATAAACTGTCAATACGTTCATACATCAATGGCAAACTACTGAACTTACAAACTGAATAGTAAACTTTGACAACGTTCATACATCAATGGCACACACAGATCGGATTTGTGAGGTAAGTATAAACATTTTTTTCCATTTCTCATTTTCTCTTCATTGCTTTCATTTTTTCATCCTTTTGTTCTTCTCGTCCTGTCGTCATCTTTTGATGTAGTCACAGGAGATCTACTTGATTACTATATGTTGTGTTTGTGAATGTGTTTGTTTGCTGATGAAGGCTAATCGCCGCAAAGTCCTGTATGTGTCGTAAATCTGTTATGTAAGGCTGCACTACTTTGTGCCATATTATATTGCTTACATCAATGGCAAACTACTATTGCTTACATCAATGGCAAACTACTGAACTTACAAACTGACTGGTAATTCACAAACTGTCAAAACGTTCATACATCAATGGCAAACTACTAAACCTACAAATTGACTAGTAAATCACAAACATTCAAACAATGATGAGGTTGATTGCGGCGTCCTGTCAAGGACATACACCTAACTTTAACAAGAAGAGATAAGCTAGTGAATCATCGAAGCTGTAGAGTCATCTGTAGTGATTGGTGGCGGCCTTAAGGCCGGGCACAAGTCCGTTTATTTGTCGTGAGCAAATGGCAGGCAGGGACAGGAGGATGGGGAAACGTAATTATATCTGAACTTGCTGATGCGTTGCCTGTGTCTGCTGTGTCGTATTTAATATTGGGGGACGCTTATTTATTGCGGAAGAGTGTGTGTGATGTGTGTGTGATGTGTGTGTGTGTGATGTGTGCGGAAGAGAGAAAGGGGATATGGGAGTTAGAGGGAGGGTGATAGGAAATAAACAAGTGTTGTTATGGTAAAGGTAGCCTTTATTAGGATGCGACAACATCATGACCAATAAAAAGCTGTTAACCAGAATACGAAACCGAGTATCGAAGTGGGTTGTAGAACCTATACTTTTATTCTCTCTCTCTTTCTCTTTGTCTGTCTCTCTGTGTGTGATTTGTGCGGAGAGAAAGAGAGCGAGAGAGTGAGAGTGAGAGAGAGAGAGTGAGTGAGAGAGATAGATAGATAGATAGATAGATAGAGAGAGAGAGAGAGAGAGAGGAGAGAGAGAGAGAGAGAGAGAGAGAGAGAGAGAGAGAGAGAGAGAGAGCGCGAAAATTGTTTGCGTGCTTATATGCTGTGGTCTCGTGTATATATTTGCTGATGAGGGTTAGTTGCCGCAATGTCCTTTGTTTTCCGTTATTGTGTTCTGTAAAGCTCCGTTACGTTGTTATTTTATGTTGTTTAGAGGATTCGTTGGCTGGTTCGATATAATAATTTTGTAGAGAACTGGTTGGCTTGTCGTATGAGATAATGTTTATGAGATAATGTTGTATGAGATAATGTTGTATGAGATCATGTTGTATGAGGTAATGTTGTATGAAATCATGTTGTAGAGAATTGGTTAGCTTATTCAATGAGATAATGTTGTATGAGATCATGTTTTATGAGATCATGCTGCATTAGATAATGATGCATGAGATAATTTTGTAGAGAATTGGTTGGCTTGTTGTATAAGATATTATTGTAGAGAATTGGTTGGCTGGGTGGATCGGATAATTCTGTAGAAAACGTATTGGTTAGTTGTATGAGATAATGTTTTAGAGAATTTGCTGGTTGGTTAGTTGGATCAGATGTTGCAGAGAATTGGTTTGCTTGTTGTATGAGATAATGTTGTCGAGAATTGGTTGATTGGCTGATTTGATCAGATTTTGTTGTATAGAATAGATTTGTTGGTTGGATTAGATATTATTATACAGAATTAGTTAGTTGATTTTATCAGATAATGTTGTATAGAATTGACTGGCTGATGTGTAAAAAATGTACTACATTCCCACTTGTTAGTAACCATACTGGTCGATGACGGTAGCCATTTCCTCTATAAAGAGATCCTCTACCTACCGTCGCGAACTTGAGACCACAACCAACAATTTAATTACCTGTCGGCTGCTCCCCAGCTCCATGTTCTGCTTGGGGGGGAGAAGAGGGGTGTTAAAGGTGCTCCACCTTACCAAATGTCCCCAAAAAACCCGCGGTCGTAAGGAGATATCCTTCCTCTCCTTGGGTAGTGAATGGATCACCCCAAAAAAGAGAAGTAGATTGTGAGCTTTACTAAAACACGACACAAGAACAAAAATTTGGGCGTTTCGGAATTCTCCTTGGGTAAGAGATGTCCATGCTCACCACACCATAACTTAGTAACTTTTGGCAATCTTTAGGAAGATACAGAACGGGGAAAGACATATATATATATATATATATATATATATATATATATATATATATATATATATATATATATATATATATATATAGACCTGATCAACACCTCATACATTGAATGGCCAACGACTCATACGATTGAAATCAACTCAAAACGACTTGCTTCCATACGGCCCGCGATGTATTTCGAACCTACGACTCTGTAGGTCGAAGGAATTGTGAAACTGCCTTTCACTACACCCCTACGCCACAATCGCCTACTCTGTATATTACAGTAAAATTGCGTTACTTGTATCCCTCTTTGGGGAGACGCCGCAACCTCCATCTGTACACTCTAAAACCCGCCTCGTCCAAAGCTTAGTCAAAGCAGTCCCATTTGGTCACGCTAATTTCTCCCAGCGTCCATCTCTCACACTCTAACACTCGCTCAAACTGACCTTCCGGTTGCGCTAATTTCTCCCGGCGTCCATCTGTTACACTCTAACACTCTGCAAACTGACCTTCCGGAAGGCCACTTTTATCATCCTTCTCCTCCCAGCCCCCTCTCGAAAGACAATACATCTTCGGACTTCAGGAGCTAATTGACTGACCGTTGGCAATAGATGTCTTTCGGTTTAGATTTTATACTGATTGACTGTGATCTGGTTATCTCCCCCTTTTTCATCCTTTGCATTCGCGAGCTGAACAATTTAAGTTGGAGAATACACCTGGGGCCATCATTTTAAGAAGGCAAATATCTCTTCTCCGGGTGTCTTTTCGTAGAGCTGGCACTGGCGATCATGTCCCTGCAGCACCGATCTACCATCTGATATTTTAATGAAACCGACATTACTTGTATCTGATATTTTAATGAAATCGACATTGCTTGTATCAGATATTTTATGAAACCGACGTTGCTTATATTTTGATCATCATCATCTTCCACTTTTGCTGTCAAGTTTCGTGAGGAAGAATAATTTGCGTTCCAGTGTCCTATGGGCAGCACTGGATGGTGTCATTTGTGATTGTAGAATGTATATGATGACGTCAATCTATTTTCTTTTCGGGCATTCTCTGGCTGTCGTAGCAGATCTTCTTTGATGTAGGGCCAGTGCTGGTAGTTGATGGTGTTGCATTCTAACGAGATGGCCACACCATGTGATCTTCTGTCTTTCAATAAATGTGCCACAAGTTTGTCTAAGATTTACTTTGGTAGCATAGGGGTGGTGTGAATATGCTATTTATTATCTGTCGTTTTGCGGACATGGGTATATTTGGGGTGTTTCAGCATCTGTGATAGTTGATATGTAAGAGTACTTGCTTTTTACATTTGTTTTGAATATTTATGTCCAATCTGCCATCTTCTGTGATCATACTTCCAAGATATAAATACCTGTAAAGATGGTGAATACTTATTTCTTCTTTCGTGGCATAGGTCTTAAACCAACGAGCTCCATGACGTCATATCCTTAGATATCCCATGTAGGTCCGTCTGTGTCTTCTTCTTCTTCTTCAGCGTTCCGAGCCATTGAGGTTCTTTGCTGCAGACACAATCCGTCTCCATTCGTCTCTCTCGTTGACCTGTGTCTGCCCTATATTATTAATGTCTGTCTCTTCCTCATGTTTCCGTGTGGTTTTAGGTTTTCCTCTATTTCTTTTACCCATCGCATCCCACACAAAGCTCCTTCTAATAATAATTTTATCAGGTTTTCTCAATGTATATCCTATCCAGTGTCATCGTCTTTTCTTTACTTCTTGATTCACTGATATGTGGTTATCTCTCTCCACATTGATAATTCTGCCATCCAATTTTAGTCCTTATATTTTACCTGAATGCCAATTAATGAATATTTGCAGTTTCTACGTATTGATGCTAAATTATTGTTCATTTATTCGCTTCATATGATCTATAACTCTGTAGTATTCACCTGACGAGATGCAGCAAAATATGCCAGACAATAAATTCATTCATTCATTCATTCATTCATTCATTTATTCAGTAGCATGTCCCTTTCAGAACCTCACTCTCGTAACAACCTTCCGGAAAACTTCTCGGTCATAAGCAAAATGTCCCGCGTCCACTACATCTGGAGATCATCCGCTACATCCGGCACCATCTTCTCTTAGGACTTCCGATTCCTCTTTTCCCGGGCATATACCCCTCCATTATTGTTCTCTAAACTTTCATGACGTTTCAAGTGACCATAATATTTCACCTGTCTTCGTTTAATCGTCTTTAGCAGCCAACCTTCTTTAATATTCAGATCTTATCGTATGAATGCATTTGTTATTTTCCATATCCAAGATATTCTTAGAACTCTTCGATAACATTTATATTCAAAGGCATTTATACGCTGTTCAGCTTGTTTAGTAGGCAATAAATAGTGCAACATAATGTTTGTGGTTTCTGTGTTTAGATACTGACCACATCCCTATCGAATGATCACAGGTCAATAAAAATATGAATCTTTGTTGCGTATCGTTTACACGACGTCGCAATCAACCCCAGCATTTTTGCTGTTTGCGATTTCCTGTTACGTGTTTACATTCAGTAGTTTTCTATTGCTTTCTTAACTGCACTCATACCTTTATATGAAAAACAACGCAAGGCGTTGTGCTTCCAAATCGCCCTGCACTCCGTTTTGAACGCGGTATGCGGGTTTGCGATTTGAAGGAGTGTAAAGGGCTTTTTACCTATTTACATACAACCAGCAGCTGAAAGAACTCATTAACGCGAGGACAGAAGTGTTTTCATACTTATCAACACCTCTCTTAAGTTAAACATTCGGTAAAGATAATGGACCGAACGACCCCACCTTGTTGCCGGCATGGACCCCTGTCCCCGCCATGGGGTCTGCGGTGGTGTAGTGGGTAGGGCGCTTACCTATCTGTTCGCGGGCTTGTGTTCCAATTCCCTTTGCGTCGAATACTTTTTTCATTCATTTTGGTTTTCAGGTAGACCTGTGGGTGCGTGTTGGGTGTGTTTTATGTGTGCTCGTGTGTGTATGTTGTATGTGTGTGTTGTGTGTATTTGTGTGTCTGCGTTGTGTGTGTGTGTGTGTGTGTTGTGTGTGTAGTCTGTTTAGTCTATCTGTCTGTATAGTTAGGTAGGTGCGCATGTATGTATGTATATGGGTAGGTAGGTGTTTAAGTTTGTAGGTATATATCTAGGTAGGTAAATAGGTAGGTAGGTAGGTAGATAGGTAGGAAGGAAGGAATATAGGTAGGTAGGTAGGTAGGTTGGCAGGCAGGCAGGCAGGCAGGCATGTAGGTAGGTAGGTAAGTAGGTAGGTATGTAGGTAGGTAGGCAGGCAGGCAGGCATCTAGGTATGTAGGTAAAATAGGGGATGGGGGGAAGGTAGGTAGGTAGGGAGGTGGGGAGGTAGGTAGGTAAAGGGAGGTAGGTAGGTAGGGAGGTAATTTAAGGGTATTATTAAAGTACATTTTTTCTTAATGACTGGGGATTAAAAAAATATTGCCGTTCGAGTTTTGTATTTACCTTTTATGTTGCATGAGTTTACAGAGGGTGAATACAAATTTGGAACGGCAAAATTTCAAAAAACCCCACAGTCATTAAAAGTACACCCTATATGTACATATTGGTTTCATGCCTTATTCTTACATGCGTGCATGCATGCATGCGTGCCTACCGGCCCTATAGGAAAGAAAAAAATGGTTTGATAGTTAAATG
>JACEFZ010013165.1:0-34824 GCA_014155875.1 Cepaea nemoralis
ACGGCTTTCTCTTCTTGTGATATTTGCTGTAGAAGTGCTGTGGTCTTCAGTTTTTGGTTGATGGTGACCACTACTCCATCAGGTGTCTTGCGCAGCTGGCCGATGCTGTTTCTTCCCAGCTCGTTTTCCAACAGACTGATTATCTTGTCTGTTGGTAGCTCCGTCAGTTTAGCTTCTCCCACGCTTGTCTGCTTCAGTAGTTATCTTGCCGGTGAAGTCTATAGTAGTATCTGTTGTTTCCTCCTGTGTGGAGGTCTCTGGTATATTGGGCTGCATCTCCTTGGTGTTGATAGTTTCCCGGCCGTTGCTGGCTGTAGTTATGGTTTCTGCGACGGGAACGGTTTCAGCTGATGTCGGAGCAGGACTGCTGCTGTTTGAAGAAACGAGCACAGCAGTCGCAGCAGTCTTCTTCTCCTCTCCATTTTTCTTCCCGGCTGCATAAAGCGCATGTCTCTGCGCGGCACTTTTAACGCGAGGCATCCTCTGCGTTAACCGATAAAGCGACTTGATCTCGATAGCGCGTCGAGTCGACTGATCCGCCTGTGATCTGGCATGCGAGTCAAGTGACCAGCCCAGCGAATCTGATTCTTCATCGGTAGAGTGAGTGTGGATACTGGGAATGGACGCTCTTTCCAGGACTTCAGTGTCTGGAATCTTGTCTTGCCAATTAATCTTCAGTAGCTTCCTTAAGCAGACTGTGTGGAAGTGGTTTAATTTCCTAGCGTGTCGCTGATAAACAGTCCAGGTTTCACAAGCATATAGCAGTGTGGATAATACAACTGCTTTGTAGACTTTTAGCTTTGTTTGCAGGCTTATTCCAGTTCTGTCCAGTTAGTTAGTTAGACGATAGACCATCCTCATTGGACATCGAACCATTCAGTCCATAATTGCTCCGATCTCCCTCCTCGGCAAATCCCGCAGCGTGTAGCGGCTAACGACACCAGTTCTGTGTTGGTTTATCAATCTTCTTTGGCTTTCTGCGTAGTGTTCTTGTTTGGCCACCCCTCTTAATTTGCTGTTCTCGCAGTCTGAGCATGATTGTAGATTCTTCTTCTTCTTCGTTCATCCGGAGTTTTTTTTTCGGATGTGATTGCGTTGTGCCTGTTTACAGCAGAGCTGCGTTCTTGCGCCGTTAGGCCGACACATCCGACTTCTGCAGGCATTTGTTGACCGGGTTAACCTTCCCGGGGGATTGTAGATTCACAGTCATCACTTGGTTCTCGCAAAAGTCTTACTTCTCGTAGAGCATTAAGAATGTCAGCCTGGTCCATGGCGCGCCCGCCCTCCACAGTAGCCTTACCTGCGAGCATGTCATCCCGCTCATTTCCTTGTACTCCCTCATGCCCCTGGCACGAAGATGAAACTAATCTTTGCCAGCCGAGACCGCTCCAGAGACAGCAACCACTCTCTTCGGATCCACTCCATCTTTATCCTCTTGAGCATGCTCACTGAGTCGCCAAGGAAACATGCCGTAGTGAATGTCTGTGTCTCGAGCCATGTTATTGCTTTCTTACTGCCATGACTTCCATAGTCAGGCAACTTGTGGTCTCAACAAAAGCACCAGAGTCCTTGGTATACTGTATCTGACTCACAATAAACGATTGCTCAAAGATAGTGAGGCGTTTGAGATCCCGTCCTGTTGAATGGAAGTGGTGGATGTCATGTCACAGCGGCGTTTATCTGGCTGTAGAACAAAAAGCATACACACACACACACATAAGTGCGTGTGTGTGTGTGTGCGCGCGCGTGTGTATTGGGTGTGTGTGTGATTGTAACACACAGAGCATGCTGAAAAGGGTGAAGACAAACATGTCTCATGCAGAACCACAAAAAAATTCAGGGATATCGAATTATAACCATGCAGAATACAGTAGGCAAGCTGCTGGAGAAGGTAATTGCCAGGAAAATATCAAGCCAACTAGAGAGGCAAGGTGTTTTCCCACCTACCCTGGGTTAGTACCGTCCAAAAAGAGAAACCTGGACCAATGCAGCAGTCTTTGCCCATGATGTCTATGAAGGTTTCCACTCAGGCACTGAAACTGTTGCTGCAGCGATTGATCTTGAGGACGCATACAACAGAGTACCACTGGATTTTTTAATGTTTCAGCTTCTTGAACTAAACGTAAGTCCATTCCTCCTTAGTTGGATCGCTGCAGCCCTCTTCCAACGGAAAGTAGTTTTTAGATGTAGCAGTTGGACTTCGGAACCAACAACAATATATCCTGGCCTACCACAGGGATCACCATTATCTCCGGTACTGTTCAACGCCTACACAGTGAGAATCACCAGTGAGCAGATCACTGGACCTGGCAGGACATTGTCATATGCCGATGATGTTTTAGTGTATCGTCAGGGTAAGGATAGAGAGGAGGTTGCTGTGGAACTACAAACCGAACTCAATCGCATAAGTACTTGGTGTGATGAAGCTGGGGCAATGGTCAACCCAACAAAGGCAACAGTGACTTGGTTCTCGTTGAATAATCATATTGTCAACAATCCAACACCAACTGTAATGCTGTGTTCAGAGACGGTGGAAAGAACGCAGGCAATGAATTACCTGGGGATACGGTTTGATCGAAGCCTTGCTTATAATGTGCACATAGACCAGGTGATAACAAAGGCCAAGCGGGGCTTGGCAGCGATGCGGGTGATGGCGGCAGCAAACTGTGAGCAGCGCCATCTATGTCTTCTGTACGAGGGGCTGGTCATGTCTGTTTTGGAGTATGCAATGGCAATCCTGACTCTCAGCCATAAGCAGATAGAAAGGATGGAAAGGATACAGAATGAAGCTATGCGCATTATTCTTGGATGTACAAGAGATACAGCATGCAGGGCGATGCGCTACCTTCTTGATTTTCCAACCATTGAAGAGAGAATGCAAGTTTGCAGGGCACGCGCCTACCTCAGAATTAACGCAAACACACAGCATCCACTGCATAGTGAAATTAGGAAGGTGAAGGGCAGCAGGTTAAAAAGAGGACGGTCGTGGATGGGTCAAGCCGAAGACATTCTTCAACAGGTGTGTTCACTTGAGGACTTAGAACCTGGCGAGGAGTGGGTGCAAGTGCCAACAGACTTCTGCACATCCTTTTCAGTTTGCATCCAACTAGATAGAAAATGCAGACAAGAAAATCCGGCTGCTGTGGAGGCTGAAGTACAAGCGTTGATTTTCGAGAATTCGCTAGACAGTGACGCGGTCATCTACACAGATGGGTCGGTCGTCCGACATGTGAGAAGCTCATGGGCCTTTACAGCTCGGGCCGGAGGGAGAATTGTGAAGGAGGACTCTGGTGCTTTCACTGAAACCACAAGTAGCCTGACCATGGAAGTCATGGCAGTAAGTAAAGCAATAACATGGCTCGAGACACAGACATTCACTAGGGCTTGTTTCCTTAGCGACTCAATGAACATGATCAAGAGGATAGAGGAGGGGTCGATCCGAAGAGAATGGTTGCTGCCTCTGGAGCGGTCTCGGCTGGCAAAGATTAGTTTCATCTTCGTGCCAGGGCATGCGGGAGTACAAGGAAATGAGCGGGCTGACAAGCTCGCAGGTGAGGCTACTGTTGAGGGCGGACGCGCCATGGACCAGGCTGACATTCTGAATGCTCTACGAGAAGTGAGACTTTTGCAAGAACCAAGTGATGACTGTGAATCTACAACAATGGCCAGACTGCGAGAGCAGCAAATTAAAAGAGGGGTGGCCAAACAAGAACACTACGCAGGAAGCCAAAGAAGATTGATAAACCAACACAGAACTGGCGTCGTTAGCCGCTACACGCTGCGGGATTTGCTGAGGAGGGGATCCGAGCACTTATGGACTGAATGGTCCGATGTGCAACGAGGATGATCTGTCGACTAACTGACTAACTAACTAACTAATGTCTCATGCAGAGTGGCAGGCTTCAATTTAAATATGAAAAATGTTGGCTCTTTTCAAGAGGATATGCTGGTGGTGTGGGAAATGAGCATGCAGACAGATTGGCTGGGTCTGCATCGTAGGGCGGAGTATTGGTGCGTGCTAAGGCAGAGGTAGCCAGGGTCCTTTGGTATCACGTGTATAGTGTTGAGAAACAGATAAATCGTCATAGTCTAGAGAAGATGATTGGGCAGGGAGAGACCAGGGGCATTGAACGACACTCAAGGGCCAAACGGATAGATAATCAGACTACAGTTGGTACTATTACTACTGGGACTCTTCACTGGCTGTTTTCCTGGGGACGGAGCATGTATGAGAATGTCTCGAGTGCCGTGACGTTGATTCTCAACTCAACTCAACTCAGTTACTGTGGCAGTCCAACGTATTCGTAACATTTGTGGAAGAAACCACATCTTCTTTGCTTGCAACCTCTTGTTAATTTATTTGTTCCACGATTCACTACTACACAACAAAACAGGTTCGATATAACATGTAATACTCTCTTTTTGACATTCAACGAAAATGAATTATTAAATCAAATACGTTTAATCTCCAGAAATGCAATTTTTGCTAGGTCAATTCTTGCCGTCTCCCTGGCCCAGAGGTTAGCGACTTTCTTCGTAATTCCGTTTATCCACGTGAGCAAACGCAGCTGCGCGAGAATCGGTAGCGGTTCTCGCCGCGCCCGTTACTTACGGGATATGAGAGGCGGCCGCTCAGAAAGTAATGGCAAACTACTGAGCGTAATCTTGCAAAAAAATCAACAACAGCGGTAAAATGCTGGTGTTAACAGCGATGTCCTGTAATAGGATATGCGAAACAACAATTCTGCTCTTAATCGCTTTCACACATCATCGTTCATCTCATGTTACGATTACACCCTAGGTGTCTGAATTTATTGACTTGGTTAAGCATTTATCTTTCTATTGTAATATAACATTTTGGTGTTATCTTTTTCTTTATTATAACCATTGTTTATATTTTCTTGATATTCTAAGCAAGTCCTTTTGTGACCCCCCCCATTACTACAAGATTTACCCGTTGTTGCCAACTCATAATGTTTTCAGCCATTAGTACCGTGTCATTTGCACCAAGCATATTGTTTATGTTATAACCCCCAGTTCGTTTTCCTGGTCTATTTTTGATCTCAGTATTATGTCACTAGAGAGAGAGAGCGAGCGAGAGAGAGAGAGAGAGAGAGAGAGAGAGAGAGAGAGAGAGAGAGAGAGAGAGAGAGAGAGAGAGAGAGAGAGATGGAGAAAGAGAGCGAGAGTGTGGGAGAGACAGAGTGAGAAAGGGAAATCCGGTGACAAAAATACATCCTTGTCTTACCTTTCTCTCTCTCTCTCTCTCTCTCTCTCTCTCTCTCTCTCTCTCTCTCTCTCTCTCTCTCTCTCTCTCTCTTGTAGAAGGAAGTGTTCAGGTTCAGTTCAACTCCCAACCTGTCTGCTTGTTATAATTGGTGTCTTTATGGTGTTTTCATTTATGCACCTGCTTGCGGAAATAGAGTTGACTATATCACTTCCTCCTGTCTTACTCCTTGCTTTATCTATTTATAGCTTTAGTGCTCAATTTAACTGGTTTTAACATTTTCCAGTAAATATATTAAAATATTATGATTAAATATGTCAAAACAACATATTCCCTTGGTGAATGTAAACACAGAAGCCACAATAAATATGTTGCACGATTTATTGTCTGCCATATTTCGCCCCATCTCTTCAGGCACATACTGCAGTTTTAATCTTTCTCAACAATTTTCATTGAAATAGTGTTTTTTTTTTTTTAATGACTGTGGGGTTTTTGAAAATATTGCCGTTCCAAGTTTTATATTTACCTTTTATGTTGCTGAGGGTGGGTACAAAACTTGGAACGGCAATATTTTCAAAGATCTCAGAATCATTAAAATACACCCTATGCTTTATATTAACCGCCCACCCAAGCCCGCCACACCACACGACAACCGTGCTAAAGTTAATGATACATTTAGATACCAGATTTCCGATGAAAGAAAAAAGTGATTCTTCTTCTTCTTCTTCTTCTTCTTCTTCTTCTTCTTCTTCTTCTTCTTCTTCTTCTTCTTCTTCTTCTTCTTCTTCTTCTTCTTCTTCTTCTTCTTCTTCTTCTTCTTCTTCTTCTTCTTCTTCTTCTTCTTCTTCTGCGTTCATCCGGATTTTTTTTCCGGATGTGACTGCGTTGTGCCTGTTTACAGCAGAGCTGCGTTCTTGCGCCGTTAGGCCGACACATCCGACTTCTGCGGGCATTTGTTGACCGGATTAACCTTCCCGGGAAAAAAGTGATTGATAATCTTGCCTAGCGACACGGAATGATTGCCTATGCATTAATTAATTAAGTGACATGGGATGCTTAATCGTCTTAAGCGTCTTCACGTAACTGCCAATGGCTTACATACAGTAGTTTTCCAAATTACAACTCCCTTTAATTTGATATATAATACAACTTGTTTGCTACCATATTAACAACTTGTAAATCATGCTTGTGAGACACCACTACTTCCCATTTTTGCCATTAATTTTTGTTAGGTTAAAACCTAGTTTTTGTTTATCTCCGAATCTGTTAATAAAATAAACGGAGGTCAAAATGATCGAATGGATAAGAACGCGTGTTCTTAAACATCCGGTGTGCTGATGCCGAGGTAAGGGGTTCAACCCCTACACCGACAGTTGGACTAAAATATTGACCTATCGTCCTTCACTTTGGGACGTAAATTACAAGTACCTCTGAAGTAGGAGTGGGTTCGTCTGATGGCTAGGAACACTTTTAATAGTGAAAGCTAATCCACACGCAAAATTCAGCCCAGCACTACTAGAAGTTTGAATAACGAAGACGCAAACAATAGATTGCACGATTTATTGCCTGGCATATTTCGCTGCATCTCTTCAGGTACATACATATATGGACAAGGGGGAGGTGGTCGTGCGCTTGTGGGACCAGGTGGAGAAGGCGGAGAACCCAAATGTGGAAAGAATGAGATTGCGGGGGATCGGCAGGGGTTCCGGAAAAATCTCAAAACTGAGAGGGAAGACCAAGAGAACATTTAATCAGATAACGGTGGGAACGATTAGTAGTAAGACTCTTCGCTGGCTGTTGAACGAGGGCACTGAGCACGTATGGGAATGTCCTGAGTGCAGTGATGTCGGTTCTTAACTCAACTCAACTCACAAAACATAAAGTAAAATAACTAGATAAATCCTTCAAGCTGAAATATACACATGTTCGCACAGTAATGTCAATTGTCTACCACGGTAATTTTAAACTATCATGTCTTTCTGTTTGCACAAATGGCATATGTAGATTAATCATTATGGCTTCTGCAAACTTTAACAAGCTAATATATTGTGTGTAAAACAACACGCGAAAAGCACTGTCTCTATACTATCAATCACACGGCCGCTTTCCAACACATGCCTAGCAATCGATGAAGCGGGAAGTTTCCGGTGTGTCGGCCTTCCTAGGCTCCAATCGCCTGTGTGTAGTATCTTGTCAATCAAATTAGGTATGTGTTCAGTAACTCTGTTGTTCAACTTGCGCTATGTTCTGTCGATGTAGGTAGATTGGCACCTGCATGTGAATTGGTAAATCAATTGGATTTGGCATACAGAGGAAAAGGTTCTTTTACTGCTAGGGTGGGAATAGGTGTGGTTCTGTAACTAATCACTGGAGTTGCATAGAAGTTGTATATGGACTACGTTTGAGTTCAAAGCCAGCGAGCGCACAAAAACAAACAAACAAAAACAAACAAACAAACAGCTGAACAGAGCCGTGCAAACAACGCATTCGCCCACGCCAGACGGACAGACTGAAATAATTAACCCGGAAGTGACCCCGAGGTCAGCCACCTGATTCACGTCTGCTTACCCACAACCAGAAATATGAGCCACTTGTTGGACGGCGCGGACAAAGTCGCTCCCTGTGTTTAGATAAAGTTTGTTTAGTAATTTGTTTGTATCAGACGTGTGAGTTGGGCTTCTCTTAAATTGTGATAAATGTGTATGTTCTGAAGTCGCGCGGAGTTCAGGAAAGAGGTAATTTGTTTCTTTAATGGAATTTATTTTGGTAAATTGTTGAGAGAGCGTGATGCGAAAGTTAAGAGTTAAGTCAAGTGTTTATATTATATAACTTGATCATGTGATGATCAGCACACACAGTCGGCGCTAATTATAATTTAATTAAGTCGTATCGTGATCAGCTGTTGGTGGAACCAAGATTAGGGCAGTGCCCGCTGTAAATAAACTTCGGGAGGGATTCTGTAGGCGATGGTATACGCCTGTGAGACCTCGACACTTACTAAACAAGCTGAACGCCATAAATGCCTTTGAATATATATGTTAATTGTTATAGAAGACGAGTTCTAAGAATATCTTGGCTTGGGTAAACTTTAACTGTAAAGAAAAGAACAAATACATCCATACTTCAAGCGCTGAATATTCAAGAAGGTTGGCTATTAAAGATGATAAAATAAAGAAAGTTGAAATATTTTGGTCACTTGAAATGTCACGAAAGTTTGGAGAGAACAATATTGGAGGGATATCTTATTACTTATTTATACTATATACTATATACTATATATATATGATTATATGCCTGGGAAGAGGGGAAGAGGTAGGCCAAAGAGAAGATGGGTGCAGGATGTGGTGGATGATCTCCAGATGGGTGTATCGGACGCGGGACATCTTGCTTATGATCAAGAGGTTTTCCGGAAGGTTATTATGGGAGCGAGGTTCTGTAAAGGACATGCTAATGAATGAATGAATAGCACGTTTGATATTCACATAATATTAAAATGTAAATGAAAACAAAAACGAAGTCAAGTTAGTTATAATATAAAACAAAAACAAAGGGATATTATTTTACTACTACTACTACTACTACTACTACTACTACTACTACTACTACTACTACTACTACTACTACTACTACTAACTACTACTACTACTAGTAACTACACCACTACTACTAACTATTCTACTACTACAACTAATACTACGATTATTATTATCTTCTAGTATTATCTATATTTCTAAGAAAATTACTAGACTCAACCTACTGACTTACATTAGCCTAGTGACTTTGCAATTTATTAATGACTAGTCAAACTGTTTTACTCAGTCACAATCGATTGTTGGTGCTTTCATCAAAGCATAAACTAATGAGTGAGTTGCATGGCCTTTACAGGACATCACAATCAACCCCATCATATTTTTTGCTATTTGTGATTATCTAGGCAGATTTTACATTCAGTAGTTTGCCATTGATTTTTGAACAACCAAGCTCATACCATCAAAATCAAGGTTGTCAATGTCTGCTTCCAAATCATCTGGGGCTGACTTCGAACCTAGCGAGTGAGTAGTTACCGAATTCATGTTGACCATTTTTACTTCCTAGAACACTTTCTAGTACCCATTTTTTTGGGTGCTTTCTTGCCTTGAACTCAAGCGTAGTCCGCACACACTACTTCTAGCAGCACTAGACTGAATTTTGTGTGTGGATTAGCTTTCCCTATTACCATTGTCCCTCACCATCAGGTGAACCCACTCCAACTTCAGAGGTACTTGTAATATACGTGCTCAAGTCAGGGGTGGGAAGTCAACATTTTTTAGTCCAACTAACCGGGGTATAGGGGTTGAACCCCCTAGCTCAGCATCAGCACACCTTATGTTTAATGCTCTTATCCATTTGGCCAAGCTGACCTCCAGTACACATTTTAAACTGGGTCAACACAGGAGCCTGGCGTAAGAAAAACAATCCCAGCTTCGATAGGGATTCAAACACATGACCACCAGGTGGCATGCAAATGTGGTGCCCCTATGATTACATGACTTTTATTAATTAGGCATCATTATCATCATGATGTGCCATGACAATAAGCATGGGAGGGGCATGCTTCACCATCTCAAAATGCTATGGACACATTTCCTCCAACATACCGCTAATGACGACAACTGAAGTATTTACTCATCTCCGTAATCTAAAAAACAATAACTCATCAGGACTAGATGGAATTAGTAGTCGGATCCTTCGCCATGCTGCACCGGCGATCTGCGAGTCACTAACTTTTATATATAATCAATGTATAACCAGAGGTCACTTCCCATCAGCCTTTAAAATTGCTAAAGTGTATCCTCATTTAAAAGCTGGTCCTCTAGATGATCGTCTCATGAGTAATTATAGACCAATTTCCATATTATCCTCATTATCCAAACCGCTAGAAAAGCACATCCACAAAACAACACTAGATCACTTAGTTCGCCATAAACTGATAGTTGACAGTCAGTCAGGATTTCGGCCAAAATATTCTTGCCATACGGCACTAACAAACATGATAGAAAACTGGCATCAAAATATTAACAACAATACTCTATGTGGAGCGGTGTTTATAGACTTTAGGAAAGCATTCGATATGATAGATCATACTATTCTAATTAAAAAACTAGAAACAATGAAAGTAAGTTTTAATATAGTGACATTAATAAAATCATTCTTATTAGACAGAAAGCAAGTAGTATCACACAATAAAGTTTTATCTCAAGCCATTACCATTAATATTGGAGTACCTCAGGGGTCTATTCTTGGCCCTCTATTATTTGCCATTTATATAAATGATCTTCCATTAAATCTGTCGTCGTCCTGCGATCTATTTGCTGATGACTGCACAGTATATACGAACGCTGTTGATCGTAATGTGCTAGAATTATCCTTGCAACAGGAAATAAATAGTGTAGTTAACTGGAGTCATGCAAACCGCATGCAAATTAACATTACTAAAACAAAGTCTATGTTAATAGGAACCAGGCAAAGACTTCACACTCTAAACTCGCAGAGAACTCTTCAGCTGCACATTGGCAGCACGCCTGTAGAAAGTGTCACCGAGCACAAGACACTGGGTGTTATCATAGATCAAAATCTAACTTTTAACTCACATGTTCATGCTCTAGTTAAACAAATAGCCAAAAAAGTATACCAACTTGCCAAAATTAAAAATTTCCTTGACGAAAACACAAGAAAGATATTCTATACTTCTCATATACAAACACATATTGATTACTGCTCCACAGTCTGGGATGGATGCTCCAAATCAATAACAAAATGCCTATATTCACTCCAGAAAAGGGCAGTGCGTTTAATTAATGGTGAAAAGCTTACCGACATTCTAACCTATATAAACGTCTCCGGTTACTGCCACTCCACAAGCGCCTGCTTTTAATAAGACCAAACTATTCACAAAATCCTATTTCAAAATGCTCCAAGCTACCTTTGGCCATTGTTTAAATATAACGCTAGACATAGCGAACGACTAAATATGCTTCATGTCCCTAAACCTAGGATAGACTTATATAAAACAAGCTTATCATACTCTGCCGCTCAGTTGTGGAACAATCTTCCACAAGAAATCAAAGACACCAACCAATCATGATTCATACATTCACAACCTGTTTGAACACTACCTTAGTACAGACTACATGCCCCCATAACAAATAACACAAAAAAGACAATAATGGTAACTTATCTCAAACGACAACTAGCCAAAAAACTTCCCTTATGTATGGCACGTTACAACCCTCCTTAGGTATTTATAATGCCCATGTTAAACACTGCCTCAGTGAGTCATTTGTTATTGATTATTTTTCATGCGTTTTAATGTTCTTTTGTTGTCAAAAGTTACTTCATAAGTGATGTTGAATGAAAGAATGTATGAGAGGAAATAGAGAAGAAGGGCAGAATGTCAGACGGGCCTGCGTGCCCAATTCTTAACCCTTTGAAAATAAAGACTTATTATTATTATTATTATTATTATTATTATATCTCACACGATCACCATCTCACACGATCACCAGTTCACCATCTCACACAATCACCAGTTCACCATCTCACACGATCACCAGTCCACCATCTCACACGATCACCAGTCCACCATCTCACACGATCACCAGTCGTGGATCAGGTCTGTGGTTTTGTTCCAGTTATGCCATGTGGCCAAGCATCCATGTGTTACCTTCTCTTCTTCTTCTTGCTGTTTTTTTTTCCATCAAGTTTGCCAGGTGTTACTAAGTTTTCAATTGTATTTCACTTCTTAATATGCCCCCAAAATCTTGACTGTCTATGTCTAATTTCTGTAATCAGTTTACAGTTTTAATCTGTTAATTTAAAGACTGCCTAATTGGTTTTTCTGTCTGTCCTTTTTATTCTGTGGATTTCCCCCAGAAACCACATTTTCACAGTTTATCAGGTCACCTGATTATCACTCGTCACATGCATATGACAGTATAGATACTAGAAAGACATTAACTCTTCTTACTGCAGTTGACAGCTCTTTGTTGGTGAGCATGCTTTCCATCTGGTAAAAGGCTAATTTTGCTATGGCACTTCTTGTTAAGGTATCTTCCATGAGATGTTATATTGTTATAACTGTTCAAGATA
Organism: Cepaea nemoralis; assembly: GCA_014155875.1. Lineage (NCBI taxonomy): Eukaryota > Metazoa > Mollusca > Gastropoda > Stylommatophora > Helicidae > Cepaea > Cepaea nemoralis. The sequence goes on from JACEFZ010013165.1 coordinate 12,356, forward strand.
GCTAGTGTACCAATTAATCTGTTTAAGGGACAATTCTGTCTCATAGTACAGGGGTTGGCAAACTACGGGCCGCATGTGGCCCGGCAACTGATATTATGTGGCCCTCGAGGGCTTTTAGAAATAAAAAATTTTACTTCGTTTTTAAGTTTTGTTGAATTTTACAGAATTTCATTTACCGTTATGATTGTTTTAACATTTTTGATAAATTTTCTTTCTAATTTTATATTATTTTAAACAGTCCTTGACCTTCATAATGTAATGCTAATAACCATTAAATAATTCTAATTACTTATTGTGATAGGCTGCTGTAAACAAAATTGACATAATATATATGACGCCCCCCCCCCCCCCCCCCCCCCCCCCCCAATAGCTTTACATTTGTCAATGTGGTCCTACATACAAAAAGTTTGCCCTCCCCTGTCATAGATGATACTATAAGTACTAAATAAATCTCATGAGAATTATTGTTTGGCCGACATTATGCTACCAGTGTCAAACATGGACACTTCCTGCAAATTCATAACAACAGAGATGAGATGCCTTAGCAGAGCTGCTGGAGTAACTATGAGAGATAGAATTTTTTTTTCAGCATATCCTTTGCAGGACATCGCTGTCAACACCAGCATTTTATTGCTGTTGTTGATTTCGTGGCAAGATTAAGCTCTGTAGTTTGCCATTGCTTTCTGAGAGGCCGACTCACTTATCCCGTAAGTCACCAATGCGGCGAGAACCGCTACCAATTCTCGCGCGCTGCGTGACCCTGCGTGGATAAACAGGATTATGGAGAAAGTCGTTTAATTCCTAGGCCAGTGAGACCGGCTAGAGATAGAATTAGGAATGAAGAAATCAGAGGAAGACTAGATCTGAAACCAGTCATGCACTTCATTAAGGAACAGATTATGGATACACAGCAAGAGGAAGTCCACGTAAAAGATGGGGTGATGGTATCAAAAACAGTCTTAGAAAAATAAATACCAGCTTACAAAGAACCTTAGAAAAATAAATACCAGCTTACAAAGAACCTTAGAAAATAAATACCAGCTTACAAAGAACCTTAAAAAAATTAAATACCAGCTTAAAAAGAACCTTAAAAAAATAATACCAGCTTACAAAGAACCTTAGAAAAAATAAATACCAGCTTACAAAGAACCTTAGAAAAAAAAATACCAGCTTACAAAGAACCTTAGAAAATAAATACCAGCTTACAAAGAACCTTAGAAAAATAAATACCAGCTTACAAAGAACCTTAGAAAAATAAATACCAGCTTACAAAGAACCTTAGAAAAATAAATACCAGCTTACAAAGAACCTTAGAAAAATAAATACCAGCTTACAAAGAACCTTAGAAAAATAAATACCAGCTTACAAGAACCTTAGAAAATAAATACCAGCTTACAAAGAACCTTAGAAAAATAAATACCAGCTTACAAAGAACCTTAGAAAAATAAATACCAGCTTACAAAGAACCTTAGAAAAATAAATACCAGCTTACAAAGAACCTTAGAAAAATAAATACCAGCTTACAAAGAACCTTAGAAAAATAAATACCAGCTTCCAAAGAACCTTAGAAAATAAATACCAGCTTACAAAGAACCTTAGAAAATAAATACCAGCTTACAAAGACCTTAGAAAAATAAATACCAGCTTACAAAGAACCTTAGAAAAAGCACATAAAAAATCAAAATATTTGTACGTCTCTCTCTCTCTCTCTCTCTCACTTCTCTCCTCTTTTCTCTCCTCTCTCTCTCCTCTCTCTCTCTCTCTCCCCTCTCTCTCTCTCTTCCCCTCTCTCTCTCTCTCTCTTCTCTCCTCTCTCTCTCTCTACTCTCCTCCTCTCTCTCTTCCCCCCCCCCCCCCCCCCCCCCCCCCCCCCACCCCCCCAACACTTCACTATGATAAATAAAGATAAGAATTTTCCCATTGATTAGATGGGCATTGTGGTATTTTTTTGGGTTTTTTGGAACTAACTATAATTACTGTTTTCGTAGTTTTATTCTTCCCTGCCTGTTCACTGTGTGTAATAATTACATCCACTTAATGCTAGTTGTTCAGTGTTGATCACATTCCAAGGCTCTTGACTTCTTCAGGATGTTGTTTGCATTTCCTCACTTTGAACTCAAGTGCAGTCCATAGATGTGCTACAACTCTTAGTGTGCTGGACTGATATTTGCGTGTGCATTACCCTTCCCTATTTTTAGTGTCCCCTGTCATCTGACTTCAGAGGAAATTGTAATTTACTTCCCCAAGGCAATGAAGAAAAGTCAACATTTTAGTCCAACTGACTGGTGTGGGTGCGCTATTTCGGCATCAGCACACTGTATGTTTAAGAACGAGCCACGTCGACCTCTAGGATTGATATAATTGTAGATCGACGCAAGTGAGTAGCTATGTCTCCAGTATAAAATATTGTGTTCATCACCGGCTGACCTCAGCCTGTTTGAGTAATTCATATTCTTCTAAGGCAGTCATCATTTCAATTGTGATGTGTCTGGACCCATAGTCTTGCCAGATTGCATATAGCTAAGGGCATTCTGAACTATCTTCAGAATCAGTGGTCCTATAGTATTATTGGAAGTAACTTTCTTGCTTGAATCGTTGTAAAGGTCTTTCACATACACTAAATATCTAAAGTTTGAACTTTGGCCACTATGTTTGTCTTTTTTAATTTCTGGCAATCTGTTCATGCTGGTGTTCTTAGCGAGATCATGAACTATTGTGTGCATTATTTGGTATTTTGAATGTTGCGGTTTCTTTAGGCAGCAGGGGACAGAGAGAGAGAGAAAGAGAGAGAGGCACACACACACCCACCACCACACCACCACCATTGTGGCTGAGAGGTTTAACACACATGTGCTTAAACTTCCTGATGTTGGGGTAGTGGGTTCAATTGATAGTCAGTTGGACTGAAACAATGAATTTTTTCAGAAGAGACAAACTACTGAATTAAAATTGTGTAGAAAATCAACCTAGTGTAAATTGCAAAGGGCACATATTTGGTATGGATTAGTTAGGTTGTACCGCCTGAGGTACACACTGATCCGATTAATTACTTTTAATTACTAAATGTGAACCAGACGTACATTTATACCTCAATTGCTTGGCCTGAGCTCACAGGTCAGATTAAATTAAGACACGATTCTTCATTGTGATGTTAATTTATTTATGAGGTTTATATCTCTTGTTTAAAAGTTTCATTTGCTTGTTAAGGGAGCTGCAGTGGTTAGTACACACACCAACACACACAGTTGTGCAGGTTCAGTCCCTAGCAGTGGCAGTATTCCCTTTTCTGTCACTAAGGTCCTGGGTTTATAACCCACCCTCACACAATGGGTATCTGATAATTCTTTGACCGCTTCTACATTACGTGTTACATTTATGTAATTTCTTTTTAAAGTCAAATGTGTATTGTTTTACAGAGATTGAAAAATCCAGGCACCTGGTTTCCACTGTGCCTGACAATTCTTACCTGGTGTCTTGAGTTTTCAATCATTTCGTTAGTCTAGGTGCGCAAAACATCTAAGAAAAGGAACTGGTTCCTGTCTTATGTTTAATTGTTGTTTCTACCTCTGTTTCAAACATGTTCATAATGGTACTGTTCTGGCATCTTTTAGATGTATTTGTTGGGATATGGAGCTGCTTGGTATTGTGTATGTTGGAGGTGTAGGATTTATGGATATAAGTTCTTTCACTGAAGTTACATTAGGTAACAATTGTCCATCCTTTGTTTTTTGTTTTTTGTCCAGTGTTATGTAATGATACATGCAAGCATTCATCAGCTGTGCACACTTTTGTCCAGTGTTATGTAGTGATACATGCAAACACTCATCAGCTTCATGTGCTCTTTGGTCTGACAACCATGCAGTAATACAATGTCACTCACTCAGCCGTGCACACACAAGTGCATTTCTTTGCTTGTCTATTGTATTTCAGTATACTTGTAGTGTACCAAATGTTAGGCCTTTGGAATCCACAAGGCAAAAGCAATAAAGGAAGACCCTCAAACAGAAGAGAAGTAGAGACGGAAATGAATATTAGGGGAGGATATGGACAGAGCGGGGAGGATAGCTAAGGTGAGGGCAGCTTGGAGTGTGTTAATCGACAGCGTTCACACCAATGTGAGATAAAGAATGAAAGAAGAAGTAGAAATATTGTTATTCCTTTCATGAACATTGAACATGCTAACTAATAACAAATTATTTTTTTTCTGTCCACAGAAGTTGTGTAGCAGTACATCGCCATTATACCAACATTGAATCTTCTTAAAGAGAAAACTCATAACGACAACTCATTGCTGATGTCAACCCTGGATTTTTAATAGCTGAGTTATAAAAGCCTACTACCCTCGCCAAAATTATAAAATCCACTTATCCTTGCCAGCAGTTCACAGAATGGAGAATAGTTAGTTTTTCACGTTACCTCTATTTGGTTTAAATGGACTTTGTTTACCAGGTTTCTCCGATGTGAGAGATTAATTTTCTAATCATTCAGCCACTAACTCATCACTTTACCCAAAATGACCGAAGCAAAAGAAACTTCAACTTTGTTTCAAGATGGATCAGGTGTTGAAAGACTTAAATACACTCAAAGCGCACCAGTTCGAGACATCAAAACTCAGAGAGATGACACCACTTCTATGTCTGGTGCCAACAGATCCGTGAATGTGAGTGAAGACAGCATTATGGTCTACCCCAATGGTGGTGTGATGCAGGAAGCCGAAGAGGATCCAAAGAGTTACCAGGAATCAGATTGCCATCAGCATCTAATCATATCGGACAGGTCCTTGGCTGAGACAACAACAACGTAAGAATTGTGTAGCAGTATGTCGCAATGTTTATTAATGTATAATTATATGTTCTGTTTACTACACTCTTGGCTGTTTGGCATTTTGTCTGTGTGTTTGCACATAGTGTAACAATTTGTTTGTATGGGTGTACCAAGTTGTTTGTTTCATTTGTATGGATGTATATATTATGTTGTTTTGTCTATACAGGTGTACATATTTTTTCTGTAGGAGTTATGTGTGTTAGTCCGAAAAGCCAGTCCTGTCAGAAGTTACAAAGATTTATTATGTAGTAAATGATGTGAAGATCTGTCCACTTTATAGAGTTGCTAGCTGGTGTGACTGTCAGGGATGTGAATATTGTCCACTTTATAGAGTTGCTAGCTGGTGTGACTGTCAGGGATGTGAATATTGTCCACTTTATAGAGTTGCTAGCTGGTGTGACTGTCAGGGATGTGAATATTGTCCACTTTATAGAGTTGCTAGCTGGTGTGACTGTCAGGGATGTGAATATTGTCTACTTTAGAGAGTTGCTTAGTTAGTTAGTTAGTTTAGTCAGTCAGTCAGTCAGTCAGTTAGTTAGTCACGGTTCCAACTTTACAGCAACAGGTCGTCCCCATTATGCTCCGTTCCTGTGCCAGTGAATATCACATATAATGCTCCTCACTGCCCCATGTGAAAAGTGGAAAAGACAGGAGTCTCATCAACCAACAGCCCACACAGGTACATTGTGCATAATGCCGCCGCCAGAATGTCAACTCAAAAGTCCTCCACGAAAAATACAGTTTATCCTCGATGGAAGCGGCAGTCCCTAGAAAACCTGCAGCCACACATTACTGCATAAGGCAAAAACCAGTCCGTTTTGCGACAAAGCCAGCTACGCTATTTTTCCCGAACATGCAGTTCACGCCACAAACAACCGCAGGCAGATAGTAAAAGCATTTCCTTGTGCATAATGCAGCCGCCAGAATGTCAACACAAAAGTCCTCCACGAAACATACATCGTTCATCTTTGATGGAAGCGGCAGTCATTTTCCCATCTGGATGTTTTCCTAGATGTTCACCTACACAGTCTAGATATTTCTAGATGTTGTTTGTTCCGTTTCTAGATGTTTTCTGTCAAAGAAAAGTGGCAACCCTGAGCCCGCTTTCCGAACATGCAGTTCTCAGTTCATGCCACTATCAACCACAGACAGATAGTAAAACCAGTTCACTGTGCACAATGCTGTCACCAGAATGCCAACACAAACGTCCTCCGAAAAACAGTCCATCCTCAATGAAGCGGCAGTCATTTTCCCATCTGGATGTTTTCCTAGATGTTCATCTACACAGTGTAGATATTTCTAGTTGTTTTTTGTTCCATTTCTAGATGTTTTATAATGCCGCTGCCAGAATGCCAACACAAAAGTCCTCCACGAAAATACAGTTCATCGTCAATGGAAGTGGCAGTCCCCAGAAGACTAGCAGCCACACATTTCTGCATAAGGCAGAAGCTGGTCAATTCTGCGATACAGCCAGCTGCCATTGCTCCGAATATGCAGTTCATGCTCCATACAACCTCAGGCAGATGCAAAATCATTTTACACAAAATTCACAGCTCACTGTGTCGTGTCATGCACTCAACTCAGTAGCAGGGCGATGGAACCATACACTTCCAGTCCAACATGAGGAAAATGCGAACGTAAATGGTAGCCACGAGCATAAACACGCCAGAGGCCTAACTGTTTCAATGCCTATCCTCCATGTTCGGGACCAGAAGTCTCCTGATCATCAACTGTGTGAAGATCAACCCATTTTATTGAGTTGCTAGCTGATTTGATCAACAACTGTGTGAAGATCAGTCCATTTTATTGAGTTGCTAGCTGATGTGTTTATCAGTAATGTGAAGATTATCTAAATATTGCGAATCAGCCATGTACACATGGATGGGTGCTGCAGATAGAAAATCACATACTCCAAGACTGCCTAAAATACAACATCTAGGAAAACCTCCAGGCCTAGAGAAACATCAGTGGAACTTAAAAAGACAGTGAAATTCACACTAGAGACAGCATTGCAGATAAAGACACATTTCAAGCGAATGAAAGAATTTAGAAATTTCTGTCACTGCCTTGTTTTACATCTTGAATCCATCCACATTGTAGCTTTCTTTACTGTACTGCCTCACAACACCTCCCTCCATAGTTACCTGCTACTACTAAGGAGTGTCATGGCAAATGAGTACACTAACCGCTACTGCAGCTCCTTTATGTGGGTAGATTTTCTGAATGTTTGGAATGTTATGTTGTAAATAACAGATTATATATGTGAACTGCTTGTTTGTTACAGAAACATGCAGACGTTGATGCATCTGATGAAAGGAAACATTGGGACAGGAATCCTAGCATTGCCAAAAGCTGTCAAGCATGCAGGCTTGTGGGTAAGCTATTGTGTTCACAGTTGATTGGTGTGTTGACAGTCAGTTGGTGTGTTCACAGTTGATTGGTGTGTTGACAGTCAGTTGGTGTGTTTAGTCGATTGGTGTGTTTCACAGTGGCTTGGTGTGTGTTCACCGTTGACTGGTGTGTGTTCACGGTTGACTAGTGTGTGTTCACGGTTGACTGGTGTGTTGTCAATTGGTGTGTTCACAGCCAGTTTTTATGTTCACAATTCACTGGTGTTGACAGAGCAGTCTATGTACAGACTTGCCATTCCACTTTAGGAAGGCATTTTAGTACTGATATTCTTACTAGTTTCTATCTTCCTCTCAGAGGAACTTACCTACGTATAGTGTCAGGTGTCATGTGATCTATACAAATACGAGGATAGCTCATTATGCCTGGGGGGGAATACAAGGGTCCTGTATTTTTATTTATACAGTGTCAGGCGTGCAAAGGAAAAATGATGTTGCAGAATTTACAGTGTTGAAATTCTGGAGAAAAACTGCTGACTTATTGGAGACAGAAATAAGCATGAAAGATTCCACTTCCTTCATTGAATTTATAGTGAAATATAGTAATCTTGAGAGAGTGATGCCCAGTTAGCTATCTCATTGTGCTCCTACAATAACAGAAGCAATGGCATGTGAATTGTAGATGCCACTATTTTCATTGAATTCATAGTGAAATAAAGTAGTTAACTTGAAAAAAAATTATGCCCAGCCAGCTATCTCATAATATACAAGTAAATGGGAATATTCTTCAACAAGTGAATAGGTACAATTATCTCGGAACAGTAATAACATCTGATGGGAGATGCCTTGAAGAGATTAGAACAAGAATCGCCATGGCAAAAGTAGCCTTTAGCAAGATGAAAAACATACTGACCAATAAAAAGATGTCAATTGAAACGAGAAAAAGAGTGTTGAGATGCTACATAGAACCTGTACTTTTATATGGATGTGAAGCTTGGACAATGAGCAGCCAGGCTGAAAAACATCTGATGGCTGTAGAAATGTGGTTTCTGAGGAAAATGCAAAGAATACCATGGACAGCCAGAAAGACCAATGAAGAAGTCCTTCAAGAAACAAATGAAGATCGTAAACTGATCAGAAACATTAGACGTAGACAGTCACAATTTTTTGGGCATGTTATGAGAAGAAATGATTTGGAGAACTTGGTGACAACTGGTAAGATCGAGGGGAACAGACCAAGGGGAAGACCTAGAAACAAGTATCTGGATGGCTTGGCCTTGTGGCATGGTCGAGACAGAAACACGGAACTGATCCACGACTCTGTTGATCGAATGAGATGGCAGAACATGACCGCCCACGCTTACCAGCATGGCACATGATGGATGGATGGAGCTATCTCATGTTTCTACAATAAAAGAAGTAATGAAATTAGAATTATAGATGCCACTTCTTGTATTATGGGACCTGAAGTGGTTAGCATAAAATAGTCCCAGCCTACAATGGTACCAGAGATTGTTTTGGGAAGTAAAGGCATGTGGTAGGATATTGACCCCATCACCCCTCTGGTGCCAATTGGTCTATAGAACATGTAGGACTAGCACCATATACCCAGGATGCCTTAAGGTGTGTCAAAGGGTCCTGTACTGTAATTTTTTACTATTTCCTGCATTGAATTTGTAAAGAAGAAATAAAGTAGTGAAACTTGTTGTGAGAGGAAGCTGTTGTTTTGTATGTACAACCAATGCAGTTATAATAACAAAGTTTGAGAAAGAAGAAAATGGGGATAGGTAATGCAGATCACTTTGTGTGGATTTTAATGGTAAGAGTGTCATTTGTTTAGAAATCAATGGCGAACGACCTAAAATTAAAAATGCCTAGTAAATCACAGCCAATAAATAGTACGGTTAGTAGAAATTTCCTGTAAGAAATAACGCAACAAACTTTAATAGAATAGAAAATAGATCAACTCTACTTAGACCATGCTATCATTGCTAACCTTCGACGGTCAAAGTCTCTTACCAATGCAATATGTAAAGTGGTGTAAAGATAGTGTCCAGCCATTTCAACTTGTAACAACAATGAAAAAGTGTTATGCTGAAGTGGTCACTTGATCCATTAGTCACTGTAACGTACGGGAACACATGTTTCCCTAGAGCTATCCTACTTGACTTGATTGTTATGTTTTTCTTGCAGACTGGCTTTGCTGGTATTTTATGTATTGGAGCAATTGCAGTCCACTGTATGCACATGCTTGTCAACTGCAGTCACAGATTATGTCGAAGGTAATTTTATTGTTTATTTTTGTCTTACAGAAGCAAGAAATAAAACAAAAAGAGCTGATAGGGTGAAATAAAAAAGAAACAATATATTGACTTCATTTAAAAACACATCACTGTTGTAAAAAGCATTCTGCAGAGGCCAGTTGAAGACAGGCAAGGCAGTGATACTAAAACGTAAAAATGGCAACAAAAAAGATGAAGAGGATTGCCTTAATTGACCTGGCTTTACTCGATCTCAGTCCACCACCCAAGAGCACCACACAATGTACAAACTCCATAGCCTCAGCAACAATCCCCCAGGGATCTCTAGAAAAATTGAATGACACAGTCTGAAAAGGAACCCACGACTTTCACAGCTTGAGGCAGAGAGCGACCTCAGATAAACCAAGACATGGATGAACAGCATTCTATCAGAATGTGATTGACAGAAAGTGTTGGAGATAGTTGTAATCTACCTTTATTGTGGAGATGGCACTTACTGATTGAAATGTATAGTTTATTTTAGCATTGCCACCTTTATGTTGTCATTAAAATTCATGACCGACTTCTTTTGATCTCCATACGGGTAGGATTTAGCATCAATATTGCTTTGGTCAGCACAAATTTTGTCTTTACTGGGACACATGTTGTCAACATCTGGGTAGATATTTGTTTCACTAGCTCATAGTTTTCCTGTGCACATATTTTATTGCCCCTGGCATAAATGTTGTCTGCACAGGTACAAATGGTGTTTCTAATGGTGCAAATATTTGTTAACTCATACAGGATTGTTTCAGCGTACAGCATTGTTTCCACTAGTACAAATATTTGCCAACTAGTAAAATTTCAGTTGATATCTGACAAATATTTGTCAACCAATACTGTATAGTTTCAATTGATATCTCACATATTTCCCAACCAATACTGTATAGTTTCAATTGATATCTCACATATTTCCCTGCCATTACTTATAGTTTCATTTGATATCTCACATATTTCCCAACCAATGCTGTATAGTTTCAGTTGATATCTCACGTATTTCCCAACCAGTATTGTATAGTTTCAGTTGATATCTGCCATATTTCTCAGCCAGTACTATATTTCCCAACCAGTACTATATTTCTCAACCAGTACTATATTTCTCAACCATGTACTATATTTCCCAACCAGCCTGTATTCATCACTGTGTCAGTGGGATGACCCAGAATGGAAATAAAGAATAGCTACATTGTAACCTACCATGAAACTAATGAGGGTTAATGTGCGACTGACCACCCCAGCCTGTAGAAAACTTAGCTACAAAATCTACAAAGGGAGGGGCTTTGGGTGAGCCAGTTGGATGGCTTTTGGTCCATTGGGAGGTCAAAGGCAGGAGAGAGAGAGGAAGGGAGAGAAAAGGAAAAGGAGAGAGAGAGAGAACTGCATCGTTTCAGTTTGTAACTGACAAATATTTGTCGACTGATGTGTTACGGTATAGTTTGGACTGATATAAATAAATGTCTACTGGTTTTGTATCATTTTAACTCACACATATTTATCTATCATTCTGGTATTGTTGTAACTGGCAAAAATATTTGTCCATCAGTACTATGTCATTTCAGTTGACACAGATAAATATTTGTCTGTTCATACAGTATCATTTCAACTGATGCAAATATTTGCCGCTGGGGACAATATTTCTAAGTTGGTACAGTATCATTTCAACTGGTGCAAATAATTGTTGACTGGTACAATATAATTTCACCAGATACAAACATTTGTTGGCTTGTACAGTATTATTTCATGTACAAACATATATCCCCAGAACAGGAAGCTTTTCCCTCGACTACGCTGATGTCATGGAGGTATGCCTGAAAACTGGCCCACAGAGATTCTGGAGGTTTTCTAAGTGTGCCAGGTTTGTCAGCCAATTGTTTGGTTTCTTCTTTTGCCAGAAATGCGTCAAAACAAAGCCTTAAAATAATAAGAATATGTAAAGGACCTTTTATATGCTTTTAGGTATATTGAGCACATGGTGTTAGCCACATATTGGTATAGAACAGTTGGCACTAGGTGGCTGATGTGGCCAGTGTCATTCCAGCTGCCTTTACCTCCCAAGATAGTGCCTGGTACCCATTTAGGCTGGGTGAGCTTCGTAACCCAGGTCAGGTTTAAGAATCTTCCTCATATGGATTTAAACCGGGACCACCTGGCTGGCAGGCAAGCGTCTTACCACTAACAACCCTCTTTGTTGGTAGTTCTTACATGGTGTTAACTCTGTCTCTGGCTGTTTGTCTCTTTTTTTTTCTTTCTTTCTCACACTCTCTCTTCCTCTTTCTCTCTCTCTTTCTCACACACATCTTGCCTGCCTGCCTGACCTACCTACCTACCTATCTACTTACCTCTCCATGCTATTACTTCACATCTCTCATTAATATTACTTATATATATATATATTACATTATATATATTATTATATTTTATATATATATATATATATATATATATATATATATATATATATATATATATAATACTTAATATTACTAGAACTTTGCAATTATAATTATTCATGACCAACTATTTTCATAACTTTTATTTGACAATGTTGTTTTTTTCTATGTGAGTGTAACATACACAATAGATAATTGATGTATGAAAGATGAGTGATTGGAAAAGCCGAATGTAAGTCGAGCCAGCGTGCCCAACTTGTGACCCTTTGAAAATAAAGTTCCTTCATTCTCTTTCTCTCTCTGGTTCTCTCACTTTCTCTTTCTGTCTCTCTCTAGGACAGTCTCCGTATCGCTCTGTCTCACAAACACACACTATGCTTTTATAATGCATATTTTGCTGTTTTTGTCACCTGATAGACACATGCACACACAGTAAGAAAGGGAGAGAGAGAGAGAGACAGATAGAGACGTTCCATTAAACTGAACATTAGTGTAAATGAACATCTTGTTTTTAATGTACCTTGTTTTCTGTCATCCATAGGCATGTAGTGAATGCCCTGCTGATATTCACCCAGTTTGGATTCTGTTGTGTGTACATCGTCTTTGTGGCCAAAAATATTCAAACTGTAAGTACGCTTAGCCTGAGTCTATTGTGTGTACATCGTCTTTGTGACCACCAATATTCAAACTGTAAGTACGCTTAGCCTGAGTCTATTGTGTGCACATCGTCTTTGTGACCACCAATATTCAAACTGTGAGTACGCTTAGCCTGAGTCTATTGTGTGTACATTGTCTTTCTGGCCACCAATATTCAAACTGTAAGTACGCTTAGCCTGAGTCTGTTGTGTATACATCGTCTTTGTGACCATCAATATTCAAACTGTGAGAACACTTAGCCTGAGTCTCTTGTGTGTACATCGTCTTTGTGACCATCAATATTCAAACTGTGAGTACATTTAGCCTGAGTCAAAAATCCAGAGGGTAAGAGAAATAGAGGGAGATATTAAAACTTACAAAGAAGGGAAGTAGAAACAGATATGGAACAATACAGTAGAACTTTTATTAACCATCACAGTAGGGACCAGAGCTGTGACGAGTAGACGGATAACAGAAATGTCTTAATACATATGTACAGTAACGTGATTTCACTGCGGGCTTGGGACGAAAATGAAAATAAAATCCTTTAAAAGTGAATAATACATACATATTGTATTTAATTTTACAAAATGATCAATATAAACTTCAATATAAGAGTAGTAATGTACAGAAATGTGCGCGGCGATGTCATGTAGCTTACGCAGGAGTAGGATCTGTGTTGCATTTGTCTCCTCTTGCATTTCAAACCTTTTGACGCACTTTGATAACATTGTTTCTGCTTCTGAATGGCTAGTTGTAGGTTTTTGGTTAGGAATGATCCTTCATCATCATCAATTTCTTCATCTTCAATGGTAGTCACACTAGAATCAGTTTCATCATCGTTCAAAATTTCAAAGCCTCAATCCATCTTGTCACATTCCAACCAATCTGTTACTTCTTCTGGCATAATGTTTTCACTGTTTAGTCCTACATTGTTGCACAGTTGCACAATTTCGCCAACACTAACTAGTCTCAGTTCCTTCAGTTTCGTCAATAGGTTCAGGCAAGAGTTTGTTCCACCCATTCTTTAGGTTAGACACTGTAAGGTCAGCCCAGGCAGTGGCGGCATTGACAGTAGAATCCATTTGTTGATACTCATGCATTTGTTTTAAAGACATGGCAGATAACAGAAACTGACTGTTAAACGAGTGATGGTTAATCCAAAGTTTTACTGTACAATATGAGAAGGACATGGACAGAACTCCATGAGATAGCTAATGATAGGGTGGGGGGGTGTGGGGGGGAATGGAGGGCAACACAAGAAGCAGCACACATAGTTATTATGACCACACACATCTAAACAATAAATATACATAGTTTGAGGTATTAGCCAGTATTGTGTAGTGTCTCCATAACGACACACATCTAAACAGACTTCTGGTTCAATATGGCTGATGGTCTGTTGAGCCATAAAGGCCCCTGGAGTGATTTTGCTCCTGGCTACAGTTTGCTCATGTATTTTCCTTATATTGGACTGGAAGTACACAGTTAAGTGCGTGAGGTGACACTGTGGACTGGGATTTCATGTGGCATGTTTTTACATCTGTCCCTGGTGTGTATTGTCAACTACATGTTCAGAAAAGTGGCAGACAGCCGGTTGCTGAATAAGCTAGTTTTTTCCTTATGCAGTAATGTGTGTGTAACTGGTTGTTTTTTAGTGACTGCCTCTTCCATCTATGATGAACTGTAATGTTAGTGGCGGGCTGCTGTGTTGGCATTCAGGCAGTGGCTTTATGCATGTATGCCTGTGCGTGCTGTTCGTTTGTGGAGATTGCCGCCTGTTCCACTGTTCATATGGGACAGTGTGCAAGACCAGTCATGGAGCTTCACATCTATGGAGAGGCATATTAGTATGTAACCAGGTCAAGTTTAATCCTTTACCAGGCAGACGCTTGTCTGTTTTTTAGCTCTAAACGGGCAAGATTTTTTCAGGTTCTGTAAAATTTCGGGTTGCGTTAGTAAAAACATCACAAATAAGGTGTTAGTCAACCGACTTTAGTTAAATAAACAACACAATGAAGGGAAAAGCATGCAGAATATGTTACTCACGTGACTGTTGCCGGTTATCCATATATGAACACAAATATGTACGAAATACAGTTATTGTTTGTGATTTTCAGTCATCTATACGGCAATTTACAAACACATTTTCAAAATCATAATCACTTTCTTTAAAGTCCGACTCACGACTGCTAATGCAAAATAACAGCTTTTCACTGATATCTAGCTCCAATTAGTAGTCGACTTCGTGCCCTTTAATGTCACTTAAATTGAACCTAGTGAAATCTCAGCTGTCACTTGAAGAATCGCCGAAATCCATTTTGAAAAACTAAGCGTAAAAACCCCGAAAACTATAAAAGACATCTGTTCAAATTCATAGTAGATGAGTAGTGGTTTGTAAATGGCGGCCATGTTGTCAAGCTATCAGCGAAAGCGAAAGTAGCCGTCGGAAGTATCAGGAAAGCCGAGAGATCGCGATTTTACAATGCATAATAGTATCGGGCGCGTTCGGGTGGTCTGCCCGTTTAAGTGATCGGACGGAAATGGACTGTTCGACCCGGTAAAGGGTTAAACACAGCACATAGGGCTGCCTGGGATTTTGTTGAGGTTGGTCACGTCTCTTCCACGGACTTAGTTAAGGCTCCATGATGCCCAGTTGGCTATTGGTTTGTAATTAGAATCAAAGATGCTTTGACAACCGAGTTTTCGAAAGAATGAGAACCAGATTGTAACAAAGGTGTACTTCCGCAGACAAAAACCAAGTGCAAGCCCGGCAGTATCGTTGGCTCAGGATTACAAACTTCGACTCTGCTGTTTGCTTAATGACAAATATGGACCACAAGTTGTCGCCCCAAGTCCATACGCGGGTGATCATCATCATCATATCGCTGTCCTGTACACCCACGATGTACATTACACTGTTTGTTGTTGTTGTATGTTTCATGTGGCATCATATTTTTTTCTCACTACGCAGGTGATCGATCACTTCCATCCAGACGGACCAAGCTTATGGGTCTATCAAATCATTGTGACCATTGCTCTCATTCCCTATGTCTGTGTCAGGGACCTCAAGATGCTGGCACCTTTCTCTGCATTTGCGAACATTCTTACGATTACCGGTAAATTTGTCAAGATGTGTGTATATGTGCCAGATTCTTCTGTTACACAACAGTGGTTACAGTTAGTTGCATATCCTTGACAGGACGTCGCCGTCAACTCCAGCATTATTTGGCTGTATGTGATTCCTGGGCAAGTTTATGTTCAGTAGTTTGCCATTGCTTTCTGAACGACCATCACTCATACCATTACATTCGTAATGAAATTCAAGGGTTTGTGGGTTTATGCATAGGCAGTGTATCAATAATAGAACAATCGAATGAACAAACTTTATTTTCAAAGGGTCACAAAATGGGTATGCAGATCCGTCTTACTTCAGTCCTTCCAACCGACAATTTTTTGCACATCAATTATCCATTGTGCATGTACTACTTGCATTCTGTTAGCACCGAATGTGATGCAGCGCTCACCAAACCTGACACCCAAAATTGTGCCACCGGCTTTGGGCGTAGAAGTGTAATTGAGTGGGTACAAGCTTTATCCTAGTGCAAGGAAGAAAGACTTAATGTCAAGGCAGGGCAGACCAGGCCCTAAGTCTTGGTCAGCAAGTGGTCTAGGGTTCGACGCTCCAATAGGTGGACAGTTTGAGCATTGCTTTGCTGATCCAGCAGCTTCTGCAGCTTGTCGTTTTCCAAACATACTTAGTGTTCCTTTCCTCTGGAGTAAACTAGGTAGGCTAAGAGAGGGATCATGCTGCATGGGCAACACATGGTCTCTACAATTCAGCTCATGCTTTGTGCCATGGAGGAATTGTTATGCCTTTTTTTTGGAAGCACAATAACTATCGTCTGTTAAGTCAGCAAGTTGCCAGTACATGTTGCATTCACATACAACTACATATCGACAGCTCTTGAAATAGGTACCAGACTAAGAGAGACACAACCTGCTGCTCTGCAGGTAGACTGAGGATAGCAGTCAAAAGCTCAGATCAGGTGCACGAAGTCACTAATACTAGGTCCAGACACATACTCTAAGCCACTTACCCCTGGATGTGAGAGCCAGGCCATTACCTATGTACTGCAAAACGGAGGAGAGGTGCTGAGCACGCTACATGCTCGGTTCAGATTCTTGTCTTAGGCTCTCAGCTGGGGGATAAGAGAGATCCCCGGATGAGAGGTCCTGGCCGTATGTCGCTCACTGATCACGCACAGATGTAAGGTACTGAGCCGGCAGCACATGTAGTCTACCTCGTGAGCAAGTACTAAAGGTAGAACAAGTGCCCCAGTCGCACGTAATGGCTACGAAAATGTCGATGTCTATACTCATAGAGTGTTGTCAAAGGTGGAAAAATGTCTCAATAACACGAAATGAAACGCTTGGCTAGCGAATCCATTGCTTGCTCCA
This sequence comes from Cepaea nemoralis, assembly GCA_014155875.1. Classification (NCBI taxonomy): domain Eukaryota; kingdom Metazoa; phylum Mollusca; class Gastropoda; order Stylommatophora; family Helicidae; genus Cepaea; species Cepaea nemoralis. The sequence continues at coordinate 29,315 of JACEFZ010013165.1, forward strand.
AAGTCTGAAGTGTAAGCTTACCAAGTGGACTTCGACCGCAGACTGACCGTTCCTGGTTTGTGCTTGAGCGACCAATGGCAAGCGAAATGCCCAATACATGGAAGTGAGGAATTAAAGCAGCCATGAGCAAGACGTGGCAATTCCTCGGGTTAGCCCAGTCTCAGAGCACTATGTGCCGGCTCTGCAATTATGGAAGCCTCCTTGGATAGCGGGGAATGCCCATGGTCTGCCCCTGCCTTCCCTTGAGGGTTGACAATGATGTCTTTGACCGTTCTACCTTGACCAGCTGAGATGGGGGCGACCACAACAATAAAAGTCTAACGTGCCTCGAAACCCGAGGAAGACTAACCTCATTAAAGGGATGACCGTGAAGTCTTTAACTGTTCCAACTTGACCAGCTGGGATGTAGACGGTACCACAAAAGTGAGTCTCCCAGGAATGTTAACCTGGTCAAAAACGCATGCAGGAGTCGGATGAGTTGGCCCAAGGGTGCGTAACATCACGCCGCAATCACATCTGAAAAAACACTCCAGATGAACGCAAAGAAGAAGAAGAAAAATTGTAGGCAGTCAAGATGTTTTTAGGCATACATCTTGAAAACAGTGACATCAAGCAAACGTGATGGAAAAGGAAGAAGGGAAAGACAGATAGATAAATACTTGCTTGGCCACATGTCATATTCAGCACAAGAGTACAGACCTGATCCAAGATGCTGGTTATCTTGTAAGATAGCGAACCCTGCCCACCCACGCCTACTGGTGATCTTGTAAGATAGCGAACCCTGCCCACCCACGCCTACTGGTGATCTTGTAAGATAGCGAACCCTGCCCACCCATGCATATGAGCAAGGAACAGTCAGTCAGCTTTCGTGAACAATGATGAAGAATGTAGACAAGTTCTGTTTCATTGTTCCATATTTCAGGTTTGATCATTATCATCCAGTATGTAGTTCAGGGTCTGCCAGATGTCTCCGAGAGGCCAGCGTTTAGTTCATTCGCTGAGATACCGCTGTTTTTCGGCACAGCCATGTTTGCCGTTGAAGGAATCAGCTTGGTAAGTTCAATAGACATTTCTTTACTTTTGGTTTTTGGTCAAGAATAACTTTCACTGTACACATTTATTTCCATGAGTGCTTCAGTTTTTCCCCGTAGATCACACAAGGAGAATTTCAGTAAGTTTATTGTTAAACACTAGATAATCACTTCCCTGTAATTTGCCAGTATGTTGGTAAGTTTTACTAAACACTACATCACCACTTTCCTGTAATTTTCCACTATGTTAGTAAACTTACCAAACACAACATGACCACTTCCCTGTAATTTGCCACTATGTTGGTAAGCTTTACTAAACACTCCATCACCACTTCCCTGTAATTTGCCACTACGTTGGTAAGCTTTACTAAACACTCCATCACCACTTCACTATAATTCAGCTTCGTTGTCTGTGTCCAACATTAGGTGCTTCCGCTAGAAAATGCCATGCAGAATCCTGAAGACTTTGGCGGCTGGACTGGAGTTTTGAACCTCGGCATGGTCGGAACAGTGTGCCTGTATACAGCTATTGGTTTCTATGGCTTCCTGAGATTTGGCGAGGGTATTCAGGACAGTGTGACCTTGAGTTTGCCCATTGATAACTGGTAAGAATTCATTGCTAGGAGTTCATTAGCCTTGTGTTGTTGAGTTATGTATTATACCTACCTGGGAAGGTTAACCCGGTCAACAAATGACCGCAGAAGTCGGATGTGTCGGCCTAACGGCGCGAAAACGCAGCTCTGCTGTAAACAGGCACGAAAAAAAACAAACGGATGAACGCAGAAGAAGAAAAAGAAGTATTATACCTACATTAACAGATGGTTGAGCTTCTATGGCTATGTGACTTCAGGTGCGTGACCAGGCCTAAATGTTAAATTACTTCATCACACTGAATCATTCAAATGGATACTTTGATTTGAGAAGGCAAAAGATGACCAAGGAACTGGTGACCCTACATGTAATACCATGAATGATGTGTGGTTAACTGCAGTAAAGCTGTGGAAATGTCAGGTCTTTGTCCATCAAGAATGATGATGACCATTTGTTTCATCCAGTGGGGTTGAAAGTATGGAGCAGTGTGTTCTAAGATGGCTGATAAGGCCTATTTTGGCTCGAAATATTCATTGACAATGTGGACAAAGAATGCTTGACGTTCTAGGAGGAAGATCTCCTGCAGTGGTTTTTTGTTTGTTTGTCCAGCCTTGTTTTCACAGCTCATGCAGTCCTGTTTGCTTCACAGGTGACTGCACCCTTGCGAAATGATATACGTCATGAATGTAAGCCATAACTGAAAGCACATGATGTGTCGATGGTCAGCTTTACAAGAGCCCAGTCGCACAACACAGGGTATTTCAGTGGCAAACCTTCATTAGCAAATAAAAACAACACAAAACAAAGGCAGAAATAATGCTAAAGTAAACAAACATAAGCTATGCATATGGAAGATAAACTCTCTGGACCACTGAGTGATCTAACAAAGACAGTGAAGTTTATACAAGAGACCACATTGTAGATATAGAGAAATTTCAAGCGAACAAAAGAAGAAGAAGAAGAATCTGCAAACATAAAATAAAAATAAAGCAAGGAGAAGGATGTGACATGTACAGTACTTAGCATGGCAGCTGGCTGTGCCATGTACAAAGAAGTGACCAAGTCAAATGAAAGAAGGATCATAAAAAATGACGTGCATAACATGTCACAAGCTTTTCCAACTAACAGCAGGCAACACTAGACTATACACAATTTAAAGAGAGTTTTGCGCACGTAAAAAAAAAAATCCTTTGGCAGTTGGAAATCGAAAAAGAGGAGCCTAATGGTGCTGCCCGGGCTAAATTCCGAGTTAAAAATCTACCCAAAGTATTTTCAGGATCCTCGCCAGTGCTACGGAGTTCGTGCACTGAGCTGAGTTTCTCCAGACTCAGATTTGAGTTAGGAGGAAAACGGAGCACTTATGGGTTGCACCCGTGTGCTGTGATGTTGATCCAACGACTAAACTAGACTAAACTAAAGAGAGTAAACCTCTGCCTTGCCCCGAGCAGGGAGCTTTGGTAGTGCATTCGCTAGTAGACTTTCCTACTTGCTTGGAGGTCATATGTTCAGATTCCCTTTGAGGCAAGGATTGTTTAAAGTGATCTGTCCCCCAGGTTAATTTGGTCAAACACGGGTTCTGAGAAAAATCATGGAAAGTGATTGGTCTGAAAATATGGGGCTTGCATCAGATACCCAGTAGCATTTGGTGTAAAATAGGATCCTCTTATTTACTTACAGACTTACAGAATATTCAAATACAGAATGTATTTTTAATGACTGCAGTTTTTAAAAATATTGCCATTCCAAGTTTTGTATTTATCTATTATGTTGCATGAACTCCGCAGTAGATGGATACAAAACTTGGGACAGCAATATTTTCAAAAACTGCAGTCATTAAAAATACATCCTTTACCAGTCCCTTGGGACTGAAGACATAAGAAAAGAGATAATGCAGTCAGTGACCAATAGCTTGACTGCTTGTGTCAAGTGGTAAACCAGAACTGACAAAGACTTATCCTCTTCTAAGTGGTGGCCCTGGCGTTGAACTGCAGTCTGGGTACGGGACTGACTGGTCAAAGAAAGATAGCAAACCAGGTCCCACAATGAATGCTATGTTGTAAAAACAAAAAACCACAGAAGCAATGTCATTTTCTAGACGCAGGTATTTCCGGGTGAAGTGGTTGAGCTGCCTGCCTCATGATCAGAAGAATGTGGGTTCATTTTCAGATGCCATCATTCAGGTCTTGAGTTCGATTTATTTGGAGACCCCTCGTTACTAGTGCTATGGAACTAGTGACTTCTTTGATGCTTTCTTCAGGCAGCTCTGCAGAGAGAGACTGAGGTATACTGGATAAAACCCAGTGCAAGAAAGTCGACCCCCTCATTCCTTTTAACAACCTGTATATATTTTTGGCATAAACAAAGAATACAAAAGGAATCTCTTGTGTGCTGACACATATTATGTTGTTTACTTTCAGGCTGTATCTCTCCGTGAGGTTGATGTTTGCCGTCGCCATCTTCATCTCCTACAACGTCCAGTTTTATGTGCCCATTGCCATCATGTGGCCTGAAATCAAACGACGGCTGGAAAATAAATTTTGGCGAAAATATGGGGAATTTTTTTTCCGTATAGCTTTGGTCTTAGTAACGTGTAAGTATTTCATAGATGGTCTTTTCTGGTATTTTTTTTGCATCTTCAGTGTTATGATCATCAACAGCTGGAATTTTACTGTTTTGTTTTATGCCACAAGGAGCAGGTGGTTACAATATTTGTGTCAGGATGTTGCCCACTTGGTTTATTATTGTCTGTTAGGATGTTGCCCAGTTTCATTACTATCTGCCAGAATGTTGCCCGGTTTCATTGTCTGCCTGAATGTATATATATAGAGCCACATATTTTAACCCTGGGACTGCCACAGGGATCTGCAATCTCACCGGTGCTCTTTAATGTATATACGAGCAAGATTGCATACCTAGAAGCACCAGGGGTTGGAAGGATTCTAACATTTGCAGATGATATTCTTGCATACAGGCAGGGGAGAAATAGGGATCAAACAGCCCAGGAGCTACAGGTGACAGTAGACAAAGTGATTGACTGGTGCACAGAAATGCGCGCTGTCATCCACCCGGAAAAGGCGGCGGTGTTGTGGTGCTCTCTGCACAACAGGATTGTGAGAGATGATGCCCCAAGCCTCATGATAGATGGCAGAAGCGTCAACAGAGAGAACAAACTGAAGTATCTGGGAATCACATTTGACAGGAGTCTGTCCTTCAAGGACCATGTGGAGACGGTTGTGACAAGATCTCAAAAGGGACTCAATGCACTTAAAACTATGGCTGCAATGGACACAGAGCAGAGAATGCTCTTCACACTATACCAGCACTTGATCCTCTCAGTGATTGATTATGGACTAGGACTGCTCACTGTATCAAAGAGTCAGCTGGTGAAATTAGAGCGCATACAGAATGAAGCTATGCGGGTCATTCTGGGATGCACCAGAGACACTCCAGTAGTGTGTATGCGTTACATCCTTGGTCTGCCTACTGTTGCTGGTAGGCACAAGGTGATGCAAGCGAAGGCATACCTCAGAGTAGCTGCAGACACAGATCACCCGTTGCATGAGGCGCTGGACGTAGTTAAGGGTCAGAGACTGATAAGAGGGAAATCATGGATGGCTCAGGCGGAGGATACGATCAGACAGGTGCCTCGAAGTGCCTACACCGGCAACCGTCGAGGTATCAACTCAACTCATAATAATGCAAAAACAGCAACGAAGGACGAGGAATTAAACTTGCGTCCTTACCTTGAATACAATGATAATCAACGGCAAAAGTCAAGATATCAAAGCGCTACCAGACGTTTATTCCGTAGCAGACATGTGAACATTAAACTCACGCAGACCTGTAGGTTGACCCCTATAGACAGGGTCGGCGCCTCCGATCACCGAT